>JAKWBJ010000108.1:30000-411109 GCA_023159175.1 Wohlfahrtia magnifica | reverse complement strand
TTTGTGTAGCTTGAAAGTTTTGTTTTTGTTATTTATTTATTTTAAGTTGTATATGTGCAACGTATGACGTCACACTAAATGCGTTCGTATTGGCTAATAATTTCCAGTTGTCAGACTTTCGATTTTTATATAAATATCACAGTGAGACAATGTATTTATTTTTTTTTTCATTAAAATTATTTTATACCAAAAAATTTAAAAATTGAATTTTCTTTTTCTTGTTAAATTATTTTTTGAAATTTCTAAGTATTGCTGCCCATGATATGTAGAGTCTTCTAAAGGATTTGCCGTAAGATTAAAGTTTTTCTGTTTTAACTTGTGGCAAATATATCCGGCTTAATTTTCCAGATCATTATACTGTTTATTTTTCATTTCATGATCATTATTTTTTATATGTAAATTTTCTTCAATGCTAGGATTAATACCAATAAGTATAGTGCCTGAATAAACCACAAAAATAAAATACGTTAATACTTTTTTATATTGTTACGAAAATAAAAATACAACTCTGTATTGTGGGATTTTGATATATTTTGTATCATCCCGTCAATTTAGCTGCACTGCCACATCGACCATCTTTACGTTACATTTGAATTAACGGATATGAAAATAGAAGATGATCGATATTTCCTGAACTTTCCAAACTGTAGGCAATTAGGTATATAAGGAGACTGTTTTGCCTACACGTCAGCTAGTTATCGTTTGGCTGTCAAAAAACAAAGCGGAAATAAAACTGTTGTAGAAACGAATATTAAGTGTTGTATTAAGACAAACAGTATAAAAATTATAGTGAAGTAAATAAAGAAACTGTAAAACAATAAAAATAGCGGTGTTTATTTTATTTTGACGCAGTTTGAACGAACTCAAACGTTGTATAAAGGTTAAAACGTAACAATATGTATATATGTAAAATAAATAAAGGGTCCGCAAAATAATTTTTTTTTTGAAAATGCTATAAGAAAAAACTACTGAATATTTCTCAAATTTCTTTTTTTATTTGAAAGTACAATCCTTCCGGTTAATAACGGAAAATAATTTCATTCAAATGGCTGCCTCGGCTGGCCATGCAGTAGTCTACACGATCGGTCCAATTTTTAAGCACATTATCGACTGTGTGCAGCTGTATTTCACCAATGGCTTCACGAATATTGTCCTTTAAAGCGTCAATTGTCTCTGGCTTGTTGGCGTAACACTTATATTTGACGGCACCCCACAAATAATAGTCCAACGGTGTCAAATCGCAACTCCGAGGTGGCCAAACGACATCAGCTCTGCGGCCGATAATGCGATCTTCAAAAACAGGGCGCAAAACATAGAGTGTAGCTTCGGCTGTGTGGCACGTAGCGCCGTCAGGTTGAAACCAAATGTTGCTAATATATTCCTCTTTAAGTTTTGTGAACAAAAATTCGTTCAACATGGCCCATTAACGATCGCCATTGACTGTAACGGCCACTCCTTGCTCATTTTCGAAGAAAAATGGCCCAATTATGCCTCTAGACCAAAATCCGCACCAAACAGTGACTCGTCTTGGGTGTATCGGCTTTTCAATGTATGCGTGCGGGTTTTCTGTGTCCCAAATGCGACAATTTTGCTTGTTTACATACCCGCCAAGATCAAAATGAGCTGCATCTGAAAAGATTATTTTTTTCATTCTGCAACATTACCATGATTTTCAAAGTAATGTCGCCATATTTCCCAGCGTTGTTCAAGCGTATACACAACCATATTCGTTCAGCGGAAGGATAAAACTAATTATCTGTCAAATCAGACATGAGCTAAGTGTTACCATTCACGAAATAAGCACTAGTTGAAAAAAAACGTTAGATAGCGGACCCTATATTATAAGTTAGCAGTTTAAGCAGTTGGCTGCATTCGTTCAAATTTTGGGTTTTCAAAAATCCCAAATCGGCAGCTCTCGTAATAGACTGTGAAATCGTATGTGAAAAAAGTTTAGTGGCAAATTTTACCTTTTGCCTTTTTTTTGATAGAGATAACTTATATTATATATAAATGCCTAAATGAATTTATAAACAATCAATCTTTTTACTTTTTTATACACTAGGGGACATAATTCTACGCTCCTTACTCAGTTTAGAGTTTTAGTGCAAAAATATCCATAAAATAAAAAAATAAAAAATTTTTTTATATAAACTATTCCTTGCAGTGAATGTTGACGATGCAACGTTTTTCAATAGGTTTACTCCAGATAATTTAAAGATACTTTTACTAATAAAAACCTTATATTTCTAAGAGTCAAATGACTAGGTTCATAACTCTAAATCTGTCAGTAAATAATAAAAGTGTGGTCATCAAGCATTTTTTGAGTTTTATTTTGATAGAAGATTAATTTACAAATTCAAATTCAAAAATTCAAATTGTTGACCTTAGTGTGACATTATGAGCAATACCGAACTCCAAAATCGGACCTAAGACAATTACTGACTGTTCTAGAAAAAAGGATATCCAAATTTTTAATGATTGGTCGATTATTCCATTTTAAGTATGCATTATTTGCTTTGTCCGATTATGCGTTGTGTTTAACAAATTGAGTTATTTTTTTTTTTAGTATATGATAGAAACTTACTGTTATTATTGGACCAAATGCTATTTTTCTTATTATTCATAAAGATACACAACTAAAGTATAAATAAAACCCCGAAAAAACTATTTATTTATTATAGTTTTTTACGTTTGGAAGACTTATTTACTACATTTGTTACAATTTTGTACAAGTTTTTAGCAACGGGTCAAAAGAGAATAGAAATAAATGTAGACGGAAGAAAATAGTAATAAAATTTTGAAGAGGCGGTCAATTATCGCCAAATAGTAAGAATTGTGGTAGAGTATATAAACCGGTAAAAACTGTAATAAAAAACTGAATTTATAACTTCCAAGTCAAGATGTCTACTTGGATGTGTTAAAAAATAATCTTAAGTAGGCTGCTGAAAAATTGGGGTTGCTAGGTGAATATAACTTCGAACAAGACAATAACAAGCGGGATACAGCTGAAGTTGTCAAACTATGGTGCTTTATAATGGACCAAGGATGATGTTTACCCCCCAAATTCACCTAATAAAAACCCAATAGAACACCTATGGCCATTACTAGAAGAAAAAATTCGTCAGCGGAGTACATCAAGTCAGTGAATGCTAAATGATGTAATTAAGGAAGATTGAGAGAATATCTAAGCTAAAGAGACTACGAACATGATAAGTTCTATGCATAACAGGCTCAGAGAGATTTTTAGGCACCGCGGCTATCCAACTCAAAACTGATTTAAACTGGAATAATTATTGAGTTATTTAGTTTTTATACAATGCTTTTTATTAAAAGTACTGTTAAATTATTTTTCGATATTTTTGGCACTAAAGGTATGAATTGAGTGAGGAGTGTAGACTTTTGATTAGTGTATTTGTTTTTGAGTCCTCTTAAAGAGGATGTTAATTTTATGTTAATTTTTGATATATCGCACACGAAATCATGTACAATCACAATTCAAAATTTATCAAAATCGCTTGTTTTGCATAAATCTATTATAATTTTTGTTTTTTTTTTTATTTTATTGAAGCAAATAACACGGTGCTACAAATCAACACCTGGGATGTGATGCTATTTTTATGATAGAAGATATCGAGTAAAGGAATCTGTTTTAGAATTTTTTGAAACACCTCAAAAATCTCTATATACGGATAAAATGCGGTTCTTTGCTATATTCAAAAAATGTGTGAGATATACGGTATGAAGAAGACTGTCGCTGCATCCGCAGTCTGATGGAATGGTGGAACTATTTAATCGAGTTTTGGAGGAATACTTGATTTCGAGATTTGTGCGAACACGAGTCAAAGTGGTAAGCTATAGGATAAAAGCCAGATATGATAGAGCAGCGCATACTGATGGGTTCCGTGAGAGACAACTGGTTTTACTATACAACTTACAGCAGAAGAAAGAATCATCTCCCAAGCTGGAAACTAAATGGGTCGAGCCTTACAAATTAATCAAAGATATAAATGATGTCGCCTATATGATACAAGTAAACAATAGTTCGAGATGAAAAGTGAAAGTAGTATATCTACAGCGACTGGCGAGCTATTTCGGACGAAAATACTTAAGTGGGTAGCAGTGTTATGAAAACGAATTCGCCTTAAAAGATAAACCAACGTTTGGTATTCACAAGTAGTGTATATCATGTGCAGGGCGTTGATGGACGCATATTATTCACTAGTGCTTTTAGCACCGTGGTGTATGCAAGCGTTGCAATATTCACGTTAATCTTGTGACTTACTTCAGCAATACAGAATTGATGTTATCCACTTTCGCTTTGGCATTTTTAAGTGCCCTTATTTTCAAATTACTATACACAAATTTTTTTATTTAATCCAAACTAGTAAAAATTGCCGTCCTTATAATATGATGTTTGTAGTAAAGGATTAAAGTTATTTTAAAATGATCTTTACGTTTTTGTTGTTTTATGTCTTTTTTGATCAGTTGATTAATCGAAGACATAAACTGGAAACAAAATTTGTTTTTTGGACTCAAAAGTAGTGGTACACTGGAAAAAAATATTTTTTGTGATAATATTTTGCGAGCAAAATTTTAGATAGAATCAGTGTTGCCAGAAGATTTTTTTTAAATACCTATATATTGTAATTAATTCGCCTAAAGCGATACACAAACATTTTTTTGTAAATTTAAAGCAATAGGCTTTATTATGGAAGTTATATAATTGGTTTGTATCAAGGCTACCATCACCCTGCCAATGATGTATTTATTTCAACAGTGCTACCAATTCAACTTTGTGTATTAAGACTTTACATTTGAATTAACGTAGCTGAATAGGAGGTTGTGAAATATACTAGGACATTCGAAATTAATGTTAATTTACTATAGAAAGTGGTGCGTTCTGCTTAGTCTATAAGTCATAATTTAACAGTCAAATAGTAAAGTCGTTTGTGTGGGAAGTTAAATAAGTATGGCAGAAAGTTATTTGTGGAAAGAAATAGACTGTATAAAGTATAACATAAATTTATCATATATTTTATGTAACGCAATTTGAAAGACTCAAAATTTTTAAAGCACTTTGAACAAAAAACTATTGTTAAGAACAAATATTTTTCCATGTATTTTATAAATAATGCAAAATAAAGAAATATACCTATAATTAGCGCAATCTCTTAACCGTCATTTATTCATAATGATTCAAAACAGGTTTATAAGACAAGATACAAAAATTTGTATTCATAAATAACTAACAGTGTGATAAAGCTGTTATAAACCATTTATAAATTTGAATTTTTATTGTAGCTTTGTTTTTGATTTTTTCAATTTGTGTTTTATTTAATTTGTGTTTTATTTAATTTTTTTTTTTTTTTTTTTTTTTGATTTAAAGTTGGAACATATACGAGTACAATAAATGTACATATTAATTATACATAATTGCAAACATGAAAAATGTATAATTGAAAATTGTTTTCATAAAACGACAACTGATTACATGTAGTATGGCACAAATGCTGATACCAAGATGTGTATTTAAATCAAAATATCGGTTCAACTGTACAACAAAAAAAAAAGTTAAATCTGAAATAGAGTTAAATACAAAACTCTGTGAAAATTTTCCAGAATAGCAGGATTTGTTGTATGGGTCAAAAAGAATTTTAAAATAGTTATAATACATACATTATTATAAAAATCAATTTTTAGATTTAAGATGATGCGGCCGACTTCATTCAATCGACAGTTTGAAAAATTTGTTCTAGAGTTGACCGAACATTAGCTTGATTGGTATAAATAAAATAAATTGCAACAATTGCCTCTCATAGGGAAAGAAACTCTAATGAAAGACTTTAAATCGATAAGAAACTTTCCTCTTGTTATTGCTGTCATTGATTTAAATGACATTAAAAAAAATAGAAGGTAGCTTGGTGCAAAACTAAATTAATATAGAGGGATATTACTCCGACAACGTTCAGATTATTTGTAATACAATTTCAGTAATAACTAGTATTTTTTTATAGGTTATTTGTGACGCAAAGCCCTTGATAAGGTTTCCTGAAAAGTTTTCTTTTATTTTCTATTTCAATTTTTACAAAATTGATTCATAAATTAACCTCATTAAAAAAAAACATAATAGTGACGCACAAACAAACGAAAAGAATATTGATTATTGATTATTTTTGATTATTTTTTGCACTCATTAAAGAAGTAGTGTTTTAAAAGCAATTTTTTGAATTTTTTAATTTGTTTTAATTTTTTTTAACAATGAGTAATATTATTTTATTCTCATCGATTTTATTGACAATTGTAATATTATTTCACTACTTTTATAAATTTTGAAAAACTACTTAAACAATCAATTATTTACTGGATGTATCATTAACCCAAAAGTAACAAATAAAAAGGTATAGTGTTGCCAGCAGAACAATAAAAACGTTTAATAGTTAATTTGCTCTTATTAAACGTTTATGAATAAAAATTTTTATTTTGAGTTTATAAGACAAAAAGCGTTTGGTAACTAATGTATAATTGAAGCCTGAAATAAGGATTTATTATGAACTAGCTAAAACACGGCATGCTTCGATAGCCCCATCTTAATTATTATTTTAAGCGCCATCTTTGTTGCTTTTTTAACCCTTTTTCTCTATTGTGTCCCTTCCATCTAATTATTTGTTTTTTCCAGAAGGACACTAGGTTCTGCGTTTTAGCTGTATACAGCATTCAAACAAACACACATTCATTTTCATATAGTATACGTATGTAGACAACTTCTATCCAATGTGATTTCTGCAATTACCGCTTTTGCAGATAGATAGATAAAGAAGCTTTATTAGTTGTATTTCTTCACATATACAAAATACAATATTTAGTATCAATAAACGGTACCACGCACACTTATCCAACCTCTCAAAGTTGCTTACTGATGAAACTTATACTAATGCCGTCTTTGAGATAAATAAAAATAAATTTTACTTCATTAGGGAGATACTACGCCTACTTGTCCAACTCCGCCCATTTTTTGCCTGAGTATGAAGTCATTCAGACTAAATTCAGCAGCTTTTGCTTTAACTTCAAAGCATATAGAAATAAACATTTAGTTTGTATGGGAGGTACTACTTCCATTTGTCTAATTCCGCCCACTGTTTGAAAGATGATTTGCATTGACTATAAAGTCATTCAGACCAAATACTGAAACTATGGCTTTAACCGTTCTAAAGATATAATCAAATAAATATTTAGTTTGTAAGGGACGTACTACTGCCGCTTGTGCAATTCTGCCCACATTTTGCCCGAGAATTTTTATTCAGTATGAAGTTATTCAGACCAAATACTAAAACTTTAGCTTTAACCGTTCTCAAAATATAATGAAATCAATATTTAGTTTGTATTGGAGGTAACGCGCCCAGTTGTCTAATTCCGTCAACTTTTTACCTGATGACTTGCATTGATTATAAATTTAATTAGACCACATTCTATGACTTTTGCTGTAACCGTCCTAAAGATATATTAAAATCAATATTTACTCTATATGGGAGGTACCACGTCCACTTGTCTAATTCTGCCCACTTTTTGACTGCTGATTTGTATTGACTATGAATCTATTTGTCTCTCTAAGTCTCTAAGTGTAGAGACTTTTTCTGTTACCCTTTTGAAAATATAGAAACATAAATATTTACTTTTTATGGGCGTGACACCACACAGTTGTAATTTTTTAAAAAACTATAAAAATTTAAGGAAAATCGGTTTAGCTGTTTAGCTATCCATAAGGCACAAACAAGCAAACATATTCATTTTTATATATAAGATTATTTTATTTATTTATTTATTTATTTATTAATAAAATTTATGCCCAAATCCTGTACAACAAGACAAAATCTTATATTTAGAGTACAGAACGTAAAGTGTACACAATTATCAGCTTAACTTCGTAAATGAATAAATAAGTTAATAATAAAAAGTGTTTAAAAATAATAAAAAAGGGATAAATATGTATAACAAGGTGTGTAAAAGCCAAAAAATAAAACAAATTTGAAAAGAAAAAAAAATATTAAGCTGTAAGAATTTAACCACAGATTAGTCACCAATATTTCATTGGAACTCAGGTCAAACTTAAGGATTGCATTTTGGTTAGTTATGACCTTACATCTTTCGCTTATTATCTATTTTTAGGTGGTAACCAATTTTATTACCTTTAAAGACGAATGATCTTGTCACTAATGATAATAATGATTTTCTTGTTAAATTTCGGGAGATTTATTTTTTAAAATGTTAATTGTTCAGCAATTCGTGGGTAACTAATTTTTTGTACTACAGATATATCGAACTATTTACGCATATAACGATCTTAATTTGGGTTTATAACGGTGTCAACTCTATTTCGTTCATGGCAAACGAATTTCAGTTTAAGTCTTTGCTAATCACTAAACATTTTGCTGCCATCTATTGGTAGCTTAACAAAACTGAAGCAGACGTTTACTTACAAAAACCAAATTAAAAAATATATAACGTGAAATACAAAACAATGTGTTAAAAAAAACGACGAATCTGATAATAATTAGTTTAAACTTTATTGTAAAATTAAGTCTAAATATCCTTTAGCTCAATTCTAAACTAGATAGACTAGACTAGACTAGATTTTTAGACTATCACATTACTAGTTGAAAAGAGACTGTAGCAACAACAATAAAAATAATTATGAGAAATGATGATGGTATGGAGTAGTGATTAAAATGCTCTCGTACAGCACAAAGCAGACCGGGCTTAAATGTCAGCGAGAGGAAAGCAGGAAAAGCGCACGCTACCTCCTTCGGAAAAAACGAAAAAGCAAATGATAAGAGTCTATGATAAGCAGCAGCAAGGTTCCAAGCCACAACTTCTCAATTATTTACATCTATCCTAGAAACCTGCTACATTTGTTTATTTAATTTTCTTCCAGTATTTCTCAAATGGTGGTTCCAGGCCTACTGGTGTTCTACATAAACATTTTAGGGGGGCTGCGAAGAATATTAGCAAAAGTAATGAAAGCGCTGTTTTTTGTTAACTATTTAATTACTATATTCTATCAGGTATTTTTTACGAGTTTAAATCATAATAAAACAAAAAA
Source organism: Wohlfahrtia magnifica (assembly GCA_023159175.1). Taxonomy (NCBI): domain Eukaryota; kingdom Metazoa; phylum Arthropoda; class Insecta; order Diptera; family Sarcophagidae; genus Wohlfahrtia; species Wohlfahrtia magnifica. The sequence goes on along the minus strand of JAKWBJ010000108.1, from coordinate 402,012 downwards.
ATATATATTTCATGTCAATGGAACGGGCTTTGTTGGATAGAGAATTTTATGACATTAATGTTTGAATATGATTACGTACATGTGGTCGCCACGGTTGCCGCGTACAAGGCGCAATCTTGATTTTCACAAACTTTTCTAAGTATACGCGGCCGTATTTCGCCAACAAGTATGTAAATGTTGATTTCCAGGTGTTCTATTGTCTCTGGTTTATCGACGTAGACAAGTGATTTTACATAACCTCAAAGAAAATAATACAATGAGGTTAAATCACACGATATTGATAGCCAATTAACTGGATCATTATGTGAAATTACTCTTTCGTCAAAGGTTTCTTTGAGTAAATCAAATATAGCACGCTCTGTGTGGCATGTGGCTACAGCCTGTTGGAACTATATGTCAGCAAGATTAATATCAGCTAATTGAGACACAAAAAAATTTATAATCATTTCCATATACCGTTCACCATTGACAGTAACATTCGTTTTTGAAGACATATGGACCAATGACTCCAATAAAGCACTCCAAACAGTAATTTTCTGTCGATGTAATGGTGTTTCGACAAAAGCTTGTGGATTATCCTCAACCAAAAATTTCTTCGTCGTAGAAAAAAATTTTGAATTTTGAGGTTTGACGAACTGAACCCTTATTTTATTAAAAATAATTTTCAACAATTTGTAAGCGTTGATCCTGTGTAAGTATATCCATAATGTAATATCAAACCAAACTGAACAAAAAGCAACTATCAGCTGTTAAATCGGTTGTTATATGAAGCAGTGCTGCTAACTCAAAGTTATAAACCTCTAAAAAAACACCGAATATGTCAAAATAAATTTTATTAAGCTGCAGTGTCGAAGTATTTTTAGTTTAGAATTTAAATACTTTTCTGAATTTTTGAAATTCGTCAAACTAAATAAACCAGACATAATTGAGAAGCTTTAGTTGCACAACATTGCCTGAAGTATTAAAAACTACCTTTAAAGTTGCAATTGATTTTGTGAATCTTGTAAAAATTAGTGCTTAGAGTACATGAGCATTTAAATCTCTGTATCTATTGTTTCACACAGAAGTTCGCTGGCAGCCAAAAGGAAAAAAGATGATTCAATCAAGGCTTTTATGGAAAAAAATTTGTTATGAATCAATTGAAAATTCCAAACTATTCTTTCGTAACATTGCATGAAATTTTATATCAAATAAAGCCATGAATACATACGATGTTCAGAATATTAATTTGATATACATACATATTTAATAAGAAGATATTTAGATAAGCTTTATGATGACTTGAATAGATACATATTTCCCTGAAATAAGAACTGAATCAATAATTTACTTAGAAATTTTCAATTCTGCATCGATGAAATACCTGATTTGTTTCATGAAGAGGTAATGGAATTAAAATCTGACTATTATGCAGAATTTGATTTCAAGTATATTTAAATAGAATTATTTTGGTTGAAATTTAACAAAGCTTATCCACTTTTAGGGCCTGGAGCATTAACTCTGTTAATACAACTTTCGTCACCGTATTTGTGTGAAACAAGCTTCTCTACTCATTCATATTGTTACGAAAATGGCTTGTGTCAAGGATTAAAAACTTCTAAAATTATTTGCACTAATTAAAAGTGCTACAAAGCGCATGAATCGGTTACTTTTTGTGTTATTTTGGTACATTTAAATTAACGTCGAAAAATAGAAGATCTGTGTCCGTACTAGAGCATTCTAAACTAAGATGAAATACTATAAAATCGGCGAATTGCGGCTGGTTAGTTAGTCAGTTTTGAATTGGCTGTCAAGAAGTAAAGTCTGTGTAGGGCGCAAATAAAAAGTGTTGTAAAAGCGAATTTGGTGTACTTAGACATATTGTATTAAAGTACAATGGAATTAATAAAAAGTGACAGATTGTAACACAACTAAAATAAAATATAGTTTTATTTTATTTTAACTTTTAATAAAATAAAGTTTTATTTTATTTTAACGTAATATAAACGAACTCAAACCTTTTAAAAAGGTTGAAACGTAACAAAATATTAATACTAAAAATCGTTGTCAAATGAATGAAGAACATGATATTAGATGAATTGAATTACAAGTTTATTTGATTTTGTTTTGTAGTGTAAATACATACGTACATACATACATACATATATTCATTATCTTATTTTAGTTTTTCACTTTAATTACTTCTAAAAGTATTGTAGTACAAGCGTAAACGCAAAAATTTATATAAATAAATTATTTGCACTAATTTAGTGTCTAAAAGCAAAATTGGTTTTGTTTATACATATACAATTTGTCAAGTAAATGTTTTCAAAGTAGAAAAAAATATATAATGTCTTTCTCATTTGAGAATTCCAATAACAAGTTAGTAACATGCTTGATTTTATTGCACATATAACGTTATTGTACCTGCTAAGGACTATGAGACGTCATAACTTCCAAAATAGACCATACGGGTCTATTTAACACCAACAAAGAAAAGATCTTTACCTGATTTTTATGCTGTCAAATAAATGCTTGCGAAAATAAGAAATTATTGGAATTTCTTGGAAGCAGGGTTTTATTTGAAAAAAATTGCGTTCAGCAATCAAAAATTGGCCAAACGTACAACAAATTAATATATTTAAATAGAAGCATTCCGGGAACACTAGAGTTAAAAAATTGGGGTAATTCAATCGTTAAAAGTGTAAATTAGCTAGAAAATCTGCTAATCTGTTTTCTGGGCTGTGTACATTATTATATATCGCGCTAAAAAATCAGAGCAAATCGAGCTATAAAGCCGCCAGTTAATGATGGACAATCAAAAAACATCGATATTTTTTCGATGCAATGCATCACCATGTTACATCTTTGTTCTATCGACTTCTTATAAAATACATCGATATTTTCTTTGCGTCGATAGTATGTACAAAAAGTTCTACTATATTAGAAAAGTAAAGGGAATTGGAATTTAACTAAATTTTAAATATAAAATAATTTATACACACATATGTATGTAAATCCCCCTATTTTTTGTCTAAAGAAAAATTTGCCTAAACTTTTGCCAAATAGTCGTTTCGACGGAACCGATGTTCCCAACATTGTCAATTGTTCAAAAGCAATCATTTCCACCGTAATGTAATGTAACACTAGATCTGTTTTTGTATATATATTCAAATCCTTTGGCTCTATTGTTTTAATTTTTTTACTGGCTATAGTAATTATGTAGCACTATTTTCAGTTAAAAAGTCAGAGTAATATAGTTTTGGAAACAGCATTATGTAGGCGTTTCAAATTTCCAACTGATTTTCTTTCAGTTTTTCGACAGGAGTTCTCATATAAACTGGAAGCTCGTCAGCCAATATACCTTCTGATTTATTACTCTTTCAGGTCCGGCGTACCACCTTTGTAATGATTAGTTCATGACGAAAAAATATCGTCACTTTTATTAGACTTTTTACCATTGCAATAACTATAGCACATTCTACAAATACATATGTAAATCTTTTTTAATTGGTATATCTTTGAAGGAAAGTGCACCACATAAATAAAAAAATATAAAGTACGACGAATTCTATGTGCCTGGGCCTAACGTCGAAAATATGTGTTTCGTTTATTGGTGTTAGTAATTATCTTATAATCCAAAAGTACTGAACCGATTTCAATAAAATTAACATTGTGCACATCTGTAAGGAAAATATTTTAAAATCATATACATACATATGTCTTTTCCAAATCGGTACAGTTGTCTCACCGGGACTATTCCTTGTTTGTTGTCCTCACAATTTCCTTCCATACGCGCCCATATCAATGATTCAGTCTGAGGTTGTAGTTTTTGTTGTTTAACAGCAACTAATCTACTGGCGTGCACTTTATTCTCTTATCCTACCTCAAGAGGTATATCGATATTACGCCAACTCATTATCTGTTGCCCCATATTCAAATTGATGCCATTGGCTATCATAAAATCAGCACCAATGATAACCTCGTCTACAATATCGGCAACAATAAAAACATGGCTTACACTGATGTTGGCTACAGTCACCTTCACCTCTATTTTTCCGTAAACGATGGCAGACTACCCAGTAGCTGTTCGTAGTCTTATATTATTGAGTGTCTCACACTTTCCCTTCACTATGTCAGGTCTGATGATAGACTGCGTCGCACCAGTGACTATAGTGAAGGTATGTATGATTGCTGTTATTTCGTTGCATCACTGATATGAAGATTGTGGGGGCCTCGCTAGTGGGAGTGAGCTTTTGCCCCTTAGCGCTAGCTCGTTTAGTTTAACGGGGACTCTTGTGTAGATAGCTGGTAATTCGCCCGTTTATTATTGCTTGATGGTGAGACGGATCTTGATCTTTTGGGTGGCGCTTTGCAGTTTCTTCGGAAATGGCCGCCTTTTCCACAGTTAGAACATTTTAGTTTTGCCTTTTGTTCCTTTTCTACCAAAAGATGCTTAATCATCTCTTTAAATTCATTTAAAAGGCATTCGTTTTCCTCTACGATTTTCACTTTGGGCATTTTGTTTACCTTTGGTCTAGAAATCATGCGAGCGGTTTCCTGGGCCAGTGGGAAGGCCACGATCTCTGCAAAGGTTGTCTTCTGTGCAGAACATACAGCGAGTTTAATATCAGGGTTCCATACGCTGTTAGCTATCAGCGGGTGGTCTTCTTCCGGGTATGTAAGCTGCACTAAACTCTCTACCTCCATTGCAAAGGCTTGAAGCGACTCATTAGCCTTTTGAATTTGGCACCTTAACTCCATGCGGTACAGGACTCGTTTGTGATCGTCTCCGCCACCATTAAGTCGTTGTGGTTGTTTCTGCAGCTGGCTGTAGGGCTGAAATTCGAAAAACTTCTAGAGCCCATAATCAAAAGCGTTTGGCTGAAGTATGTGAAACTTCCAAAACAACAACTGATAAGTTAAATGAAATATATACAACGGTAATCAAGAGGATAGATACGGTGGAGAACAGAATCTCAAGCCTAGAACAATCAATTGAGGTAATTGAGGACAAAATCAACAGTCTCCAGTGTCAAAAACCGGAACCAGTGCGTATCATACCAGAAGTTTAGAACAATAAAAACACCTTCCTTTGCTAGTAGCTCACCCCTATCCGTATTTAAATTCCAATTCGAGACAGTGGCGAGTAGAAATGGATGGGACGATGAAGAGAAGACTCTCGAACTAATATTCTCATAAATATGCCAGCCAGCTGCAAAAACAACTACAGCGAATTAATGGTGGCGCTACAGCGTAAATTTGGCGACGAACATAAACGAGATTTATACCGCATGGAATTAAGGTGCCGAATGCAAAAGGCTAATGAAGCATGGCAAACCTTTGCAATGTAGGTCGAGAGATTAGTGCAGCTTAGTCATCCAGGGCAGACCCACCCATTAGTAGAACAAATTAAGACCGAACATTCATCAATGGTATAAGGGACCCCGATATTAAGATGCGGTGTGTGCTGCTCATAAGGCTACCTTTGTAGAGACCGTGGCAGTTGCACTGGAACAGGACTTCGAGAGATGTGCAAGCCACAGGTACATAAAGTGTGTAGCATGAAAACCGCTATCAAAGAGGTGGTAGTGTGACTTTTGGCCGAAAAAGAGCAAAGGGCAAAAAGGAAATGTCAAAACTGTGGCAAAAACGGACATTTTCAAAGGCATTGTAGGGCACCGCTCAAAAGTGCAAGATTTGCGCCAACTTGGATATATGACAAATGGACACTAGCTATAGAAAGCCTGAAGAATATAGAAACAAACGCCTTACTAATAGAGGACAGCCGCGGTGTACACGACAGAGTACAAATAAATGAACGCAGTAATATAAATGATGGTGGCCATAATGGCTATGGTCATCATAGAGGCTGTGACATGAAAAGATTGCCACGTAACAGTGAAGCTTATTACGGGAGTGGAAAGAGTAAAAACGAAAGTAAGATAGCTGCTGATAAAACAGTTGATAAAGCCAAAGAGACCATTATCAATATCAGACAATTACGTCTGGACGTTAACGAGGACTGGTCAACGACTCAGAGGAAAGTCTCTGCACTGGCGAGGATAATAGCGGCTAAGGAAAAAGACAGACGGCCTACTAGTAAAGAGATATCAGAAGATAGTCCTCTAATAAAGGCTTATTGGGCTCAATGGGATAGTTTAAAGCTGATAGATGGGTGTTTATACCGAAGCTGAGAAAGTCCAGACGGCAATACAACCTCCAATCTAATAGTGGTTCCTTCTTCAAAATGAATTTGAATCAGTCTCATGAGAAACATAGCGGAGGGCATTTTAGCGTGTCGAAGACAGTTGAAAAATTAAAATAGCGTTACTATTGGGTTGGATGCAGCAAGCTGCCACCGGGTAGATAGCGAACTGCACTGAATGTATTGCGGCTAAAAATGCAATCAGAACAAGGCAGAATCATCTGCGGCAATATAAATCGAGAGCACCAATCGGTAATACCTAGACAAATGAAAGTCCCAAAGAACTTCATAAAACGATGCATACAAGTTAAGATATTACATTCCAAAATTATTCAAAAATAAATAAAATATTTTTTCCCATAGTTCGCGTTGCACCTGCAACATAAATTTGCTGACATTGCGTCTGCAATTTGATTTTAAATAATTTTTATAACAAGTTCCCACGGTTAGAATATTTGTGCTTCTTGTTGTCTCAAAGTTTAGTTTTTAAGAAAATCAGTTTGTTTTAATTTGTCACTGAAACTAGACGTTAGAAAATACGCTTAAAAAATAAAAAAAAATTTAAAAAAAAATTTTTATTTAAAGGAAACTAAATAAATAATAACTGGGGGCTCAACCGGGATCCTCCAATCGAAAAATATCCTGAAAATGACAAAGTAAGGATTCGGTTCAGAGTGGCCAAAAAAAATAAGTATCCTCACGAGAGGAAAAAAAAAGAAAAAATAAAAAATAAGTATCCTCACGAGAGGAGAAAAAAAAAAATAAGTATCTTCAGGAGAAAAAATAAAAAGAAAACAAAAATAAGTATCCTCACGAAAAAATAAAAAAGAAAAATGGAAAACAAAAATAAGGTCCTTTTTTCTACAAAAGAAGAAAACTTTTTTCGAAGCAAAACAAATCTAAACAGAAATTGGACTTGTATAATTAACTTGAAAATGAACTAAATTTTAAATTTTTAATAATTTATATCAACAATAGCTGAAAAGATCCTTTTTAAATAGTTGAAACAAAAACAAGCAGGAAAAGTGCAGACAGAAATAAACAATAAAATTGTGAAATTTTGAATTATCCAGATATTAAAAAAAAGAAGAAGAAATAATAATAGTGTATGTTTACTGTGGAATATTTGAAATACAAAATAAAATCGGAAAACGAAAGAATAAAACAATAATTTTTAAAAAAAACCTTAACAATATTAGTGAAGACAGAAAAACTAATTTTGACAATTATCAAAGTTTAAATAAAAAATAAAAAAATAAAATTTTTTTGAAGAGAATAAAAACCTGTGAAGGACACAAAACACCACAATCAGACAAAGAAAAACTAATTTTGACAATTATCAAAGTTTATATAAAAAAATAATAAAAATAAAAATATTTTGTGAACGAAAAGAACAAAGATCTGTGGACACAAAAATCAAACAAAAATTTTGGCAATTAATATTGAAACTCAAAGGGAAAACTTAACTTATAACTTACTTAACAAAAAAAATGTACAAAAGTGAAGCCAGGAAAAAACAGCCCTGTAAACAACAACCACCTATCTGAAGAGGAAGCCATCATCACAATCTCAACAACAACCAGCATCGATAAGTAATTTTAATAATTGGATTTTATTTAACTGGATTTTTGATTTAATTATTTTTAAGGATAGAATAATAATATAATAATTTTTATTGTAACTGTAAACTTTATTGGATATAAGAAGTATTGTGGATATCTTAAATAAGGCCGGAGTTTTGAAGGAAAACTAACAATAAATTATTTTTCTATCCATTATTTTGCTTAGAAGGGTAATAGGGCTTGTTTTTGGCTCATTGTTTGCTCACATTAATTTCGCTTAATAGTAAAAATCTTACGATACTGGATTCACACTGGATTCAGAAATAGATAGTTTATCAAGTTTGTTTAGGAATTTGGGTACTAATCCTGAGAACAAAATGGCTAGTACTGAACAGGTTAGGATTTTGATAGAGACACAGACAGCTCCGTTGTTGGCAAGCATAGAAGAACTAACTAGGAGTTTGGGCGCGTTGACAGCAAGTAATACTGTAGGAGAGTTTGAGGAGGAAAGAATTAATATTAGTGTACGTTGTGACGAACCTCTCAACGTAATAAAATCTTTGCCAACTTTTGATGGCAAACATTCGTACGTTAGTTGGCGTGAAGCCGCCACTAATTCCATGAAAATATACGCTAAAGGTAGCAAACGTTACTTTTCTGCATTGACCATTCTAAGAAATAAAGTTATTGACGAAGCTAATGGCAGCTTGACCAACCATGGCACGGTTCTAAATTTTGATGCAATCATTAGCCGTTTGGATTTTTCTTATGGTTCACAGATTATAATGACATATTACAATGAAGTCAACAAAAAACTAACTGACCTAATAAACAAGACAATAATGACTCATGGGACGAACTCTGACATTACTAAGGAACTAAACAATCGAAATAGACAGTATGCCCTCAGAGTTTTCATGACAGGATTAAATCCTCCTTTGGCAGATATATTGTTCTCGATTTCACCTAATAGTTTGCCAGATGCATTGGCGAAAGCACAGGAGCTAGAGGCCAATAGGGTCCGAGCTAATTTCGCGTTACATTTCAATAGACCACAGGTTAAAGACATTAACAAGGGAAACAATACTCTACGCTTCCCTAATCATAGTCATAAGGACTACGTCCCAATAATAATTATAATCGGTTCTCTGATAGAAAACCAGAGCCAAGGGAACTAGGCAGTTCAACATATGCTGTTGGCAACCCGACATTTAACTTTGGACAGGTACGACAACAACATAATCGTAACAGCAACTTTCAAGAAAGAAGACCTTTCAACAATCACCAACATGGTGTTAAACGACACTTAAACAATAGTGACCACCAACCACAACACAAGTTTCAACGTATAAACAATTTGAATGAAGATTCTTTTTTAGGGAAAGAAGTGGATTGCCCTATATCATTAATGCATCTACAAGAGAAAGAAAATATAAAATTCTAATTGATAGCGGTTCAACAAGCTGGAATTACGACAGGAATTAGTTATTAAGAAGAGGGTAAGAACCATTACCATCATTAAATACTTTTATGAAGCGAATATTTTTGGTTTTAATGAGAGATTTTACGAAATTGAGAATTTGGAGGCTGACCTCTTTATAGGTTACAATTTTATGAGAAGAGCAAATGTTATTTTGAATTTTGAAGAAGGAAAATTAATTTGCGGTAACCACTGCGAAAAGATAATAAATATTGAGTCAAAAGATTCAACCGAAGATATGGAAATAAAAAACAAGCATTTAAAAGAAAGTGCCTTAAATAAAATGAATAATAAGGAAATATATGACTTTAGTGACGAAAGTGAAGAATCTTCAAATACCTTAAGAAAAAAGGTTATAAAAAACATTGAAAAATTGCATTCAAATATAAACATGAATTTGCCATTTAGGACGGACATCAGAGCAGAGATTCGAACAATTGCTGAAGCACGTATATGGAGCAAGCAATATCCTTACCCACTCTCTGCAAATAGTTTTGTTAATGATGAAATTGAAAAATTGCTAAAGGACAAAATAATTCGTTCTACTAAAAGTCCTTGTAATTCCCCAATATGGGTAGTTCCTAAAAAGGGTATAAATGAAGACGGTACGCATAAGTTGCGTATGGTTATAGATTATAAAAAGTTAAATGCAAACACGGTAAGCGATAAATATCCAATTCCGGATTGTAAAATAATATTGTCCAATCTAGGGACAGCAAAATATTTTTCAACCATCGATTTGGAGTCGGGTTTCCGCCAAATCCTCCTGAAAGAGGAAGATATAGAGAATACTGCCTTTTCCGTTAACAACGGTAAATATGAATTTATAAGATTACCCTTTGGCCTTAAAAACAGTCCAAATATTTTTCAGCGGGCCATGTATGATATTTAGCGGAAATTTGTCGGCAAAATATGCCGTGTTTATATAGATGATATAATTGTCTACTCAAAAACTTTGGAGGAACACTATAAACACCTCAGAATAATAATTGATAAGTTAAAAGAATCGAATATGAAAATTTCATTAGAAAAATCTAAATTCTACGCTAGAGAAGTGGAATTTCTTGGCTATGTAGTGGGTCATAAGGTTATCAAGATTGATCCAAAAAATAAGAAGCTATAAATAATTACCCTTTGCCTAAAACTTTAAGACAACTTAGGAGTTTCCTTGGAATGGTAGGATACTACCGAAAATTTATCAAAAATTACGCCCAAATAGCGAAACCATTGTCGAAATAACTGGCAGATGACAATGGTAAGGTATCCCAATATATGTCGAAGAAAATATAAATAAGCTTAGATGAACAGTGGATCCTCAACTTTGGTAGATTAAAAAAATTACTATTCGAACAAATCGAACTAACTCAGCCCGACTTCAGTAAAAAATTCGTCCTGACTACCGATGCTTCTAATGATGCAATAGGCGCATTCCTAAGTCAGGATAATAAACCAATAACTTTTATATCAAAGACATTAAATTCAACGAAAAGGAATTACATAATAAATGAGAAAGAGCTTTATACAATAGTATGGGCTTTGAAAAGTCTGAGAAATTATCTGTATGGTAGCGCAAACCTTGAAGTTCATACGGATCATCAACCGTTAACGTTCGCAATTTCTACACGAAGCCTGAATGCAAAAGTCAAAAGATGGAGGTCTTTTATAGAGGAATTTTCTCCAAAAATGATTTATAAACCGGCAGTTACATATGTCGTGGCGGATGCTCTTTCACGCCAATGCTTAAATAACATATCAGACGAAGAATCTCTTCATAGCACTCAACACTCAGCAGAAAGTAGTGACGATTTTAATAATCCAGAGGTTTCTAAACCCCTTAATGAATTCTGGCAACAAATACTGTTGAGTAGAGCAAATTTTACAATTCACGAGATGATCGTGACGTTTGAAAGAACAAGACATATTATAGAATATGACACAAGAGAGAATCTTAAACCTAACCTTTTGGAATACATTAAACCAAACTTGGTTGCCTGTATTCATTGCACACCAGAAGATCTATACGATTTTAAAGAAACAGTGAAAGGAGTTTTCACAAACAAGTTTGCATACAGCAGAATATTTCCAATAGATGTAACAAACGTCGATGACCAACAAAATATTATTCAAAGTACTCATTCTCGTGCTCATCGAAGCTGTAAAGAGAATTGCAAACAAATATATAAACAGTACTATTGGCCAAAAATGATAAAGCAAATCAAGGAATATATCAGACATTGTGCAATCTGCAATCGAAATAAATATAATAGACATCCACAGAAAGTTCCAATTGGAGAGGCTCCAATTCCTAACAGAGAGGGGGAGTACCTTAACATAGATATTTTTTACGCTGAAGGTCTTAATTACATGCGTTGATGCTTATTCTAAATTTTTAGTTATTAAGAATATCGAAGATAAAACTAATATTGGAGAAAAAGTTTTAGATGTCTTTCAGAATTTTCCTAATGCCAAAACGATTACATTTGATAACGAACCAGGATTTTTAACTGCTCAGTTCAAATCCTTAATGCAATGTTTGGGTATTGAGCTTTATTATTGTACATCGCGTCATAGCTCAACGAATGGCCAAATCGAAAGTGTCAATTCTACTTTGAGTGAGATAGCTAGATGTATCAAGGAAGAGTTTAATCTTTTAGAGAACACAGAAGTTTTCTACCGGGCAGCTCAACAACATAACAATACAATGCATTCAGTCACGCAGTGTAAGCCAGTGGATAGACTTAATAAAAGGGTAACACATAACTTGGTGGAGGTATTGAAAAAGGCTCAGTCTGAAATGATAACAAGAAATAATTCAAGCCAAATAAAAATTCACCGACCAGGCGAAGTGATATACGAAAAGATTATAGGACAAAGAAATAAATTGTTACCTCGCTTCAGGAAGCAGAAGGTAAAGGAAGACTTAGGCAATAAAGTAAGAATTAAGTTTCGCAATAGAATAATACGTAAGGATAATATCAGAACTTAAAGCACCCGAAGTGAATTTTGTTTGTTTTTGTTGTTTTTTGTTTTGGGAAGATGAAGTTCTTAATAATGCTTTTTGCAGTATTCGCGACTTACAAGACAGAAGTCCAGATACTAGACTATAAGAACTCACAACTAATCTCCATACACCAAGTTCAAGCAAAACTACAAAACGGAAATTTTAAACTAATTCATGTTTTGGAGCTCGACGAATATGAACGAGCTACTAACGATATAAGCAATGAAATTCTAATGAACATGTCAGAAAATAGCCCATCACTGCCATTTTTACTTCATGATATCAACGAAATAAAAATCAGATAAAAAGAATGAAACCAAGAGTTAAACGTTCAATCGACATTATTGGCCCGATCACGAAGATCACAATATTGTGGTGTACAAAATAAACGGACTGCTTACGAACGACAGAAAATTATTAATGAAAAATTCTTTGACAGAATCAACCTATTGACGAATGCTACTAAAAATATTTTAACGGCAATTCAGTCTTTGGAAGAAATTTAAAGAATTATGGAAGATTCCATAAGAAATAGAATAAATGTCATCAAGACGGACATTACTAATATAGAATATGCATTACAATGGGCAAAGGTAGGAGTAATTAATTCATTTATACTGTCAGAGAAGAAAATCAATGAAGCCAAACAGTTTTTGGATCTGGAAGAGTTTCCTTACAATAATTTAGAAGAGGTTTGGGTTTTGCTACAGTTAAGATAGCTACAGACTTTTCTTCTTTAATATATGTAATAAACTTACCAGCAATTAATAAAATAAATTGTGAAAAATTATTAATTAAACCAGTAAAACAAAATAGGAGAATTATAAAAATTAATTTTGAAAATATAATAAGATGTAATGATAAAATTTTTGAAATAAAGAAAAATTGTAATCAATATAATAATTTTTTTATTTGCAATAATGAAAACTTAATAGATATAAGTAACACGAATTGTATACCATCACTTTTAAAAAGCAAGAAGCATAATTCCACGTTTATAAATAATGAACACGTTTCTACCGTACAAGAAATAAATGACAGGACAATATTCTTAAACCAATTCAACGAAATTTTGGAAATAAATCATCAATTATTGGAAACATATTTGATTCAGTTTCATAATTAAACAATTAGTATTAGGATCGAACATTCACTTCAAAAGAAGTTTCAAATTTGAAACCACTTCCAGCTGTACTACAGCCCTCATCTAATAAGTCAATAGTCAAAGAGGTTTTATCTCTAGAAATGATGAAAAGCCTTCAAGTTAATAATATAGACGAAATAAATTCAATATCAACTAAAGAATATGTAATGCTTTCAACGAGTATTGGTTTGTCTGTTGTAATAATTACTGGGCTTTGCCTAATATTTTATAGAAGTAAATTAAAATCAAAACCAGTTATAAACATCAATGGTTGAAAAAGAAGTCGGACAGAAGGCTTCTACTGTTGAAACGTCAAATTATCAGGAATCTTATAAAAGATTCTGTAGCGCTAATGAGCTACCAACATTTTAACAATCGGGACAACTGATCTTACAAGGGGAAGAGTTAAGATATCACATTCCAAAATTATTCAAAAATAAATAAAATATATTTTCCAATAGTTCGCGTTGCACCTGCAACATAAATTTGCTGACATTGCGTCTGCAATTTGATTTTAAATAATTTTTATAACAAGTTCCCACGGTTAGAACATTTGTGCTTCTTGTTGTCTCAAAGTTTTAGTTTTTAAGAAAATCAGTTTGTTTTAATTTGTCACTGAATGTAGACGTTTAGAAAATACGATTAAAAAATAAAAACTAAAATAAAAAAAAAAACAATTTTTTTTTATTTAAAAGAAACTAAATAAATAATAACTCACACGACTAGAAATGGACCGTGATAGATTGAAAGCCAGGTATAATCGAGCAGCAAGTGCTAATGTCTTCCATGAGAGACAACTGGTTCTACTCTACAACCCACAGTGTAAGAAAGGATTATCTCCCAACCTAACTGGGATGGACCTTACAAAGTAGTCAAAAGGTTAAATGATGTGGTATACCGAATCTAGAAGAACAATAGCCCGCGATCGAAAATGAAGGTGGTACATTTAGAACGACTTGCGGGCTATGGGAAGAAGGATAATGAGCCTATTCGGAACGAATAGGCTTAAGCGAGAGGCAGTGTTACGAAAATGATAATACTAAAGACAAAATTCACCACGTCAGAGCTTATTATGAGCTTTTAGCTAAAATATGTATTGGCTTGTGTCAAGGCTTAAAAACTTCTAAAATTATCTGAACTAATTAAAAGTGCTGCCAAGCGCATGAATCGGTTACTTTTTGTGTTATTTTAGAACACTTGAACTAACGTCGAAAAATAGAAGATTCGTGTTCTTCCTAGAACATTCTAAACTAAGATGAAATACTATAAAAGGTGCAAATAAAAAGTGTTGTAAAAGCGAATTTGGTGTATTTAGACATAGTGTATTAAAGTACAGTGGAATTAATAAAAAGTGACAGATTGTAAAACAACTAAAATAAAATAGAAATTTATTTTTTTTAACGTAATATAAACGAACCTAAAGTTTTAAAAAAGTGTTAAAACGTAACAATATCTTGAAAATGTTAATCTTCTATAAAGATATTAGGGTTGGGCAGTATAGATAAGTTTGTGCAGATATACTAGTGTGCGGCATTTTAATAAGTTTTCAAATGAAATATTATAAATTTTGTATGAGAATTCAGATATTCTACTAAATCTTGTGCGGCCACAAACATATCTATTTATATTATTATATAGAATTTTAAAATCATGATACACAAATTGAGTTATATCCCGTAAGACAATATTAGCTTAACAGCAGTATCTGAAAAATGCACATATGTTTAAGTTTTTGATATAGTATGATATGCTCAATGGTGTCAAAAGCCATCAAATGATCAAGTAATGCTAAAAATGATATCATATTACTTTCCGCTTTTGATCGCAACTTCTCGGAAACATCAATAAGCTCAGAAATACAACTGTGATTGGGTCTAAAGCCAGATTGCCTCTCAGAAAGCACATCACTGTCATACAAATATTCAGTCATCTGCATATAAATTAATTTCTCTAGAACTTTAGAAAGGTATGGTAAGATTGCGATGGGTCTAAAGTTTTTATCTTGTTTAGGCACTGGTATAATCTTGGCACACTTCCAGATGGCAGTAAAAATAGTGGTAGTAGTTATTATATTTAATATATGTGAAATAACATACGCAAAATTAATTTTGATAATTTTGGAATAATTTCATCATTGCCAGTAGATGTAGATTTAATACTAGGAATACTTTTAACAACATCTGCCTGTAACGTTTTTAAATTCGAAATTTGGTTGAGTAGCGCAATCAGAAATACCAAATGCATCAGCCGAGCTGTAATACTCCAGACCAGCAGTAGTTGTTGGTATATTAGAAAACTGTACACTGAGTTGATTGACATCAATTGTACTATTGGATTCAATATTATTGTTAACTATTAGTTTTTTGGAATTTTCCTGCGTAAAAACTTGATTTTGCAACTCTGATTATTAAATTTATCTCTCTCCTACATGCCTTAAAAAAGTTGTAGATGTCAGTGGTCTTAAATCTTTTCCACCTGTAATATGCATTATTTCTATTGTTGATTAGGGTTCTAATTTCATTGTTAAGCCAAGGTGTTATTTTTGCTTTATTTTGATTTTAACATATTTTTCAAACAAATATTGTATATTATGGTGTAAAAAAATAACCTGATCATCTACAGATGGCATCCAAAAAGTTTGATTCCATAGTATTTCTGTTAATTCCATTTCCAGTGCAGTATAATTGATGTTTTTAAAATCTCTAAATGTAATCGCTTGTTCATTAGTCATTGATTAGGTGTTCTGAAAATGCAGAAGCAGAAAGTTGGTAAAAAAGCATCCGATTGGGGTAATCAACAAAGCATAAATCAATTAAAGTGCTAGAGCTGAAAGTATAATGCGTCGGAATTGAATTGTTTATTAAATGCATACCAATGACTCATATCATCAACGAAACCAATTTCGAATAGAATATTAGCATTGAAGTCCCCAATTAAAATAATATCTGTGTATCCAAGAGTAAAATAATGGCTCTATTATTTGGTCAGCATATTACACCCAGTAAAAGTTTTTGACTACTGCTAAAAAAAAGCTCTAAAAATAATATTATACTTTTTGTGAATTTGTGGCATTTTCCTTATTTTGTCGTTGTTGTTGTTGCCGTTTCACTGTTACCATTTATTTCATCTTCACATATTCTTTTACATGAAATTGATGATTTGACGTACATATTGCTACACCACCAGCATTTGATACTCTATCAGGTCAGAAAAGTCGATAACCTCTCATATGATATTTATTATCTTTGAGATCAATTCGAAACTAGAGATGCAAATTACATCTATTGCCGACACTTCAAATATAATGCGGAATTCATCAATCTTTTTGTGTAGGCTCTGGGCATTGAAACCGTAAGCTCTTTTAGAAAGTATTCTGACCAAAGTGTAAAGGTTTTCTCTGGAATGAATATACGTACTGTCATCATCATGTTGTAAAATCATTATCAAAAACAAATACTTTCTTTGCATTCCAAGCACTAATAAAAAGTTTAACAAATTTGTAAGAAATTAATATAGGCAAAGTAATTTAAAATTTACATTATAATAAATATTTCGAAACATATGGCATAACAAATAGTATTTTAATAGAAACATGTTAATATTACAAAATAAAGGTAATTCAAATATTTTTAACATATAGCTAATTTCACTCTGGTGGACGAAACATCCTATACAACATTATTAAATCATCTAAGTGTATGGGATAACTTTATTTTATTAATAATTATTTATTAATAAAAGCAGATGATAAAATTTTTGTTTTTTTTTTAAACGTCGGGCCTGTTGAAAAATGCGATGATTTTCAGGTGTCAGATTTTCGTTAACATAAAAAGAAACCGTACTATAAAATTGATTTCTCATACAAATGAACAAGTGTAAATTCATATTCATATAACATTTTTTTTACTTTTGTATAGCGTGTTTTTTATAGAGGTATAGAACTTTTCAAGATTGCGACCGATTTAATAGCTGTCAAGTGATTTATTCTCAGTTTGATTTGGCAATTCATCATGAATAGATTCACACCCGGCCTAGATTCGTCGAATGGGCCCAAAACGAGATTACCGTTGTTCCCGATTTTCATAGGCGAATTTTGTTTAGCGATGAAGCGCACTTCTGGTTGAATAGCTACGTCAACAAACAAAACTGCCGCATTTGGAGTGAAGGTAATCCTCAAGTGTATGTGGAAACACCGTTACATCCAGAAAAACTGACTGTTTGGTGCGCTTTATGGGCTGGTGGAATCATTGGTCCGTACTTTTTCAAAAACGATGGTGGCCAGAACGTTACAGTCAATGGTGATCGGTATAGAGCAATGATTACTAACTTTTTCATTCGTGAATTGAATAACCATGATGTCCAGGAGATGAGGTTGCAACAAGGCGGCGCAACATGTTACACAGCTCGTGCCACAATAGATTTATTTAAAGACACGTTTGGTGACCGCCTAATTTCACGTTTTGGACCTGTGAATTGGCCTCCAAGATCTTGTGATTTAACACCGCTAGACTACTTTCTGCGGGGCTATGTAAAGTCATTGGTCTATGCGGTAAAGCCACAAATGCTTGACCATTTGGAAGATAACGTTCGCCGTGTTATTGCCGATATACGGCCACAAATGTTGGAAAAAGTCATCGAAAATTGGACGTCCAGATTGGACTACATACCCGCAAGCCGTGGCGGTCATATGCCAGAAATCATATTTAAAATGTAATGCCATAAGGTTATCTTTCGGATAAATAAAATTCATGTCAATCGAATAATCCATCGTTGTTTTATTGCAACTTAAAGTTCTATACCTCTATAAAAAACACCCCTTATATTATCATTTTGTATTTAATAAAAATAAATAATTTAATAACAAATTTTAACGAAATAATATACTATATTTTGAACTAACAATACAAAAATCGAGAGGTTCTCTGTGACAAGTTTAACAACTTAGAATTCATGATTTCGATCATAATGCAGAATACAATAGACAGACTTGTTCGCTGAGTTTACTTTACTTAAACTGATTGTTGTTCACACCGATGTGATTTTTATATGGCTGAGTAAACAACACTTCGTGGGCTCTCGAACCACTCAATGTTTCAGGTAGATTCCATTTCCTTCCCGTACTTTCATTATATATCAACGGAAGACTTGATAGGTATACTGTTACGAAAATAAGATTGGGCACCCCTGTCGTTTGTTACATCGCTAAAATAAATAATCAAAAGCCTCAAAAACAACTACAAGTGCTGTTTACAAATAACCAAATCGACAACAATAAACATTAGTAGAGATAAAGTAAATATCATTATTATTTATTTATTTAATTACAAAATACAATTATTGTAACTAAATTATTTTCTTCTAAAAATTTAAAACAAAATGTATCGCATAACTATATGTGTCCTTTAATATTTCTGAGGAATATTTGAACTAAATATGCTATTTCTGGAGTAAGCGTATGAGGTGCATTTGTCTAGCAAGTGATGAATTTTATGCTGCGTGTTACAAATTGGATCGTTGGCAAAATCCTCTTCCCAACCATCCACGTGGTCGCCGGCTAGTAATGATGGTTGCCCGATAGGATGGCCATCAGCTAAGGGGAGGATCGCTACCATCAACAAAGGTGATAGTGTTGAGTTTCTTATTGAAGCTTTGGCATCCAATATCATTGAGTTTCGAAGTGTGTCTTGATAGATATGAAGACCTGTTTGAAGTCGACGTAGCTAAGCTAGACGATGCAACAAAAGTACGGCTTTTATTAAGGAAACTTAATACGGTTGTACACAGCAAATATACAATTTAATATTAGGTATAACTGTTTACATATAACAAAAGATTCCTATACCGATTTTGTGACATATGCTCAAATTGTAAATAAACAGTGTGAACAATTCAAATTGAGGGATTTGTCTCTACACCAATTCAAATGCTTAATATTCGTCCTGGATCTAAAATCATCACAAGATTTTTATATCCGCAGAAAATTATTAAATAAAATAATGAAGGAAGTACCCTAACTCTAGAATCTCTGATAAGAGAATGTCAGCGGTTAATCAATTTAAAAGCAGACACAGTGCTTATCGAAATTCAAAAATAGACTCACAAGTAAAACATGTTCAAGCAGACAATAAGAATAAAAAAACACCTAAATATCCATGCTGGTTTTGCGGAGGCATTCACTTTGCTCGCGAATGTTCTTATAGAAAACACAAATGCGAAGAATGCAACATAATCGGTCACAAGGCGGGTTATTGTAGTGTAGCCAAGAAAAGAAAAAATAACTCAAAATCAAAATTGTTTAACAAAAACAACAAAATTTAAGCTGAATCAAAAAGTATTTCGCTCGTGAACATAGTAAATTCACACCGCAAATATATAACAGTTGAAATTAAAGATAAAAGTGTGAAATTGCAGTTTGATACAACATCTGATATCACTATCATATAAGAAGAGACATATCAACTGCTTCATATAAAAAACTCTATCGGTTCAACAGACTGCCAAAAGTGCCACAGGAAAACGTCCACTTTCATTACAGTTTGATTGTAATGTCAAACAAGCACATGTCACTTGTTATGTCACTAAAATAAAAAATTGAATTTTCAAGGTCTGGATTGGATTAAAGCTCTTCAACTAGGTGACATGTCTATCGGCTCCATCTGCAACAATGTTAGCACTGAAAATGAGAGAAGTGTTCCATCATTACTAGCAAATAAATGCATTGATCATGTAAAATTTTGTTTTCCAGATTTTTTTTGATAAAAAAAAACAAAGAAAGGCTCATTTAGTACTAAAACCAAATATCAAACCTGTTTTTCGTTCAAAACTGCTAGTGGCCTATGCAGTGAAATATTTTGTCGAGAATGAATTAAAAAGATTACAAGACCTGGCTGTAATTTCTCCTATCAACTACTCGGATTGGGCAGCTCCAATAGTTGTAAAAAAAACCAATTGTTTCCATAAGGATTTGTGCTGACTTTTCAACAGGACTAAACGAATCTCTTAAGATCTATCAGTCTCCACTGCCTCTTCCTGAGGGTATGTTTCTAAGTTGGCAAATGCTAGATAATGGAGGTCGACAAGGAGTCAAAACATCTTTTAACCATAACAACACATATGGGATTGTATCGTTACAATCGTGTGGGTTTTGGTGTTAAAACATTTCCAGCAATTTTTCAGCAAATAATGAATAAAATGCTCGTGGGAATGAAATATGTTGCTGCATACATTGACGATATTTTTGTGTCCGGTAGAGATGAAGAAGAACACCAAATCAAAGATTATGGCTTTAAAGTAAAATTTTCAAAATACAAATTTTTTGCTGAAGAGGTAAAATACCTGGGAAATGCCAAAACCATCTAATGTGTGAGAATTACGATCTTTCCTTGGTGCGGTTAATTTTTATGGAAAATTTGTCAATAATATGTGACAACTACGAGGTCCACTTGATATTTTATTAAAATCAAAACCCAAATTGTACTGGACTAAAGAACACGATAATTGTTTTGCAAAAATAAAAGAAGTTCTGTTCTTTAAGCATTTGCTCACACATTATAATCCCACAAAGGACATAGTGGTAGATGCAGACGCATCTCAATATAGTTTGGAAGCACGTATTTTTCATAAAAATTCAGATAAGTTAGTTAAAGCTATATGCCATGTCTCGAAGTCTCTCACTACATCCTATAGTCAAATTGAGAGAGAAGGATTAGTTTTAATCTTCGCTGTAACAAAATTTCATAAAATGATTTATAGTAGAAAATTTGCACTACATACTTACTATAAACCGTTGTTAGCAATTTTCGGAAAGAAAACGGGCAAAGTCGTTCATCAAGCTAATCGTCTACAGCGCTGGGCAGTCAAAATTTTGGCATAGAATTTTAATTTAAGTTTTGAGTCAACAAGTTTCGGTTATGCTGATGTGTTTTCCTGATTATAGCCAAAAATGATAGCGAAGCCAAAGATTATGTAATAGCAGTGGTAAAATTTGAAAACGAAATTAAAACTAGTGTTCAAAATAATTTGCAAAACTAACTCTAATTAATTCTTTAACTAACACGATGATCAAATCTGAAATATCAAAAGACAGCATCTTGTGTTTGTTACTAAATTATTTTAAAAAGGAATGGCTTACGGAAATAAAAGATCAAGAGAAAAAGCGTTCTATAATCGTAGGGATAATTTATCTATAATTGATGGTATTATTATGTTTAAAGAAAGAGTGATGGTTCCCAATATGTTTAGAAAACGAATATTAAAACTAGTACATCGTGGACATTCAGCATTGAACGTTCAAAAGCTATGGCGAGAAGTTATATTTATTGGCCAAATATTGATGGCCATATTAAGTCAATGATCCGAAATCGCACTAACTGCGCAGTTGCTTCAAAAATGCCTATCAAAACAGTTTTAAAATCGTGCCCCACTCCTTCGGAACCCTGAGAACGATTACATATCGATTATGCTGTACCAATTAATGGGCATTATTTTCTAGTATTTGTCGATGCACTCTCGAAAGGGCCTGAAATAGTAATGACAAAATCCATCACTACACAACAAACTCTCAAAATACTGGAGGATACTCTCGCTTTGGTTTGTCAAAATACTGGTATCGGACAATGGCACACAGTTCAAGAGCTCCTACTTCGCTGATTTCATAAACCGAAATGGCATAGAACATTTGTGCTCCAGCCCATGTCTAATGGACAATCTGAGCGATTTGTCGACACATTTAAGAGGGCTCTTCGGAAATTAGAGGGAGAGGAGACTATATGGCAAAATCTTCAAATATTTGTACAGAATTATAGATCGACCCCAAATCCAAACCCACCTAATAATTTGTCGCCGGCTAAAATATTACTTTGCAGAAAAATTCGTTTACCATTAGGACTGATCAAGCCATGTTTAAAGAGAAGTATTCCCACTATTATGGAGAATTTAATAAAAAGCACGGTGCAAAGGAAACTAATTTTAATATACAAGAAGATGTATATGCCCGTATATATAGAAACAATAACGATTCTTATTGGCAGCCTGGAAAAATTATTGAACGTATACTTAATAAGTGTCATGTACAATGTTTTATAAAGAAACAGTAAGCTCATACTTGTTCATACGAATCAGATAAAGAAAAACTATAATAGAAATAAGACTCATTACACTGATAAAAGTCGGTATGATCCACTTGAATAAATGGATTTGGTGAATAAAAGTCTAACAACTCTTGAAACCGTTGAAGATGACAACAACAACAGTTCATCACAACTCAGGCGATCTCAGGGAGAAAGAGACCCAGTCTCCAGATTTACCCCGAGATAGACTCTAAAAAGGGGAGATGTCATATGGCCTACTATTTATTACCTAATCCCTTGGGGGATTGGACTAAGTTGTCATACAACCCGTGTCGAAAGTTAGCCTGGGGGTCAGGCTGGGAGCCCATCAAAAATAGTTCAGTCTCGAACGGAGTATCCTGGATACCTGGCGACCTCCAGGATTAAGTAACCTTACCTGTCTACGGCGGATCTCTGCACAGGTGGACCACCCCTCCTCCGCAAATCGTGGGGCCAAAACATGGAGAAAATAGAGAACATAAACAAAACAAAAAAATGGAAGGTGGAAGAGGGAAGTCCTCCAGGTTGGAGGCCAAGAACGGAACTCGAGAAAATCCATGTACGGGTGAAGCATTGCAGCCAACGCCCGACTAGAATAAATAAGTGACAGCTATGGTTGATACTAAGATCATAGGCCAGACCGTCACTTCGAAACAAATACTAAAACCATCAACCAAAGATGCTGGCCAGACCACTAGTGAGGCTTCTAAAGCAGGACCTCTGTCCAGCAAGAGCCGCCAAAGTAGTGAGAAGGCTAGCACGGCGACAAAATTCATAAAAGAATCGAAACTCCGTTACAGGGAATGACAGAGTGTGAAACAAGTTTTCGGAAGGATAGCAAAAATCCCAGAGGACCGTCGAACGCCACGAGACAAAAAGTCGCTCACTTGGGCTAACGAGAGACTAGCTGAGCTGGAGAAGGAATCGACTGTGAGGGATCCTGTCAAATGACAAAGATCCATCGAAGAGGCAGACCCTGATGCAAAGAAGCAATGAACTTCACATCGTATAAACGTGCTGTACAGTGAGGTACTTAAGGATAGCTTAGAGATGGCAGTGATCGATCCATCAGATCCAGATGACAGCATTAATCCACAAATTGGAGACTAGCGGAGAACGCCCTGAAGTGTTTTTGGATGTTATGGAGGAGAGTCCTGGCCCAGTACCAGTTTATCAGATGAGTGGCTGGTACTAAGGACCCGTCAAATTAGTGACGTGCGCAAATAAAAGGGCACTAGAGCTCTTCTCCATAGCCATAGAGAAATATTAAAAAATGCCGGGCAGGAGATAGTGCCTAAAGACGCCATCGCTAGTCGTCCACGTAGGCGCACATGGTTTCCTACAAACCCAAAGGAATATTAGAAATCCTCAATATACTAAAAATGTGCAACCAAGCCTACCAAGTCACAATTAGAAGATAGCCAAATTGAGGAGCACCACGAATCTCGTTGTGCGACTATTATAGTCAACAAAGGATCCTTGGAGCACCTGGCAAACTCCAGTGGTGTGGTGGCCTTCGGGTTTGGACACATCATACTCAAAGTATACAAAAAGGACGAAAAACGATCCATGGAGTCAGGCAACGGTGAACCCCGCAAGGAGAACCGTCGCTAGACGAACATATGGGCGTGGCTGATGATGATAAGGATGACCATCCATCCTCCTACAAACTGGTTTGTTCCTGATCCAGAGCTGACTCCCAGTCTTCCACTGGATTGGAAATGGTATCAGTTTTCAGAAGGTTCTGGAACCAGTATGAACTAGTGGAAGAGGCCTTACAGGACGAGCACGAAGAGCAAAGCCTTGACTTAACGCTGTTGGAGCGAAAGGAAGATGAAAGGGACCATGGTCCGAATAGTACAAGTAAACCTCCATCACCCTAAAACAGCCTCTGCTGCCCTTATTCTCCGACATGCTAAGAGAGGAGAAGACGTCGCCCTTATCCAGGAATCATGGTTGGTAGCCAATAAGGTTTGTGGACTAGAGGCACAGAATTACTGGCTGATTCATGCCAAAGGTGAAGTTACGCTCAGGTCCTGCATACTAATTAGAAAAGACTTAAATACATTTTTGCTTTCTTCTTTCAGCAATGAAGATCTAACTCTTATTACACTTTAAATAGGGCGAAGTCAATACTGGCTTTCCTCCAGTTACATGGCGCACGATCATGGGGACGCACCTCAACTTGATCCTGTGAGGAAACTGTTATATGAAGCCAAGCGCATAAAAGTTGGCCTACTGATAGGAAGTGATGCCAACTCCCATCATAACATCTGGGGCAGCACCAACATCAATGCAAGAGGTCAGTCACTTTATAATTTTATTTAATAACCTTATGGTGAGTAACAGAGATGACACACCAATCTTTATAACATGCAACTGAGAGCAGGTGTTGGGTATAAAACACTTACCTCAAGAAATGTTTACGATAACATCAGCGATTGGAAAGTCTCCAATGAGCATTCATTCTCTGACCATAGGTATATAAAATTCTCTCTTGATAGAAGAAGAAGTAGATCAGAAAAGGTTAGGCTATTAGAAGTCATCGAAGCACGAATTGGTTTATATTTGATAGTCTGGCTAACAGGAACGCAGCCATGCTTGGGCGCGGGAATATCAGTTAGAGACGGCGGTGGATAATTTTCGAAAATCGTGGTTGCGGCATATGATATGGGCATGTCCAAAGCGATTCTGAAGGGAAATCGAAAACAGGACGCGCTACGAAGATAATCTAAAAGGCTTTTTAACAGAGCACGAAAATTAGGACACCCAGAGCACTAGGAGGACTATAAGAATATCTTGAGGACTAATAGGAGAAGTGTCAGGGCTGCTGAAAGGAACGCATGGAAAGAGTTCTGCGGTAAGATTGAAACAATCAGTGAAAACTCTAGGCTGCGAAAGATTCTGGCAACGACCACGTTTATGCCTAGTGTGTTGCAGATTACTGATGGTTCACTGACCAAATCCGACAGAGAAATTCTTAAATTACTTGTGGATACCCATTTTTCACCCAGCCCAAGCATGGATACGCTAGTAGTTGGTCCAATGGAGGAACCGTCTCTGGACTAAGCCACCATTGTATCACGTTGGGCGATTAAATGGCCCATAACCGATTTTCAGCCCTTTAAATCTCCAGGAACTGACGGAATACACCCGGCCATTCTACAACATCTGGGACTGGCTTATTTGGACCGCCTAAGGGAAATCTTTCTAGCCTTCTACTGAATCATATTCCACATGAATGGAGTAGGGTGAGAGTAGTCTTCATACCATAGACAGAACGTGACTCCCACTTCACTCCCAGCGATTATAGACCTATAATTCTCACTTCCTTTCTATTGACAACGATGGAAAGGGTCATTGATATGAATCTACGTTTAGGCATAGACGACAGTCCCGTGTCAAGGACACAAGATGCATATAAGAGGGGAAGGTCAGTAGAGACCTTCCTACACACCCTGGTGGATACGATAGAGAAATCTCTTGATATAGAAGAGGTCTTCAACAATGTGGAACTAGGAGCTATAACGGGCGCACTAACCAGGCTGGGGGTGTAGAACAGACTGGTGAACTGGATAGCTAAATTGCTTAACGGGAGGATAATCTACCCGACGCTAGACTCATCACTAGTATGATAAGTAAAAGAATTCCGTAGAGGATGGTTCTCTCTCCTCTTTTTTGGAATCTTGTGATAAATGAGTTTTTAGTGACTCTGGAACAGGTCAATTGCGGCGAAATTGCCTATGCGAATGACGTGGTTCTCACGATATCGCGCAGATATGTAGATCCTATTAGGAACGGGATGCATCTTGCACTTCGAGAAGCTAGTTAATGAGGATCTGCATGTGGTTTTGGAGTAAGTCCGAAAAAAACAGAGATAGTACTTTTCACGCGGAAGTACAATTCTTCGTCATATCGGTGATTAAGGTTGAGCGCCATGAGCCTTGAACGTAGAGAAGAGGCTCATTTTCTGGTGCTCATATTGGGTAGGAAGCTGTCCTGGAAGCCTAATATACAATTATTGTGTATGATAAAGAAAGCCCCCATTGGTCTCTACACTTCCAATAAAGTGTTGAGAAGAAAATGGGTATTAAGCCAAGAATGACTCACTGGATATAAAAGGCCGTGGAAATATCGGCCGTAGAAAAGGGCAACGATTCCCAGAGAGAGATATTACAATCCTTTTGGATAGCCAGGCGGCTATAAAGGCTCTGGTATCTCACAAGTTGCCCTCAAGCACGGTTATTGACTGCCACAGATCTCGAGATGGCTGAGCAGTATAATATTCATATTACATGGGTTCAAGGTCACAGTGACATTCCAAGGAACTACTGTAGGGCTAATGAATTGGCCAGACGTGGCACGACTATTGGAATCACTGATGCATTATCCACGTTGGGAATACCATTGAAAACCTGTAAGCCCATGATTTACAATAAGGTAATAGACTCCGTCAACGCCGCATGAGCAACTTCGGAAACGGGCAAGATAGCGCAACAAATCTAGCGAAAGCTGTGTACTAGGCGCACGAGGGATCTGTTCAATCTTCAAAGAAGTACACTCAGCGTAGTTGTTGGGGTCGTTACTGGACATGCCAGGAAGATAGGACTGGGTCACCTGTCTAATGATTTCTGCAGAAGCTGTAGAGATGAGGAAGAGACAATCCTTCAACTATTATGCACATGCCCAGTGCTATTTTGTAGAAGAAAAAGGCACCTTGGCTTCTACCACGCGACTGGGCTTACGGAGCTGTCGAATACGGACATTTGTGGGCTTATCGGTTTTATTATGAGTTCCGGATATAGGGAATGATGCCACTGTGGTACCACAACAGGCCTTCGTGTGCCTTCGTGTGCCTACATGTGCCTTTCTTTTGGGGCAGCCACTTCTGCCTACCTACCTACCTACAAGTTCGACATTGTGGGGCAGATTTTTATCCATTAGGTGTTGATGCGAAAGTTTACTATGTCCAACTCTGAGACGTGTTATAATGCTTGTTTTGTATCGTCAGCAGAATTTTGGAAAGGATAGTTTCATTCCCCATGGATTAACTCTTTTTAGTTAATTTACAATTTTAATTTAATTGAAGTTTTCAACTGAGTGTTAATTGCGTTGATGATATCTCTGGTTAGCCAAGTGAAAAAATTTATTATCTAAAATCGGACTCTACCATGTTATCATCTCCGGTGGATATAGCAAACTGTTTTGCTAAACATTGGTCTTCTTTATCTGATGACACTAAATTTACCAACACTCTTCGTCTAAAAACACTTTCTTAATCAAACTTATTATCTTCCATCTGTCAACATATATATATATATACATATATATATATATATATATATATATATATATATATATATATATATATATATATATATATATATATATATATATAAAGCAAAGCAAAGGCGGAAAACCAATAGTGAAATTACACCGTGGATAAGTATTAACGTACTTACATTGATTACATTAAAAAAAAACTATCAAAGCAAAAAAAAAATCAAGAACTTAAAAATAGACTGAAGATAATCAGTAAAGTTATTAAAAATGCATGTACTGGGTTAGTCAACTGTTTTTACAGTTTTGTTTTTAAAGTACCTAAACCATATTCAGAATGATTCTAAAAAAACCTAGAGTTGTTTAAATTAAACCCTGGAGAGAACGTCTTCAAAAGACATAAAATTTCAGGATAGCAATAGTGATCAAATTGAAGGTCACGCAAAAAAAGCTGAAATCCTTAACATTTATTTCAAAATGTGACGACAAAAGTCAGCCAGCTTCGTTCTTTGGTCAACATCTTTTATTAATATTCTTTGCTTTATTATTCTTATTAGTATTAGTTTTGTAATTATTTAATTGTTATTTTTACCCTTTATAGCCTTTACCATTAGTAGCATTATCATTGTTATTGTAATATTTAAGTAATTTATGTTGTTGGATTAAATTTTATATATAAATAGTACCGACTGTACTTTTTACGCAAACTATATGGAACTATACGTGATTTTGCTGTGTCACGATCGATTGTTGGATGTTCGCTCTCACACTCGCATGCGCGAATATGATGGGTATGATGTTGCAAACATCACTGTCGGTGCGAACATGTATGATCTTATACCATTATCAAGAGTATAATAGGGCGAATAAACCAAGCAAAAGGGCAGTTGGTGTCCAGCCTCAAGTGGGTAAAGTTTGGTTTAGCTTTTTATACTCTGAGCCAAACTAAACAATCAATTTGGAGAAAAGAGTACTCCAGTAATATTATCTCTGGCATTAACTAGGGGACAAGGGTAACTCTTCGTCGGAGTGTGGTGAACCGCTTCAACTAAGACAACCCAGAAGGCGAGATACCTCGATCACCACTGGGATATCCGTGGTGACCCAGATATTTAGCTTTCCCCAACGACAGTAGGACCTGACCTGACTAAGGGAACAATGTTAAAGTTCTGTAGGAGTGCGGTGAACCACTGCGACCGAGCCGACACCTGGTGGCCAAGTAACCCGATCGTCGACTTACCACCACGGTCAGACTTAGCTTATACGGCTTTCTCCTAGGAAACAAACGTTTGTTTAGTGTTAAGCATAGATTTCTAAGCAACATTAAAAAAAAAATTATGATTATAAATTATAGCTTTCGTTATTTACTCGGTTAAATAATCAATAAATTGTTTATAATTATAAATAATCGTCTTTTAATTCATTTTTTGTCCGACACTGGACCGCGCTAACCTACTCCGGCATCCGAGCGGAAAACGTGTCGTTACAGTAACGTCTATTCAAAATTTTAAAAATAAAATTGGGAATCCATCAGTCTATTCACCAAATTTTTTACTAACTTTGTCACTACACAGTACTAGATTCCAACAACATATGATGAAATATATTCCACAATATCGGGCTTGTAACCAAATAAGAGTTCGTGTATATTACCTGACGGTAATATACCAAAATACTTTTAGACAATTTTAATGAACTAACTCCAATAAATAAAAATTGTCATTTTTAACAAGATGGTTAGCTCAACTACTTATTCCGACATTCTAAAGATTTATAAGGTTATTCCAAAGGAAATTGATGCCACAACAAGTGATAAGTTCCTACTGATTGCTGTTTTGTCTGTTATAGATAATATTTTTGAACGAATCTTATACAAACAAATTTGGAAAAAAGGTGGTTTGGATTTAGAGAAGAATGTGGTACGGACGAAGCGGTAGTTAATGTCGTAAACTTTATTAGCGAAAGTCTAGACAATGGTTATAGTGGAGTGGCAGCTGTTTTTTATGACTTTAAAAAAGCATTTGATCTTATAGAGCATACTATATTATTGGAAAAACTAAAATTTTATAGCATTTCGGGAACAGAGCTTGATTTTTTTCAAAGTAACTTAGAAAATCGGAATTTAGGAATTTCTATGTTCAAAGGACTCTAAGAGTTTACTTAAAGATGTCGAATACGGTGTTACCCATGCTCACTACTATTTTTGATTTACTTAAATGATATAAAAAATCTACTACTTACTGGTAATCTTTTTATATACGCTGATGACATTTGTATTTTCTATCCGTTAAGACAAGAATCAGTTGCTAAAGCATGTATTAAAAAGGATGTGATAACAATAAGTAAATTTCTCAAAATAAATAAGCTTCTGCTCAACACGACCAAAACATGTTTAATTAGACTTAAGACTTATCATGATGACACAAAATTCAGCATTTTCATGGGTGGAAAGGAAGTGGTCGAAGTGGATACAGTTAAGTACTTAGGAGTGTATTTTCAGAACAATTTATCTTGGAACGTGCATGCACGAATCTTAAAACGAGAGCATCACAAGTTCTTGGCTTGATCTATAAATTTAAAAATAAATTTAATACTGAAACATAATGCATTAATACAGAGGAAGTTTAACTACTAAGTCATCATATATGGCTACAAAAAGAGCACTAAATTTAAGGCCTTACAGTAAATGCAAAATAAGGCACTGAATTTCGTGGTTAATTTACCCATGACGTATCCATCAATATCATTATATAAAAATTTATTTAAAAATACTTTGCCTATCTATGGTATTTACAAAAAACAATTGTTGATTTATGTGTTTAAATGCCTTAGAAAATTACTGAGCAAAGAGTTGAGTATGTGGGTTGTCAGGAGTTTAAAAATCTACCACAGCAATTAAAATCATTAGCTAAAATCTCTGTTTTTAAAAGCAACGTAAAGAAATACTTATTTGAAAATATAGAAGAACTATTTGCATAAAATATTAAATTTATTGAATTACTGTTTGTCTTCCTTGATAATGTATAATATTAATATGTATTTGAATGATAAATTACAGGATTTATTACCAACCGTGTCGCCTCGATAAAGCCTTAAGGGGATTGAGGCATCATAATGGTAATTAAAATGTGTTGAATTGAATAAAGATTGAAAAATTAAAAATATATATATAGTAAATCGGGTGGGCCAGCTATCGGCTTATTTTGAACCAGCGGTTATTTAGAATCTGAAAATACTTATGTCATTAGATTCAGTCACAAAATTCAAAATATTATCTCCACTGAACAAAATGAATCAATTTCCGCTTGAACAACGTTGGGATTTATTGGAAATTTATTTCCAAAATAAAGACAATTGGCGGAAATTACAAAAAAATCAAAAAAATTGCAAAAATCATCTTTCGGATGAAGCTCATTTTAATCTTGGTGAGTACGTTAACAAGCAAAATTGACAGAAGCCAATACACTCATTACGATTGACTGTTTGGTGCGGCTTGTGGAGCTGTGGCATGATTGGACCATATCTCTTTGAATATGGTAACTGATTTTTTTGTGCCTGTTTTCATGGTATTGATGTGAACGATGTTTAGTTTCAACAGGATGGTGCAACTTGCCACACATCTCATGCCGCAATCGACTTATTGCGTCAAACGTTTGATGGCCGTTTAATTAGCCGAAATGATGATGTCAGTTGGCCGCCAAGAAGCTGCGATTGGACACCGTTAGACTACTTTCTGTGTGGCGCCGTTAAAGACAAGTGTTATGCCGACAAACCAGAGGCAATTGAGCATTTGAAGGCCAGCATTCGTGATGCCATTGCCAAGATACGATCAAAAACGTTATCTAAAATTCATCGATCGAATAGGGTACTGTGAGGCCAACCGCGGCAGCCATATAAATGAAATAATATTTCATATCTAACCGGAACAAAAAAATAAATTAGGCAAAATTTCAAACCGTTTTTGTTTTATTGCATTTTTAAATTTAAAGTTACAACTTAGGTTCGATTACAACTTAAATTCTCTTCAACCAGAGTTTAACCGCACTAAAATCTCTTTGCGCTGACTTCAAACCAATAGACTTGTTCGCTGAGTTAACTTTACTTAAACAGATTGTCGTTCGCACCGATGTGCTTTTTATACAGCTGAGTAAACAACACTTTGAAAGCTCTCATGTCTCACGATATTTCAGGTAGATTCCATTTCTTTTTCGTACTTTCTTTTTCGTTCTTATGTAGCCATGCGAATGTAAACATCTACTTCTTTCAGCTCTTAGTATTTGTTGTTGTTTGTTATTATCTGTTACTTGTTTTCTTTTCTGTTAATAATTTTTTTTGTTGTTGCCGTTTTATTTTTATTTACTTTATCTCTACTAATGTTTGTTGTTGTCGATTTGGTTATTTGAAAACAGCACGTATAGTTGTTTTTGCGGCTTTTGTTTTTTTATTTTAGCGATGTAACTAACGACAGGGTGCCCAACCTTATTTTCGTAACTCAGCCGCCCACTCAAGCCTGTTCGTTTTGAATAGGCTCATTATTTGCCAATCGTTCTATGTGCACTACTTTCATTTTAGTTCTTGGTTCAATCGTTCAATCTCTTGATTACCTTGTATGGTCGATCCCAGTTAGACTGCGATTTGGGAGATCCTTTCTTCCGGGTTATAAAACGGTACTAATTATCCCTCTTGGAAGCTCTCACTCTTTACTGCTCGATCGTATCTGGCCTTCATTCTATCGCTGGTCATTTTTATTCGCGTGAGTTATATAAATTGAAACACTTTTACCTTCATTTATATACGACTTTATTGTTCGGAGGCTGAACAAAGAAGAAAGTGACTCATTCTAAAATAAAATTATATAGATACAAAATGCTTAAAACTAATCTTAGTGCAAAAAAGAGAAAGTACGATATATTAAAGTGAGAATATATCGTACTTGGCGGGTAATCTAGACGTTGAGTCAAAGACAGCTGATCAGCAAGCGAATAGAAATTTCTGAATGTGTTCGTACCAATCTTTTTGTAGCTCGCTAACAACTTTACGCAAATATTCCTCTAGAGTTCGGTTGAATCGTTCTACCATTCCATCCGATTGCGGGTGTGGCGACGGACTTTTAGTCTTCCTTATGCTATATATGGTACACATTTTCCTGAAAATGCAAGACTCGAAATTTCTCCCCTTTTCCGGAATCTAACTCTATTTGAACACCACAGCGGCATACCCAGATATTCACAAAAACATTTACGGTCGTAGTCGCCTCTTGATTGGGTATAGCATACACTTCCAATCATTTGCTGAAGTAGTCCATTACAACGAGAACATAACGATTTCCAGCGTTGCTGACAGGAAAAGGACCTGCTACGTCCATCGCCATCCGCTCCAATGGGGCTCCCGAGTTTTACTGCTGTAGGTGACCTTCGCTTCTTCTTACTGGGTCTTTAGCTGCCAGGCACTGTGTGCAGTTTGCTATCCAAACGGGCACTGCTTATTGACATCCAACCCAATAAAAATGTTGTTTTAGCTTTTCCAGAGTCTTCGTTATACCTAAATGGTCCTCCACTAAGTCCATTATGGAACTCATTCAAAACTTGGTTACAAGCACCCATCAATCAATTTTAAACTGTCCAATTTAGCCTAGTAAGCCTTCATAGAAGCGCTTTCTGCTGATATTTCAACGCGAGAAGACCGTCTGTCCTCTTCCTTAGCCGCTATTATTTTTGCCAATATTGGGTCACTTCTTTGCACTCTTGATCAGTCTTCATTAGCCTCTATCTGCGTTAGCCGAATATCGATGATGGGTTCTTTACAATCAATCTTTCTACAATGTTTGCATTCTGCATTACAAGGCCGTCGTAAGAGAGCGTCAGCATTTCCGTGTTTTATGCTCCTTCTGTTTTCAATGCTGAAATCATAGGACTGGAGATGCTCAAGCCAAAGCGCTAGCTGTCCTTTAGGGTTCTTAAGTTGTAATAGAGATCTGAGTGCGGAATTGTCAGTCCTCAGTGGAAAATGCGTAAAGATATTTGTGGTAATGTTTTATGCATTCTAACACTGCTAATATCTCCCTTCAAGTCACGCAATAAGTCTGCTCGGGTTGTGACAGTGTTCGGCTGTAATAGCCTACGACCTTTTTTTTCCTGTTCACTACTTGAGAAAGTACACCGCCAATATCATATCCACTTCCATCACTGTCTAAACCAAACTTTTCTCCCGGGACTGAACACGCCAAAACTGGTGCTGAACACAATAGGTCCTTTAGTGCCTGGAACGCTGTTTCTTGTGGTTTACCCCAACGGTACGGCATAGATTTCTTGGTAAGCTCATGCAGGCTTGCTGCTACACTCGCAAAACTAGGCACGAAGCGTCGGTAATAGGTGCAAAGTCCCAAGAAGCTGCACATTTTATGAAGAGTCTCTGGGCGAGTCCAGTCCTTTAGTGCTCGTTTTTTATCTTCATCTATAAATATGCCATTTGGCGTAACAAGATGCCCCAAATACTTCACTTGCTTTTGGAATAATGCACATCTTAGCGCTCAGTTTTAGTCCAGCCGTACGTTGTAGAATTTCTGCCAGGTTTTTAGGATGTTCATCGAAAGTTCTACCCATTACGATTATGTCATACAGATATACCAGGCACGTCTTCCAATGTAGACCTTTTAATATTCGTTCCATAAGGCGCTTAAATGGCTGGTGCATTGCAGAGCCCTAATGGCATCACCTTAAACTGCCACAAACCACCCTTCGCAAAGAAAGCAGTTTTCTCCTTGTTTTATCCGCAATCTCGTCCTGCCAAAATCCACTTTGCAAATCTAATGTAGAGGACCGCCTTGTTCCAGCTAGTGTGTCTAGAGTGTCATCAGTCATTGGTAACGGGTAGCTACCCTTTTTAATGACATCGTTCAGCTTTCTGTAGTCTACGCAGAATCTTCTACTACCTTCTATCTTTTTTTTAGCTAAGACTACAGGTGAGCTCCAAGGACTCGATGATGGTTCAAGTACACCGCTCTTCTCCATTTCATTGACCAGCTCCTTAACCTCATTATGTTTTACCCGAGGTATACTTCTGGGTGCCTGTTTTATCGGTCTCGCTTCGCTAGTATTAATTTCATATTTGACTATAGCTGTTCTAACTTGACTTACTTTTCGTGGCGAACACGCAAGCGTACCTCTTTAGCAGCGTTTTGGCTTTATTTCTTTCTGAAGCTGCTAGACCTGCTACCCATTTCTCTACACTTTCGTCAAATACCTGTAGGTCCTTGGCTGATATATTGGCAGGTTCCGGCAATTGTTCGCTGTTTATTACCGCCACTACAGGAGCACATTAGCCTACCTCGAAGTTTTCACAAATGAATTTTTCGTGACCTGATAGATTGAGCACTCTCACTGGGACTATTCCTTGTTTATTAAATTTGACAAGGGCCTTTGCTAACAACAAGTCCACCTTAATTTCTGCTAGTTCTACTACCCACAAGCGGTTGTCCTGACAATCTCCTTGCTGTTGTTTGACAGCAATTAATCTCCTAGCTTGCACTTGATGCTGGTATCCCACGTCAAGAGATATATCTACATAACGCCAACTCATTATCTGTTGGCATATATTCAAATTGATACCATGGACTATCATAAAATCGACACAAATAATAACCTCGTCGACAATATCAGCGAAAATAAAAATATGAATTACAGTAATGTTCGCTATAGTCACTTTGTAACAGATTTTTCTAATTTAAAGTATAATATTGATAGTTATGTTTCACTATTATGAGAAGTATTACATGACATAAATATTTATTTTAAATTATTAATGATTAAAATTTAACGGAAATCACTTTACAAATACTATTCTTTATTTACCTCTTTTTCTTATTATTTCATAATTAAATATTAATATTTCATTCACGATAGTCATTATTTCATGGATTATCTAATTAGAATGTACGCTGATAATGTTAGAATATAGTATAGTTAAAAGTGGAATTTTGTTAGACATTATTTATTTAACATTACACTGAAGGACATAATTATATTTATTTAAATTTGCTCTATGTTATAAAAATTAACTATTTATATTTATGTAAAGAATTACAGCATAGTGATTAGAGTTAGCAACATTGGCAACTTATCGATAGCTGTACCGGTTATTATGCACTCTTCATTATTACAGACCTAATAAATTAAGAGGTATAGATAGCTAAAAATCACGTTATAACTGTCCTTTTTATTGTGGTTATCAGGTGATAAAGCTATTTATAGTGATAAAGCTAATTGTTATAATATATTCGAAGTGGTGTACATAACCATATATATTTGAAATTAATTATTAAATTCTGTCAGAAATTAATTTTATTTAATATATATTTCATTCAAGTCACACTTTTTTTGAAGTCAAAGCTAAAATATATTTTTTTAGTTTTAAACCCAATTATTATTGGTAAGTTGGTGTTATATATAAGTTAAGTAACTATTAACTTTAGGATTTTATGGGGTTTTAATGCACGTTAAATTAAGTTGCAGTTGACACTTAATTGAATATATATAAAAGGATGATTAGAATACGATGATTTGCGTGCTTATGTTGAAGTATATGAAGGGTTTCAAGTCAAGTGTCTACAATGCTTTAAATTTAATTTAAATTATTGCGAAGAAAGTTTATTATAAGGAAAACTACAGTATTCAACACTACATAAGCTGTCTCAGTTTTGGAAGTCTCCACAAAGGAAAGAAAACTATAAATTTTAACCTATATCCTGGTTAAATTAAGCCTGCAGCCAAGATAAATTCATTCTATAGCCCAATTTGTTCTTTTAGAAGAGTTCAGTATAGTTAAGTCTTGGAAAGATGTAGTTTCTCTTTTCTAGCGTGTAGTACTAGGTGTTCAGTGTTCAAGAACCCTCCCCAATCCGGCGAGCTCAGCCTTTCAAGCTTTCCAAGCACCGAACATTGATGCCAATGAACATTTAAAAAGAGTGAAACGCATTCAGTTTCAAAAATCGCTACTCAGAATAGAAAATGGCGCCCAACGAAAAGGCCAATGGCTTTATTTGAAGCTAGTAGTTTGCAAATGAGTTCGATAGAAATGTCGAGTTCGATCCTTTTCAGTTTTTGTTTGTTTTGTAGAATAGTCTCAAACTGATAGGTAATTTTTTTCAGTTTTGATTTGCATTTTACTGTCCCTTTTTAGAATTATTGCTCTTTACTTGTCATGAGACTTAACAGGGTATACAATGGCCTGATAATGCAGTGAGAAGTCAAGTATGTAAATTTACTTTTACTTTTTATATCTGCAAATGTGAGTTAGTCATTATCGGATCGATTGCGAGTTGGTTCATAATTTGCAATTCACAGCAGATATTTTTCTGTTTATATTACCATTTAGTTTCAATAGATGAATGTATTTTTATGTAAGTCATGAATTTTCTGCTTGTAAAGAATTTTCATTTGCGACATATCTCTACATTCTAAAAATTTTGGATTTTATAAGGGTAATTCTATATTATAGATGTTTTATTATGTTATCTGTTCTTTTGAAGTTTTGATGCATTCCCATATAACCGTATGATTTTGTTTTAGAAAGATTGATTGGTTCTTGAAAGTTGATTGTTTTTAGCAAGTTGAAGGTTAATTTGTTATAGTTTTGTTTGGAGGTAATGTCTAAAAGAAAAGGAAAGTCGAAGAGTAGTAATATTGTAGAAGAACCAATTAGTGATAGCCAGATAGATTATACGTTTGATGAGAATTCAGAAAATCCCTTTACTTCTAGACCAAGAATTTGTGAGAGTCCAATTATAACTAGATCTAGGGCACGAAATATTAATCTTTCAGTTGAAGAAAACACAGAAAATCCATTTGCCTCAAAGCATAGAATAGCAAAACGTCCAGTTGTACCTCAATTAAGATCGCAAATTTTGCCTCAGTCTACACAAAACCAGGAATTATACCATAATCTGTCTTCTTCCTTACAACAGTCTGAATTAGTAGCAAATATGAGTAATAATAACGAAGGAAATAGCTTACCACTCAATGTTTCTCAAACAGCTCTTTCAGGTTCTATTAATATTACTGACTTAAATATGTTGACATCAAGGTTAGAGCAAGTTTTGTCTTTGAATCAGACATTAGCAGAAGGTTTTAATCGTAACCAGGATTCTTACGTTCCACAGATAGGAAATTCGAATGACAACAGGATCCATTCAAATAATAACTCTATACATAACCTAAGTTTAAACTCTGATATAGGTAGAAGTGCATCGTCTAATGATACGATTAGGCTTGGTAGATGGGATATCTCTTATGATGGCTTCGATGATGTCCATGATTTTTTCTTTAAGATCGATACTTTGAAAGATAGGTGGAATTGATAGTTATGTCGCTTCACATTTTCATACTTTCTTAAAAGGCAAAGCCGACACTTGGTTTGGTCTTATTTGAAACAACACTCTAATGCACAGTATAATGAGATAAAGTTAGCTTTAACTGGGCAGTTCAGCAAAATCGAAAATGATTGTGATAAAATAGTGAGAATGATTGAACGTCGGCAGATGCCAAGAGAATCTTTTGACGATTTCTTCTCAGAAATGATAGCAATGAATGCACGATTGTCACAGCCATTAAGTCCGGAGGAAATGATAGGGCTTATTAAGAATAATGTAAGAGAATCTCTAGGTTCACTTTTGTTTGCAACTGATTTATTCAGCTTAGATCATTTAAGAGACACAGCCAGAAGAGCAGAAAAATATATAACAAGGCAGCAGCATATTCGGTTTCAGAGAAAACAAATTTCAGAATTAGAGACAAATAAGGATATAGAAGAAACAAGCGATAATGATGAGGAAATAGAAGCTTTGAAATATCATGGTAATCAGAAAAGGGAACGCAAACAGCTCGATACTAGTCGTTTTAAATGTTGGAACTGCGACCAAATGGGTCATTCTTTTTATGATTGTTCGTCAAAAAACGAAATTTGTTTTGCTTCAGATGTGGTGAAAAGAACGTAACAACTCCGCAGTGTAAGAAACACTCGGGAACGAGTAAAAGAGGGTTCCTCGTTCACCTCTGAAAAGCCCTCAGATTATAAACCTCAGACTAAAGTTGATGAACCGGAATGTAAAAAGGTAAATGATAGACCTATAGTGTACTTGGAAAAGACTGAAGTATTTGATAGCAAATGTGATAGAAGAAATCATGATGAATTTTGTAATACATTTCATAGAAGGAAATTAGAATATGAAGAGGATAAGGATAAATTACTCAGGAAAAATCTTGTACCAAGACGAATAAAAAATTGTAGAGATAGATATAGGAAAAGAAAAGAATTTAGAAATATCATAGAATCAACAGTTATTAGCGATCAAGTAGATAATAGACCATACGCAAATATTTGTTTAGGTAATACTGAAATATTTGGTCTACTTGATTCTGGTGCATCGATTAGCGTTCTTGGCAAGGATTGTACAAAGCTTTTGTCTAAACTTAAATTAAAATATACTCCAGTTGTTAGCTCTGTTAAAACAGCAGATGGTGGTAGGAAATATATAATCGGTTTTCTTGAGATAGCTACGAGATACAACAATATTACTAAAAATATATTATTTTATCTATCTATCTATCTATCCTAATTTGAAACAAACTGCGTACTTAGGTATAAATTTCTGGAAGACGTTTGATATTGCTCCTCAGCTTTTTGTTTCTGAAGTAACGCTAGATAGTGAGTCATTTAGTAAAGGCGATAATAGTATTATTCACACTTTATCTGATTTGGAACTAGGTGAATTAAAGAAGGTAATAGAAGGGTTTCCATCATTTAGTCAACTTGGTTTAGGCCGTACGTCTTTAGAAACGCACACAATAGACACAGGCGAGTCATTACCGTTTAAGATGAAGTATTATCCACTTTTTCCACCTAGACAAGAGGAAGCTTACAAGGAACTCGACCGTTTGTTAAGGCTTGGTGTTATTGAGGAAAGCAACAGTCCTTATTGTAGCCCAATAGTATTGGTTAGGAAACCAGGTAAAGTCAGATTATGTTTAGATTCTAGGAAATTAAATACATTGACCAAGAAAGATGCGTACCCGTTGCCACATATCAATGGACTTTTAAGTCGTTTGCAAGGCACTCATTACATAACAGGTATTGACTTGAAAGATGCGTTTTGGCAGATACCGTTAGACGAGTGTTCAAAAGAAAAGACAGCTTTCGCAGTACCTGGTCAGCCACTGTACCACTTTACAGTAATGCCTTTCGGGCTGTGTAACGCCGCGCAGAGAATGAGCCGTTTGATGGACAAGACGATTCCTAGTCAACTCCGAGAGAACGTGTTTATTTATTTAGATGATTTGCTTGTATGCACAAAAGACTTTAAAACTCATATTGATATATTGCGTGAAGTAGCTAAGAGCCTTAGAAAAGCAAATTTAACAATAAATGTAGAAAAAGGCCGTTTTTGTCAAAAGGAAATAAAGTATTTGGGATATATTGTAGGACAAGGATGCTTAAAAACATATAAGACTAAGATAGAAGCTATCGAGAATTTTCCTTTACCAAAAAGTCACAGACAGATCCGTAGATTCATAGGCATGACTGGCTGGTATCGGCAATTTATATCAAATTTTGCAGATTTAGCAGCACCATTGACAGATTGTTTAAAGAGAGGGAAAGATTTTTGCATAACGCCAGAAGCAAAATTAGCATTTGTTAAGTTAAAGGAAGCGTTGACGTCAGCTCCTGTGTTAGTACAACCCGATTTTAAACGTCCTTTTACAATACAATGCGATGCATCTCATGTTGCAGTAGGTGGTGTACTTACACAGATAGATGATGAAGGTAAAGAACATCCGGTAGCTTATGCATCTCAAAAATTAAACAGACATCAGAGGAACTATACAGTTACTGAGTTAGAATGTCTTGCTGCAATTGTAAGCTTGAAAAGATTTCGTCCTCATGTAAAAGGTTTGCCATTTAAAATAGTAACAGACCATTTGAGTCTTAGATGGCTTATGTCACAAAAAGATTTGTCAGGAAGATTAGGTCGTTGGAGTTTAAAACTTCAAAGTTTTGATTTTGAGATTGAGTATAGAAAAGGCTCATTAAACAAAGTACCTGATGCACTGTCAAGATTAGACATAGATGAAATTGAAGGTTCTAGCTTACTTAATGAAATAGACCTTAAACATCAATCATGTAATTCGGAGGATTACAATAAGCTTAAAGAATAAATTTCTAAAAGACCAGATAGTTTTCCTGATACAATTGTTTCCCAAGGATATATTTACCACCGAGTTAAGTTTGGGGCGGGAGAATTTATTAATGAACTTTTTTATGGAGACTATGGCTCCCTAAAGATCTTCGTCAGCAAGTGGTCGCGATGAACCATAATATTCAATCGTGTCATGGAGGATATGCAAAAACTTTGAATAGGATTAGAGAGAAATATTTTTGGCCAAATATGCCAAGGGATGTAAAAGAGTACGTTTCTAAGTGTGAGCAGTGTAAAATAGTTAAACCAGCTAATCAGACATTAAGACCTCCGATGGGTAAACAAATAGTTACTGAACGTCCCTTTCAAAGAATATATATGGATCTCTTAGGACCATATCCCCATACGAAGTTAGGCAATTAATGTTTTTTTGTTGCGATAGATCATTTCACAAAATACATCCTTTTAAAACCGTTAAAGAAAGTTACAAGTTCCGCTATAATTAAGTATTTAGAAGAGACCATTTTTCATCAATTTGGGATCCCACAATTTATTCATTCCGACAACGGAAAGCAATTTGTTTCGTCCCAAATATCAGATTTTCTTACGACTTATGGAGTTATACATATAAAAACTGCGTTGTATTCAACACAAGCAAATGTGTGTGAGAGAACAAATCGAGAATTTTTAGTTAAGCTTCGTATTATGTTAAAGGATAAATGGGATTTGTATGTTTCGAAGATAGCGAACATACTGAGAAGTAATTATCATGATGCAATTAAATGTTCACCATATTTTTGCGTGTTTGGTTACAACATGGTAACCCATGGATCAGCTTATGAAATCATCAATAAGCTAGGGTGCATAAATGAAGGCTAGTTTAATGTTATACCAAATGACTGTAGGATGAATAATTTACATGAAAAGGTTAGACAAAATTTAATAGTTGCTCATGAAAAGGCTACGAAGAGCTACAACTTAAGAAGTAGGGCAATAGGTTACAAGCCAGGACAATTTGTATTACGGAAAAGTTTTCAACAATTGGATATGCAAAAGGAATAAACGCTAAACTAATGCCACCCTATGTAAAATGTAGAGTAAAAAGAAGAGTAGGTTCATCATATTATGAGCTTGACACTCCCACAGGGAAATTATTAGGCATGTATTATGCAAAAGATCTTAAACCTTTATAAATAAATAGTTGTTTAATTTGATTCTCAGGGTGTGGTCGTGCCCCACGTTAACTCAGTAAAAATCTGCTTTTCCTTATTTTCGTCCTAGTACAACTAGTACTACAAAGAAGGTTTTGTAACAGATTTTTCTAATTTAAAGTATAATATTGATAGTTATATTTCATTACTATGAGAAATATTACATGACATAAATATTTATTTTAAATTATTAATGATTCAAATTTAACGGAAACCACTTAAATATTATTCATTATTTACCTCTTCTTCTTATTATTTCATAATTAAATATTAATATTTCATTCACGATAGTCATTATTTCATGGATTATCTAATTAGGATGTACGCTGATAATGTTAGAATATAGTATAGCTAAAAGTGGAATTTTGTTAGACATTATTTATTTAACATTACACTAAAGGACATAATTATATTTGTTTAAATTTGCTCTATGTTATAAAATTTAACTATTTACATTTATGTAAAGAATTACAGCATAGTGATTAGAGTTAGCAACATTGGCAACTTATCGATAGCTGTACCGGTTATTTTGCACTCTTCATTATTACAGACCTAATAAATTAAGAGGTATAAATAGCTAAAAATCACGTTATAACTGTCCTTTTTATTGTGGTTATCAGGTGATAAAGCTATTTATAGTGATAAAGCTAATTGTTATAATATATTCGAAGTGGTGTACATAACCACAAATATTTTAAATTAATT
This sequence comes from Wohlfahrtia magnifica, assembly GCA_023159175.1. Lineage (NCBI taxonomy): Eukaryota > Metazoa > Arthropoda > Insecta > Diptera > Sarcophagidae > Wohlfahrtia > Wohlfahrtia magnifica. Next base: position 359,146 of record JAKWBJ010000108.1, on the reverse strand, counting down.
ATTAAACTCTGTCAGAAATTAATTTTATTTGATATATATTTCAAGTCACATTTTTTGAAGTCAAAGTTAAAATATATTTTTTTAGCTTTAAACCCAATTATTATTGGTAAGTTGGTGTTGTATATAAGTTAAGTAACTATTAACTTTAGGATTTTATAGGGTTTTAATGCACGTTAAATTAAGTTGCAGTTGACACTTAATTGAATATGTATAAAAGGATGATTAGAATACGATGATTGGCGTGCTCATGTTGAAGTATACGAAGGGTTTCAAGTCAGGTGTCTACAATGCTTTAAATTTAATTTAAATTAATGCGAAGAAAGTTTATCATAAGGAAAACTACAGTATTCAACACTACATAAGCTGTCTCAGTTTTGGAAGTCTCCACAAAGGAAAGAAAACTATAAATTTTAACCTATATCCTGGTTAAATTAAGCCTGCAGCCAAGATAAATTCATTCTATAGCCCAATTTGTTCTTTTAGAAGAGTTCAGTATAGTTAAGTGTTGGAAAGATGTAGTTTCTCTTTTCTAGCGTGTAGTACTAGGTGTTCAGTGTTCAAAAACCCTCTCCAATCCGGCGAGCTCAGCCTTTTAAGCTTTCCAAGCACCGAACATTGAAGCCAATGAACATTTAAAAAGAGTGAAACGCATTCAGTTTTAAAAATCGCTACAACTTCCACCTCAATTTTTCCGTAGACGGTGGCAGACTCTCCAGTAGCTGTTCGTAGTCTGATATTATGTAGTACCTCACACTTTCTCTTCACTATATCTATAGTGATATATATATGTATATCACCGGTGTCTATAGCGAAGGTGTATTGTCTGCCATTAATGTACCCGCACGCTGTAAGATTGCTGTTATTTTTCTGCATCACTAATATGGAGATTGTGGGACTCTCGCTTGTGGGAACTAGCTCTTGCCCCTCAGTGCTAGCTCGTTTTAGTTTAACGCGGACTCTTTTTTTGTTTGCTGGTAGTTGGCCCCTTTATTATTTCTTGGTGGTGGAACGAATCTGACCTTTTACGTGGCGCTTTACAGTTTCTCTGAAATTGGCCGCTCTTACTGCAATTAAAGCATTTTAATTTCGACTTCTGCTCAACTAGGAGCCGCTTTACCACCTCCTCTTTTTTTTGATTTCATCACCTTTCTCTACCAGAACTTCTAAATTTCGTACCTTGTGTATTTGCGGATTTGATATCGAGCGATCTGTCTCCTGGGCTTGTGCGAACGCCATAGTATCTGCAAAGGTTGTCTGTTGTGTTGCACATACAGCTAGGTAAATATCAGGGCCTCGTAAGCCGTTGACGAAGGCTTCGGTCTTAAGATGATCTACTAGTGGGTGATTTTCCATTTGATAGGTTAGCGGCACCAACCTCTCGATTTCCATTTCAAAGGCTTGTAATGATTCATTAGTCTTTTGCGTTCGGCGATACAGCTTTCGTTTATGCTCGTCGCCAAATTTAAGCTGTAGCGCCACCAACTCTTAGTGCTAAAATTATTTCTAGAGCCTTATCTTCATCATTCCATTATTTCTACTGGCTACTGTGTCGAATTGAAACTTAAATAGTTTTTGTTCTCCTGAAAACTTCTAGTATGATTCGTACTGGTTTTGGTCATTGACATTGTAGACTGTTTATTTTCTCCTCTATTACGTTAAAATGTTCGTTAACAGTCTTTTTGATTGACATCATCCACCCTTTTGCTTACCGTCTCGTATATTTCTTTTAGCTTCTCTGACGTTGGACTAGACGCTTCTTCAAGTTTATTTTCTTTTTTGCCAGAAAATTCTGGTTTTCTGCTCTAGAGGATTCTTGTATCTGAGCCAACACCTTTTCATTACCAGCTTTAGAAATTTCTTGTGCATTCGCCACAGATTAAATTTTTTCCATAAGCTTTTCATTATCAGCTCTAGAAGATTCTTTTACATGCACCAACAGCTTTTCATTATCAGCTTTGGATGTTTCTCGCCCGTTTCTTTTCAATACTGGCTAGAACGTTATGGTTTTGAACTTGAATCTATTTCATCATTGCTGCAAGCATTGTATTGATATCCAAACTGCTTGTGGTTGTAGCGGCACTTATCTCAGGATCATTTTCATCATCAGTATCTATGAAATTCCTCTAACGGAAGTTTTTGTAGTTAGTCTTTTTTACCGGTTGTTGACAGCTCTAAGTTATTTAATTCCCGTATGAGCCTGTCCACTTTAAATTCTTGGAATTTTATTTTTACTACGTTTGATTTATTTATTTCATTTTTAATTATTTTATTTTTATATATGTAATCCCACTCCTGACACCAATGTTACGTTTTAACCTTTCTAAAATGTTTGAGTTCGTTTAAATTGCATCATAATAAATACCGCTTTATTTTCTTGTTTTACAGTTTTTAATAATTCCACTATAACTTTTATACTGTTTGTCTTAATACAACACTTAATATTCGCTTATACAACACTTCTAATTCCGCTTTTACACAACTTTGTTTGTTGTCAGCCAAACAATAACTAAACTACATAGGCAAAGCAGTCTCCTTATATTCCTAATAGGCTACAGTTTGGAAAGTTTCGGAAATGCTTCAAGTGATCTCATATACTTTATCCGTTAATTTTAAACATGTAAGATTTTGTAACCCAGGGATGATTTGATTGGTAGTTCTGCCAGATACACAAATAAGTATTGCATTGACAGGGTGACACTAAATATACCAAAATCCTACAATTTAGGCGGTTTTATTCTCGTAACAATATGTATCTCTTACAACAATCATCTCTTTTTTATTCTTTGTTTTGTTTATTGTCTGATACAGATTTGTAATAAAGTTGCTTACATTTTGTGATGGTGGATTGTAAATTGAGAGAAGTGTGATGGTTGTCGTGTTAATATTTATATTTATCTGGATTGACTCAAAAAAGTTTTTAATCAAAAAGAATTCGACAAAGGTTATGTTCTTTTTAACATAAATTGTAATGCCGCCTTAACATTTATGGCATATATATTGTTACAAAAATCAGGTTAGGCACCCCTGCGTTTATTACATCGCTAAAATAAATAAACAAAAGCTGCAAGAACAACTATACGTGCTGTTTAAAAATAACCAGAATCGACAACAACAAACATTAGCGGAGGTAAAGTAAATAAAAATAACCAAGCAACAAGAAATACTAAGAGCTGAAAGAAGTAGATGGTTACATTCGCATGGCAACATAAGAACTAAAGAGAAAGTAAAAGAAATGGAATCTATCTTAATAATCGAGAGGTTCGAGAGCTTTCAAAGTGTTGTTTACTCAGCCATGTAAAAAGCACATCGGTGCGAACAACAATCAGTTTAAGTAAAGTTAGCTCAGCGAACGAGTCTATTGGTTTCAAGTAAGCGTAAAGACGGTTTAGAGTGGTTAAACTCTAATCAAAGAGAATTTAAGTTGTAATCGAACTTAAGTTGTATCTGCGATCGAGTTGGAAGATCTTTAAGTAAAAAGATTTGTCGAGTAATTGTTGTTGTTTACAAAATTGTAAACAGAAAAAGTAATTAAGGATTAAAATTGTTATTGCTTGTAAAAGGGCTACATGCAGTGGAACACAAAACTGTGTTAATAAAGGAATTTAATTAAAAACTTTATTTTATTTTAACTGCAATCTACGAACTAATAAATAGACGTTTTTAAAAAGGTAAAAACGTAACAATATATATATAAAATATCAAAATTAAATGTCGTTTATGTTTAACTGGTTAGTTTTTGAACACAAAAATTCACTCAACATATTTCGATAGCACTCGCCATGCACCGCAACGGCAGCTCCTTCTTAATTTCAAAAGAAATAACGACCAATGATTCTGCCAGTCAACTTTAATGTCTGCAATGGTGATTCATAACGGCTTGAGGATTGTCTTCGCTTTAAACACGGCTTATTGACGTAGCTATTAACTCAGAAATGATTGACCGTAAAATGGATGAATTGCTCTATGAACTTTGCGAACAGATTTATTTTTTTAACACAATTTACACAATTTGGAAGCGTTGTTCTGACGTTAAGCGATTCATTGTGACTTGCCAAGCCTAACTGAACAATTTGACATTCGCAGCAGTCAAACCATAGTTATCGACACCCTATATAATAAATCACTCTTTTAGTTTATTTGTTTGCCTGTCAATCACGCTTAAGCGACTGAACCGATTTCGTTAAAATTTGAAGCACAGATACACAGACCCAGCTTACGTAAGTGCAATAGGTTACGCTTTTCTCAAAATTGGTATATGTATGCTTTTCAGATCTAAATTACAATTTTTTTATCACACATTTAATATTACAAATTTATTAAAAAGACCACCCTTAAAGTACGCAAATAAGATTAAATCATAATTTTGATTGTGGCTAAAATTAGAATTTTTGGTTTATAGTTTATTCCTACGAAACAAGTAGTTGTTGCGGTATATCTTGGGAACTATAAAAGATAAAGTACTCAAATTCACATGGTATTCCATAATTGAAGTCCATACCAAGTTAATAAATTTTCTTTACTGAAAGAGGGCGTTGAAACTCTTAAAAAAATAATATTTATTATCGCATATCTGAATAAATATATCTAAATATAGAAGGATTATCCTAAATTAATATTCTTATTTTAATAACTTGACATAAAATTGCTCCATTAATATAAATTTCTTATATTAATTTCAATGGTTTGTTACACTAACCTACAGCAAAAAAAGCCTTTAAATAAAACTATATGGAATATAATAATTTTGATGCGCTGAATTCCAATCCGTTTTCAGTTTTTTTACATCTAACCCAGATTTTTTATATGTGACGTAATGTTTAGATCATTAAACGGTGGATCATCTTGATTTAAATATTCTTTCAATGTATCGTACGGAATGCTTCGCGTGAATGGTGGTTCAAACACGAATGCGCATAATATGAATTATCTTTAATTACTTGATTGGCAATACTGTATAAAGGAGGTTGTAGAAACCGTGACCAACTAATAAACTTAAAAAATAATACACTACCGTAAATGACGGAGCTGTAATACTTGATTTTGAAGTACATTGGTACATAACAATTATAAATCCAACCAGAATCAGTAAATTTTCGGATGAATTTTCCGTTGTCACATATAATCGTAATAATCTAGCGGCCGTGGTAACCCAGCAAGAATGTACAATTTTCTCTGGTTTGATGTTACCCAGATCCACCGAAATTACGCCACTAGAAATTACATAGGCAATGTCGTATAAATACTTCGAATCGGTGGAAAATTAAATTTTTGTTGGATCAGGGGGCATATTTTTCAACGCAATTTTCTCAAAGCCGTCCACCACCTAAAAATAGTAAAATAAAGTAGTCAAATAATTAAAAACGGTTGACAATTATAATAAATGGGTGATAGCAATTACTTACCGGAAGAATTTCACAAGTTTCAATTTGATTGCTCAGTTTTCCAATGCCGATCCTAGTCAAGTGCTGGTTGATTTATCCAAAGCTTGAAACAAACATACATATATTAAAAAATTCAGTTTTTATTATCGTTCGTAGACTTTTGAGGCATAGTGTAGCTTGAATTGTAGATTTTTTTAAGGTCCAATCTACGTTCTTAAACGTTATACAGATAAAAAAAAAACTTATTATACATTTTTATAGTAGTTTAAACAATACATTTTAAAGATGAAAACTTTTTTCGTGTGCTTTCAAAATATAACTTTGAACGCTAACAGCAAATAAACTAAGGATGATATCAAAAAAATTTAAACAGACAATTTTTATAGAATGTTTTTAAATAGTTGTATAAGAAATTTAAAGAAAACTTAAAACATATAAAAAATTGAAGTCACAGTTTATTTCGTGCATTGTCAGCAGTCTTAGAAAAAACTTAAATGGTATATGGTTCAATACTTGTAATGTCCTTTTTGCTTAATTACATACTATATTTAAGACGATTTTCCGTCGATGCAACAAGTTTTTTGGTAATATTGAGTGGAGTGTTGTTCCACTCTTCGACCTTTTTCTTTTGTTCTTTACCATAAAAAGTCGTAAAAAATTAAGAAATATCAGAAAATTTTAAAGGAAACTTTCTCTGTATTGATTTTTAAAAAAGAACACAAAAAAAGAAAAGGATACAAAGTGCAACATTTTTTCTCAGAAAAGAAATCGCCATGAATTTAAAAATTTTTACCATTTTATTGATTTTTACGATTCTACTGATGTAAAGAGAAAAGTTAATTTGTACTTGAATCAATAATTATTAATTATTAATACTTGTTTTTAATACTTTAGTCTGTAAGAAATTGTAATTGTTATCCATAAAATTTACGTAATTTACGAAACATATTTCTCACACAGCACGAATTTCGATAATAAAGATTAATGACTAGTAATCGTTTTTCGGTGTTAGTCTACTCATGGTGCAATGGCAAACCTTATTCAGCAGTTTTGGCATTGCCACATCTTACGAATATTTTTTTTTTAACTAAAAAACTTCACCTTGTAAAACCAAGTACCAAAAAAATCTCACGTTACTTAACTAAAGGGTCCGCCAAATAAATTTTTTTTTTTTTTTTTTTTTTTGAAAATGCTATAAAAAAACTTCTGAATATTTTCTCAAATTTCTTTTATTTAAAAGTACAATCCTTCCGGTTAATAATGGAAAATAATTTCATTCAAATGGCTGCCTCGGCTGGCCATGCAGTAGCCTACACGATCGATTATCGATTGTGTGCAGTTGTATTTCACCAATGGCTTCACGAATATTGTCCTTTAAAGCGTCAATCGTCTCTGGCTTGTTGGCGTTACAATTATCTTTGACGGCACTCCACAAATAATAGTCCAACGGTGTCAAATCGCAGCTCCGAGGTGGCCAAACGACATAAGCTCTGCGGCTGATAATGCGATCTTCAAAAATAGGGCGCAAAACATCGAGTGTAGCTTCGGCTGTGTTGAAACCAAATGTTGCTAATATCCTTCTCTTCAATTTTTGTGAACAAAAATTCGTTCAACATGGCCCGATAACGATCGCCATTGACTGTGACGGCCACTCCTTGCTCATTTTCGAAAAAAAATGGCCCAATTATGCGTCTGGACCAAAATCCGCACCAAATAGTGACTCGTCTTGGGTGTATCGGCTTTTCAATGTATGCGTGCTGGTTTTCTGTGCCCAAAATGCGACAATTTTGTTTGTTTACATATCCGCCAAGATCAAAATGAGCTTCATCTGAAAAGATGATTTTTTTTTTTGGCAAAATCGGTACCTTCTGTAAGTCGATCGCAGGCCCATTTAGCGAAGCGTATACACAATCATATTCGTTTAGCGGAAGGATAAAACTAATTATCTGTCAAATCAGATATGAGCTAAGTGTTACCTTTCACGAAATAAGCACTAGTTGAAAAAAAAAATTAGATGGCGGACCCTTTATATTGAACGTTAGAATTAAACGTAAAGTAGTAGTTATGCATGTATATATAAAATGAATTTACTTTCAACTTTTATAACTATGGCTCTGAGCTCTTCTTTTTGATTTTTTTTTTTTTAAATTTTTGTTGGCTATTTTAATAATACTCAAAAAAATCTCAGTAAGTTGAATAGTTAGTTAGTTAGTTTTTCTTTTAATTGTACTCTTTTTTTTCTGGGTTTGCTGAGTCTATAAATGTAAAATCTGGCTGCCCTACTCCCATACAAAGTAATTATTAATTTTAGTGTATCTTAAGAACGGTTTAAGCTACAATTTCTGAATTTTGTCAGAGCGACTTCATACATAGTCGCTACAAGTCATAACTTAAAAAATGGACGGAATAAGACAAGTGGGCATTAGCGGTTTCATTATTTTGAAATATCGTATTGTAATAAGCCGCCGGACATACTTTGTATAAAGTATTTAAAATTTGAACTGAATCCGGTAACATTTTATGGACCCGAAACGACTTCAAATATTCAACAAGTGAATATGGGCAAAACGTAAATTTTTATACTTTTTAATCGCGTCTATTCATTACTTTTTGAAAAAAATAAAAAATAAATATTTTAATTTTCTTCTTCTTTCTTACATTGTTCAATATTATATAGGAAAGAGTGGGGCAAAGTGGGACATCTCAATTTTTGATCATGTTTTTACATTTTTAGAAAAAAAAATTTTTAGGTGTTTTTTATATTGTTATTAAAATTTTCATTTGAAATTTTCATTTTATTTGTGCTTTAATATTGCTTTTTGAGAACAAAAGGAAAGATATATAAAAAAAAGAGTTTGGCTGACTTCCAAAATGTTAGTTGCTTTGTATTCGAACAAAGTATAATGTTTCAAAATGCTTCAATACAAAATATTAACAATGTATACTGTCACAAAATATTGCAGACAAAAAAGCAAAAAAAAAGCAAAAAAGCAAAAAAACACTTATGGCGTCAGTTTTAAAGTCGATGCTTTTACATTGCATTACTGTTAAACTAAAAATAGAACAAAATGAACGATACAAAAAGTCTAGTTTTATTTGTTCTTGCCGAAACATTCAGACAATACTGCAAAAACCTATTTCTATTGTATTTATTTTTCATCGAACAACACACAAATTATATTTAAATTATATTTTTATATTTCATAACGTCAAAATATGCAATGTATAAAGTTGCCTTATTTCGAAAAGTGGCAACATTGCAAAACCTAAATACCGCAGTAAAACTGTATACAAACTTTATATACGTAAATTTTGTAAGTTAGCCTTTTAAGAGTGCTTCGCTGGTATATATTTTTTTGAAACATAGTATCCAAAAAAAATATTCGTGGATATTTTTTGTTTGCGCGAGATTAATATATCGGCTGTACGATATTCTCTGTGTATTTTTTTTTTGAGTTGCAAAATCGGTAAAACTTTAAAAGCATATGCAGTTAAAAATTATTATTTTAGAATACTTATTTCTTAGCGATAGTCGCTGCTGATAACGGGATATTTTTCACAAACTGTGTATTTCTCAGCGAAGGTCGCTACTAATAACGATACACTTTTACAAACATTGTCGCTACAACGCCAAATACCATTGTTGTAAAAACCGTGATTTAATTGAATTTTTGTTTTGTTATGTAAGTATTGATCTAAGTGAAGTGAATTATTAAGAGTGTAATTAAATAATTTGTCAATCAAGTGTTCTAAAGTTATATAACAATTAAGATTAAGATGTCAAATCATTGGCTAATTTTATTTGTCCTATTGCTAATAGTTGATGATGATATTCTGCACTTAGTAGGACATCTATTTTGTCAGGACGGTGAAATTGTGGATCTGCTAGTTTTATATTTTTTGGAATCGGCCAACTTTAAGCGTTGATTTATTTTGATGGCTGCGATGAAACTATCCGAGGAAGAATAGCTTCTTCGAGCCGTTGCGTGAAATTGTTAATTTGAGACTGCAAAATCACGTTAACACGTTAACTAAAAGTCTGGTTCAGACGTACCAATGCCATAGATGTACCGCTTCGAGATTTGACCTTTATTCAAGATGCTATAATGTATTCGGAAAGTAACCCAGAAATCTCAGCAGTAATTCTTAAAAAAAAATGAGCAATCATTTATGACATATTTATGTGGAAACAGTAGCTCCAGCCTTTTTCGATTCAAATATAAGTTTTGAAGAAAAACGTACAATGGTTGAAAAACTTAAATTAAAAGAACCAAAATTAAACAACCAAAATTAAACAATGGCCGGAACTATACAAATTTAACAGACATCCAAAAATTCACCTTAAATGATTTTGTTTCAGAAAAGCTAACTATTTCTTCAGTAGGTTTAGTTTATCCCTGAAATTTTTGGAGTTCGAGCCATCAACTTGGGAAACATCAGTTAAATTTGCGGAAGGTTGGACATTTTTTAAGGACTTATTTGTTGTTTATCGGCAGAAACATCCTTCGTATTAAATATATGATCTAATATCAAATCCATCATTTTAAGAAATATATATAAAAAACCGATATTCTTTTCCAATTTCATTGTTGTTATGTTAACTCAAATCAATAATAAATATTATTATTAAAAAATATATATTAATTTTAATCTATTATTTTGTATAAGGTATGATAAAGTCATATCCGGGTTCACTAAACGTTATTGGATTCGCTCCAAATTCCACCCATTTATCTTTTAATATAAAGGAACAAAAATCTGACTGGCGAACTGAAATCAAAACGCTTTTAAATTTGACCATACAAATAAGAACAGCTTTAGTGGACATGGTACCTCCCATACAAATAAACTATTTATATTTATATCTTGAGATCGGTAAAACCAAAAAATTCTAATTATTTGGTTCAAATAATGTCGCAAATAATACAAATCATCAGTCTGTAATTAGGTGAGATTAGATAAGTGGGTGTTCATACTAAAAATGGAATTTTGCATATTTGTAGAACGGTAGCAAGTAAAACTTCGTTATCTATCCACATCAGCCATAAAGCGGGTATTGCACTAAGCACACCTGACAAAAACTTTTTATTCATATACGTATAATATATAAAAATGAGGAACTATAGGCTATCTTGAATGTTTGAATTTGAACCAGAAGATGATAAAATGGGGAAAAAAGGGGTAGCTAAGATAATAATTGCGATAATAATTAAGATTGGAGTAGCGAAGCACGCCGGGCTTAAAATGGTTATCTATACCAAAAATAAACTTCCATTATGCCACCATTTTTTTCTTTCTAACTATTCAAGTTTATAAGTTCGAAAATTGATTTGCGGGAAATAAAGTTGTGCTGTTTCGTTTTGTATACAATGGTATTTATAGTGTTAAATATCGAACATAAAAATAAGATTCGTGTGTTAAGTTTTCTGGTTAATGCCGTCATCCTCTTCTAAACACATTTTTTGTCTCTTCTTGGAATTGGTACGTTTACGTTTGCTTGCTCGTTTATATAAACCAGATTTCTATACACATGTACTGTTGCTGGTCACCGCTTCAAAAGGTGGAGAAAAAGAACTTGTTAAACAAGCAAAATATAATAAAAAATAATACGAGTAAGTTGTGCATTGTAGCCCAACAAATGGCGCACCCACAACATGTCTGCCATTGGGCCATGTTGCTAAAGCCTTTCTAGCATGTGCTTTACGAGTGAAAGAGAGATCCAATAATTCGTTTACACGTGAAGACATTCTCTCTCTTGTGTTTGACTGTTGGTTTTGTGTGTTGATCAGTCATGTTCAGCATGCATTCTGTTAAAATTTACCAAAGCATCCAAACTAAGACCTTGAATGATCGATCCTGCTTTTAAGAGTATACCTACAATCAATAAGATATTTCTGAGTTATAACTTAAATTAACTGATATTGCAAGAAACTTCCTTCTTAAAAGATATAATGGGGTAATCTTAATTAAAACAATGTTTTTTTACAAGCAAATAAATTCAAACTGTGTTGAGAATAATTGCACTTAATGAAGAAGCTATTTAATGAAACTTTAACCTTTACAAGAAGGTTTTAATCTTACTTTTTATTACAGAGTGCCTTTATTTCGCTATTAATTGTCACAGATATATACATAATTAAGTACCCTTCTTTTGCCTTTTATCTTAATATACATTAAAGCGCGTCAATGGAATGGTTAGTGTAAGAATATGTTAATGATCATCTCTAGCAGATACCATATATACAACAAAGCATTGCAACAACTCAACATCTTCAACAAAAAGTCTTGATTGGGATGTGCTATTGTGGAAAAGAGACAAAAATAATAAACAAGAATAGGATTGCAACCACTTCGAACATAAACGTGAATAAAAACTAAAAAAAAAAAAAAAAAAAACAATCAATAGGAAACAAGTTTGTTTGAGATCTTAGTTTGATGTCTTAATGAACTAATGCTACAAAAATTTTTGTTTATCTTAATAAAGTTGTAACTCTAAAAAACAGATGAAACCATTAATTTTGTTTTTTTATGACTTATAATCGAAACATATACAGTGGGCTTACATTGAAAGTTAGGCAACTTATTACAAAAACTTCAGATGCACGTTAATGAAATAAAACTGAACTTTTTCAAATTTTTTCAATTACATTTAACAAAGCTCTTATAAAGTAACAACAGTAAACGAAAAATAAATATCCAACTGTAACATAAAATTTTATAAATAAAACAAAAAACAAACAAAAATTTTTTGGTACCTACATACAAGTACGTACAAATATATGTATATCGGAAATAAACTTTAAAAGCTTTTATAGAAACAGAATGTTTTTCTGACTTTAACTCAATACATGCCACAATTCATATTTTTCTTACCTCGCTCCGCCTGAAATTTAAATGATGGTTTACTATTAGCGAAGACTTTCTGATACAAAAACATTTGCTAAACTGTCGTAAGTTAAAAAAAATTAATGTTTTCAATAGTAAATTACATATTTGGGAAGTTCGGAACTAATTTTGAATGGCCCAATTAAAATAGTATTCGTCGCTAACTTCTCTCCATATAGTAAACTCATGTGTTTGTCGAAAAAAAATGCTTAACATAGCATAGAAACCAGCGTGGCCAAATGTGCAGATTTGTCCGTATTTTGCAGTTTTTTTAAGCATTGAGCAGTCTTGAAGTTTTTTGTTAAAAATAAGTTTTTCTGTAAATTGTGCAGATTTTGCAGTTTTTACTTCCAATTTAGTTACTTTAATTACAATTTCTGAAGTAAGTATTTCACCACATTTGATCAATATAACTGTGGCGAGGTTTTCTAGTACGTTTTTTAATGCGACAATGTAATTATCGCCTTTTTGGCCACTGATCACAAAGAAACAGAGAATTCACACAGTATATGATATTTCTAATTGTCAAAAGAATTATGTAATGTGATCTCATTACATACAACGTAAGAACTTCCGAATAAGTGATATATCTGCTTCACCTATTAAATATAACATACATACTTAGTACTGTAATCCTAATGTTCTTTTATCAGGGGTGTTGCACTGATTAGTTTGATTATTCTTTTAGGAGGCTTATTATTGGCGCAAAATACACATACATGCCAATTTAAGTAAAAGTAATTACATGTGATATGCATACTAGTATTTAAGTTAAAATAAAATACATTAATAACTTTGGTAAGAAAAATTAGTTCTAATGTTTTATTTTTTGATAGCAGCTTTGGTTTGTTTTAGGTTTTTGTTCAAAAAATAGTTAAAGCCCTTCTGCCAAAAATCTTAATGTTGCAGCCAATTGTATTATACAAAAAATATTGGACGGTGGGAAGTGTATTGTAATAATATGCAACAACATTTTAAAAGCATATTTATTTAAGTAATAATATTTGCAGACCATTACACCAAAATTTAAAATAACTTCTCGACTTAAATCACGTCTACTTGCGCTGACTGTGGTAATCCCAGATTGGATTGCTGTAATCCCCTGAAATATTTCTTTTGAATTTTTCACAACAATCTTCATCCTTTAATAAAAATGTTGCCACAGCCTCTACCATTTTAATTTTGCTAAAGAATATGTGCACCAAAATTTCTTTACGACTAAATTATTAAAATGTAACTTAGAAATGTTAAACAAATAAAAATTGATACGCCACAAAATTATAAACAAAAGCAACAAAATGTAAACATAACAACAACAACAAAATACAAACATTACCAACCAAATGCATACAAAACCGTAACAGCTGTTTCGAATATTGATTTTGCTTATGTTCGAAACAAGGCAAAACCAAGGCGATTTCATAACACCAGAATTGGTTTTCAAATTTAATAAATAACAATTCTGTTCTTAATTCTATAACATCCATGTATATTTCTAAACCGACTGCGCAGATTAAAAAAGTTTTAGCCTTAATTGAAGGTAATTTTATTGCGGAATTTTATTTTTTTAGTTTGTTCAATAAGCTAAACGGTAATATCTCGAAATAACGGTATATCTCGAAAACAAGAGCTAAGATAAAAAAAGGCCGCAGGCCGCCACGCTTATCGAAAACAAGTAGCAAATTAGAGCACAATGCCATTATATCATATCATTTATGTATATAACATTTAATTTACACTATAAAGTAAATTATCGGGTATCTTTTGTAAACCAAAACCGAATGAAATTGTGATCGAATGAAACTTCAAATGGCTTCAGCACTGATAGAAACAAGCAAATTATTTCTCTCGTTTTTATCATTTTCTAAAAATGCAAAACCAAAAGTAGCGGCAAAAACCGAAGAGAGCAAAGGCCACGTTCTCGAACTATTGCCAAACTATTAAAAACAATTGTTTAGCTATATCTAAATGCAATAATTAAAAATATTGTTAGCGAATATTTAGTGATGTCGTTAAAATCATTCGCTTTAGATATCACAGTTTCGCTGTTGATATCACAGGCAAATTTTCGAGATCAGAAGACTTACTGCAACAAACTGACCGAAGGATGAACTCTACGAGTTATTTTCCGTCTCGCTTCCAATAGTAGTTTTCGAATGTTTTGTAAAAGAGATGTTTGCCAAACGTTCGAAGGTGATGTTGTAATATGTGGTCAAGCGGATACGTTGATAAAAATTAAATTAACTTTTTAGATGTATTCATTCATATCAATCATGTTAATCTATAATTTTTAATTAATTATAGGACTCAATAGCCCTACAAATGACTTGGTCAAAAACTGTAACTCCAAAAAATTCCAAACTATTTCCACCTTAATATGTATCGAATATGAATCTGTACAATCGTCTAGTTCAGTACAACGAACATAGTGATGCTTATTGCTATTATTAGAATTAGTCGTAAGATTTTTTGAATTTAGTAGGTTTTCAACATTTTTGATCAAATTGCCTTAATTTAAAAATTTATAAATTTGTTTTATTTTTCATTTAATTTTTTTTTTTTTTAATTGCCTATTATATTCGGCTATAAATATTTAAAATTTTTTTATGAAACCAGCTTTATCCATCCGGCGTTGTCCAGAAATATTTGAATGAAAAGTGTAAATGACTCTCGAATAAACGATAAAATGATATTTGTTCTGTCACAATTTATATTGTAATTGTATAAATTATTGTAATTGTATAAAGAAAATGTTAGCACAGAGTTTTAAATCTTCCGCCATTATACTGTTACGTTCTAACCTTTTTAAAACGTTTGAGTTCGTTTAAATTGCGTTAAAATAAAACAAACATCGCTTTATTTTTGTTACAGTTTTATTTATTTTTACAACACTTAATATTAGTTTATACAACACTTTTGTTTCCGCTTTAACACGTCCTTATCTTACGACAGCCAAATGATAACTAACGACATGTAGGTAAAACAGTCCTCTATATAGCTAAATGTCTGCATTTTAGAAGGTTCAGAAAATATCGACCATCTTCTATTTCCAAATCCGCTAATTCAAATGTAACGTAAAGATATTCGATGTGGCAGTGCTGCCAACTTGACATATACCAAAATCCCACCATGCAGTGATGTATTTTTATTTTCGTAACAATACGTATTGGGAATATGATAATAACTATTTACTTAATATGAGAGATAACCTTCCCTTCGTCCCGATTCTATCTGATTTTCTATATATACTAGAGTAACCCTTCCCGCCTTGCTGGAAGCAATTGTCTTGTATACCTATAAAACCTATTTTTCATAAGAAGAATTGTAAGGAATGTACACATTTTATATGGAAAAAAACACCATCTTAAAAGGACAATGTATTTTTACATAAATAGATAAGGATGTTTGCAGTATACCGTATGTCACTTAAAATCGTACACTATGGTTTTAAAAAAGTATTCATTCATTTTAGGCCATTAATGTTTTGGAAATTATTTAAATTGCTATTTTTATATATATTTATATGTACTATCATTTATCACAAGAATTAAATTGAATAGTGAACATGAGAGGCAATTGGTATATTTTTATTATAAAAAAGAACAATTTTTTTTCCAGAAATCGGAAATAATTAATCGTATTCGTAATAGTGTCCAATACGTAATTAACAAATTCGACTTCACTTTAATTTTGCTGGTGCCTGTCAGAGAATCACTTAATTTTCACGCTATCACGCTATTTTGTATTGGATAATTTTTTAAATTGTGTCAAGGAAATTGTAATAATTCTCGCCATGAGGAGAATACCGCTTTCGATTTATTGTAAATTTATTTAGTTGTGTTTTAAGATAAATTTGGTTTGAACCTTTGCGGAATTTCCTGTCATTACTTTATTTCAAGACAAGTGAATGAAAGCAATTCGAGCAATTCAGCCGAATGTGTTAAAAAATATGAAAAAGAAAATCGGATAACAAATAAAACAAAAAAAATGTTTTAAATTAAAGTTAATTAATAATGATGAGCGCTAGATAATCAGAAAAATAAAGCATAGTCCCGTCTTTTAGCCTCAAAATTAGTCAGCGAAGTGAAAGTATATTTAGAAAATGATGTAAGCGCGTCCAGGTCTTCAATCATATCCGAATTAACGAAAAGCAACCGTATATTAGTGAGCAAAATAGACTTGGAAGCAGGGTAGGAATAGTGCTTGAATTGAATTCGTTCGTAAGGAACGATTCTTTTTTAAAATTCGGAACACAAACCGAGTCGAAAAGCACCAAAACGAGTTGAAAACGAGCAATTCTTTTTAGTAAATTTTCATCGTGCATGTATATGATACTTATTGGTAGCTGCACACAAAATATACATACATACACACGCACGAATGCATGGTACTAAGCATTTAATCTTGCACAAACAACATGCTTTGAAATTAATTGCTTATTTGGATTCTTGTTTCCTTACTTTAAATTCGTTCGCAGTATAAAATTAACTAATTAATTAAATTAATTTAAATTTTTTCAAATTTTAAATTAATTTAAATTTAAAATTAATTTTAAAATTTAATTTTAAATTAATTATATATATATATATATATATATATATATATATATATATATATATATATATATATATATATATATATATATATATGATATACTCGTACAACCCAAAAACATTGTGATATATATAATTTATATATAAATTATATATAAATTATACATATATATATATATATATATATATATATATATATATATATATATATATATATATATATTTATATATAAATTACTTGATTTATGTCTATTAGATCAGGTTTCCTTACATTTTTGTACTCTCCTAAATCATTAGTCCATTTATAGATCATAAAAACAGTAAAATATTTAAAAATAATTTTAATGGTTAACTGTTATTAATTTATTTGAGTTTTTTATATACAATTTAAATAGCACGATATTTTTTTAATATTTATTTAAAAGTTTAACAAAAATTAACAGCATTTTCATTAGTTTTTTACTTATCGACTTTAATACTTTGTTGCAAAACATTTTTTTATAACAGTTATTAATCTTCCGAGCATGGATGATATTAGGATACGATTCTTTTCAATTGAAATTAAAATCCCTGCTGTCCGCATTTCTTCCAATAGTTGGTCCAGATTTGCGGCATTTCTCAATTTATGTGATTATGAACATCATGCCACAAGTTATCTATAAGATCTGGCGATTGGGTCGGCCATGGTGCCACATTAATTTTGTTTTGTTCCTAACATTTTTTAACCGACTTGGTTCTATGTTTTGGATCGTTATCCCGAAAAAGTTTCCACTTTAAAAATATTTCTTCTTCTACGAAAAGCAGCATTTTATTACATATGATTTCTTTGTAAGCCTCTTGAGTCATCGTAACCTCTATTCGTATAATTGGACCTACTCCATACCAGGAGAATCCTTCCCAAACCATTATACTAAGACCTCCATGTTTAACCGATCTTATTGAATGCCTTTTCCATTGAAGGCAAAACGTTTAAACGTAGATTCATCTGTAAACAGTACATTATTCTAATATTTTCGTGTTTATTTGAAATTAAGACAAATCTTTATACTTTTTATTCTTAAACGAATAGATTATGCTTTGCAATAAGCCCAAACAGGTTATTTCCATGCAATTTGTTTTTAATGGTGCTTGCGAACAACTTTACTCTAAGTTTTTTTTTTTTTTCAATTTGCACGCGCACCCTGGTGCCACTTAAAAAGAGATCTTTATGACACATTCGAGCAATCGCGTTATCAGTGCTCTTTAAGGTTTTTTGACGTCTCTTTTAAATTTTACTGTCTACTGATATTGTAGAATTATAGTACTTAAGGTCATTATTCACTTTTCTCAAAAACACTAGCTTATGGGAAATTTCTGCTATAGAAAACATG
Organism: Wohlfahrtia magnifica; assembly: GCA_023159175.1. Classification (NCBI taxonomy): domain Eukaryota; kingdom Metazoa; phylum Arthropoda; class Insecta; order Diptera; family Sarcophagidae; genus Wohlfahrtia; species Wohlfahrtia magnifica. Next base: position 340,957 of record JAKWBJ010000108.1, on the reverse strand, counting down.
TCTTTTCGGTCTAATCATGGAGGAATTTCCGCAAGCCTTGATTGGAGTGCTTTATTCGACCAATTTCTACATAGTCTGTATTTTTTCTTTTACAAAAACATTCTTAGAGTTGTAAATTTATTAAATGCCTTATCCTAATTAAAATTTTACTTAATTTACGGACGTAAAATACAAGGCATTATGGAATTTTTTCCGCGGGCTTTTTAAAATGTCTGATCTAAACCTTTTAGATATCATAAATCTATGTTTAGTTTTTGGAATTTTTGTTTTGTTAAATTAAATTAAACAACGAAACAATAAAATCTTTGTTTATAGAATTTATATTTAAAGAAAAATAAAAGAAATTCACAAAATTGTTAGTGTTTTTTAAAAAGGGGGTATTTAAATTGTCGCAATATGTATAAATTTGTTTATCTCAGAGTTTTAAAAAAGTGGGAAAAAATTGGTATTTCGAAGACTTTTAAGTCGTACGTCGGTGAGGATTTAAAGCAATCTTCCTAAGTTGATCGACTTTAGTCGCTATGTAACAGTCTATAGGCAATTAAACGCTCTCTCAGCCACCAGCTATGAACGCTATTGAAAATCTTTGGAAAATACAAAAAAAAAAAAAAAAAATAGGAATTACTCTTTTCTATAATAACAGTCCTACGTAAAACACTTAACCCCTTAAACGTGCAAAAATCTTGTGGAGTCCATCCCAAGAAAGCTATAAAAAATGGTGAAGTATACCCAACAAAATATTAAAACTATTTCACATTCATATTTTTCTTATTTTTTATGCTTTAATTATAAGTTTATATAATACAAAAGCTTACGATTTTAAGTAAAACATGAATTTTGCGATATTTTTTTAATTTGTGTGAATTTTGTTGTTTTTTGTTGAAATACATATTTTTTGTTCTAATTACAGATGTCTTTTAATTTTTAATATAATAAGTATATATTGCATGTTTAATTTAAGTATTAAAAAAATGGTGCTGTACGATTTTAAATGACACTTACTGTATACAAATAGCTTTTACCGTGCTTTGTGCAATACCCGCTTATCAACCTCCCCCGACTTTAAGCTGATGTGGATAGATGACGAAACTTTAACTCTTACTGTACTCCAAATGCAAAATTCCATATTTAATATGAATGGGAGCTGCCACGCACTGTTATTTACTGATGAAGTGTCCTGTCCTTCGCCGTTATTTAAGCCAAATTTATAAACTTTTACTATTACTGTTCTCAAGATATATAGTTACTATGTATTGGAGATGTCACGCCCACTTTTCCGATTCCACTCTCTTGACTGACGATTTGAATTATCTACGAAGTGACTTAGACCAAATTCAGAAACTTCCACTTTAATCGTTGTCAAAATATACAAAAATCAATATATGGGCGGTACCATGCACACTTGTTCAATTCCGACCATTTTTTAACTGATGATTTGTATTAACTGCTAAGTTATTTAGACCAAATTCAGAAACTTCAACTTTAATCGGTCTGAAGATATTCAAAAATCAATATTTACTTTGTATGGGAGGTACCATACCCACTTTTCCGATTCCACCCACTTTCTGACTGATGATTTGTATTGACCACAAATCTATTTGGACAGAATTTAGAGACTCTTACTATATTCATTTTTAAGATATAAACAAATACATAATTTAAAGGCGTTCTTTCTTGGTTATGTGGTTAGAGTTATTAAATGACGAGCATGGGAAAACTTATTTGTGTATATGTAAATTGAGGTATGCTATAATAAATATTATTATTAATAAATATTATGTTTGTGAGGTGTCATGCCCACTCTTCCTGTAAAATAAGGCTTCTGACTTAAGTGCATCTTAGTAATAGAATACCATGCTAAAAGTTTGAAGACTCTATAGTTTAGAGTTCATAAGCTATACTGTAATAACTACATGTTTCATAGGAACTGATTACAAACCCAAAATTCTCCTTTTACCATTTATTAGCCCTCAAAGTGCACAATTTGAAAATGTACTTTTGTACAATATATTTTATTGGATGATGAATGTTAGCAATCAAAAAACTTTACTTAAAAAAGAAAAAAAAAATAATTTTAGAAGAAAAGCCACTTATTTTGCCCGTTTTTCCCCAATTTAAACATCTGCCAGGACCCTATTGCACTTTCGTTAACTGGATCAATCTGTATTTTAAATTTCAAGATATATAAAATATGGATTATCGTCACGTAAGCTGTCAGTAAATAAAGGGACACCAAATATTAAAATCATATTGGTTTAAAATCTTTTAAAAAAGACTGACAACTTTAATTGAGCTAAAGGCATTTGATTGATCAAATTACCATCAGTAAGCACAACAAAATCAAACTATTTTTGTTACAGGTTATTGCGGGCAATGAAAAATAAAATAAATAAAGAATATTATTTGAAAAAAAATCATAATCAAGGTGTCGTGTTGTGTGTGAACTTACACATATTTGATGATATGTCAAAAATTGACTGTACTTGTGTGGGAGGTTTTGATGCATCCACCCTTTAGCACAGACTATGATTGATAATGAAAAGTTAGCCATTCGAAGAAAAGCTGAAAGTAAAAAAATAAAAAAACGCAGTTTAGTTTTTCTCATCTTAGAACTTGGCCCCATTACTTGCGTGTTTGAATGAAAGATCTGCCATTTGGTTAGTTGATCATGATTTGTTCAATGTTGTACGTAGAATTATAGTTGCCAGATTTGATGATTTTATATGATATTTTACTATTTTTATCGTTAACTTCATGGTTTTTAATAATGGTATACTGACAGAAAAAAATTCACTTCAGACAATTAATTTCTTAATCATTTATGTACATTCTCAAATTCTAATAGATTAGATTTAAAACCCAGATCATTTATCGATAAAAAGAATGTCAACTGCAGTATTTATTAAGTATTACAAGAATACCATATAGTGTGACGTCAACGTTTAAGCTAGCTAAGCCATTGCTTCCAAAACCATTTTTTTATATGTAGTTTGATGTTTCTCTTTTTTAAAAGAGACAGAGCGAAAGAGAGTTAACTTGCTTCGGAACAATTTCAGCTTGAAGTGGTTTGATTTTAATTTTTGTTCCGAAATAATTGAACTGTGCTGCCAGCTACTTTAAATTTTTAAGCAAAGTTGAACTGAGCTACCACATCATATTATATGTACATACGTATGTATGTATAATACAATACATATCACTTGTTCTGCATTGTTTGTTTTAAAAAATAACTGTTGATTAATATTATTATATTACAAATTAAATAAATATTACCATGGAGTTAAATGAATCGGTTGCACTGAATCTTATTTCAGAAATAAAAAGGCCGGGCAGGGAATGTTTGTATTAACATGGTTAACAATAGCAACCTCTTTTGGAATGGAAAGTAAGTTAAATTTTGTAGATGATTATCAAAACCATTCAACAAGTTGTGTTTAATTAATTGCAGGAAGCGAATGCCAAGCACTTTGGAAGAGTTTGCGTAGAAGGTACAAAACAGCTAAAAGCAATTAATTTACAATTTGTTTATGACAAAATAACTAATATAGTGTGACACAAAGAAAACAAGCAAATTGCAATCATCTGCTACTATGCTGCCAAATTGTAAAACTAACACGCCTCGTTTACAAAAATATATCATATGGTACCCTTGTTTTTTCAGAACAATTTTTCGAAGTGGGTGAATCGTTTCAGAACAAACTTTAAAAAAAAAAATAAAAAAATAAAACTGTTTCGGAACAAGCATTTTGTTCCGAAACAATGGATGAATCCAGCTTTATTGAGTTAATTTCAAGCCAAAAAATTGATTCTGTTTTTTTTAATAACAACGACTTTATTAAAAAAGTTTTTAAAGTAAGGCCATTCCTTACGTATGTTTATTGCTTGACTAGTGTTTCGCACTAATGGGGGTGGATAAGAGCTTACATCTTTGGCACTCAGTAATATATATAAAAAAAATTAAGTTAATAATATTTCTGGTACTTCTTTTAATCACATACTTTGAACTGTAAAACCTAAAAGAAGTGATACAAAAATGTCCAAATTTCAAATTTAAACAAAACATACCAGATTCTTAATAAATTATATAGAAATTTTTATTCTGACTGATGATTTTAAATAATTTATCTGGCAACTTAGAGCATGATCGGTTACAGAATTGTTGTTGTTTTATTATTGGTGTATTAATACAATCATTAAGTTGTTAATTTTTGTTGGATGGTTGGCAGAATGGTCGGTTGGTTGGTTTTTCTTAATTTAATTGAGAAATTAAATGGTTTGAAGAAATGGTTGAAAGGTTCGATGGCGTGCGCATAAGTGTAATTGGGTATGAATATAAAGCGTGTCTTCTAAAAGGGACTTCCGAACTTTGATAGCGGCCACATTGTTAAAGCTACATCTATCGAATTGGCTATAATTTATGCAGTTTCTTTTGCCAAATCACCATGACGGATATAGCGTTCACGTTCACACGTGCCAATGAAAAGATTGTTTTATCATAATAGGTGTTCTGTTTTGGCCAATTCCGCGTGCTTCGTCTATTTTACGAGTTCTGTAACCATCCTACAGTGAGAATTATTCGCAGTGAGATGGATAAATTTGAGTCTATTGGTACAGTAAACAATTAACAAATGCCCGTACGACGACAAAACGCGAAATCTGCCAAAAACATTGCCGCTGCCTGTTAAAGTGTGCAGTATAAGCCGAATTCGGCAGGCCATCACCGTCCACAGCGAACGCTATATGTTAGTAGATGATTACCAACTTCTTTTGGTCGACATTGAATGCTATGGACACCAACGTCATGTGGTTTACATGGAGGTGTTGTGAACTGACTACCAAGATCCTGCGATATGACTGCATTTGACTTTTTCTTCTATGGTTTTCCATGGTGGCAGGTTGATACGAATGAGACACAAACTACAGCGGCCCATAAGCTATCATAACATGCCATCGGCTAAATTCAGCCTGATTTTTAAGCTAGTCACAGGAAATTTGACATTTCGGAACGCGCTACCCAGCGAAGCCGCTTTAGACTTTTGCAAAAACTTTTGCATTTATAGCAAATTCAAAAAGGCATCACACACACTTTGGTTTATTTAAATTTAAAGATTGGGAGTGCTCAGTGAGGGACCTTTTAGATGTCTACGTGTTTGATCGCCAAGATAAACGGTTTGACGCTGCTGTTGATCGATCAACGAACGACTAAATGACAAAACGAAGGTCGGTCGGTCATACTGATCGCTTTGTTTGTTTACTGTTGTGCAGTAAAAGTGCGGGTTGTGTAAGTTAATGTGTACTTTTCTTTTGTGTTTGTGTATATATATATATATATATATATATATATATATATATATATATATATATATATATATATATATATCTATATATATATATATATATATATATATATATACATTCATTCATATATATATATATATATATATATATATATATATATATATATATATATATATATATGTACATATATATGTACATTCGTGTATGTGCGTATGTATATATGGATACAGATATGTATGTTGTTTGTTCTTTGCTCTAGCTACTTTAAGAAAACCATTGCAAGTTGTTTGCTCTGATGCATCCTTGATTAACACTTTAGTACGGAAATATCTTACTTACTAAGCGCACGTGTATAGTGCTCGTTACACTTTCAACAAGAAAGAAACAAAGAATGTATGAAGAAAGGGAAAAACAAAACAACTAGAAAATAACTTTTAATAAGAAATTTAACCCACGTAATATACGTCGCGGTGACATCACAAAAGTTTATCTATAGCTGTCAATTTTGTACTTATCGCGTTTTGTATTTGATTTAAAAAATATATTTAATTATGATTTTCCTAATTGAAATTAATAAAATATAAAATAAATATATTTTTTGTATATTTGCCGACGGATACTCAAAAAATTTAAATTATCGTTATAATGTGCCAAACAGATGTTTTAGTGTCATAATAATTTGTATAATAAATTAAAAATAATCATAAAAAATGATATTTAAAGTTACATTTATAAGCGTCAAGTACAAAAAGCAATTGGAAATTGAGAGCGAATTAAAAAATATAAGAAAGTGTTATATGTATGTACATAGGTATTCGCATGTTTATATATATATACATATTTATATATGTTATGTATTTATATATATGCATATACAAAGCCTTGTGATATTTTAAAACAACTTTAAAGAAAATTTATTTAAACGAATACCAAACATGGATGCCTTCGCCCTGCCGCCATATTTTCCCTTAGCGTAAGTGTTATATTGCTAAAGGTTCACTAAGTAACTTAGCATAACGTCATAACCGTAACCATAGTCGAGAGACAATCAAAATCAAATTGGTCGGTCACGGCGTTATGGTATGTAACCACTAATCGAACACATTGTTACCCATAAGGTTGGTTGGTTGCGTTGCAACTATGGCGTTGTGTTAACTCACGCCTAATTGAATCTTTATATCTTGCACACCCGCATATCAGGAAACAACAATCGTAAAGCCCTAATCTATATGATCACATCAGAGGCTTTCAAGTGTTTTTGACTGATAGCTCTAAATACTTTTTTTTAATAAAATTCTCTAAATATTCACAATCGAAATAATTAGTCCCAGCATATTAACAATAATGTATGCTTACCATATTGTGGAGCATGCGCATGGTAATATTATCATTTGCTTGTTGCTCCCACAAACAAATGTTTTCTTATTATTATTTTTTCTACGAATATGCTGTTTAAATTTTCACTACTAAAGAAAAACATACCAAAATATTTATTTACAGTTACTAAACATAATAATAATCTCTACTATGTACTCGTAGTATTCATGTACTTATGTATTTACATCCATAGGCATTTATGCTTTTATGCAAGTGTTAAAAATTAGAAAATAATAAATAAATAAATAGAACTGTATCTATAATATTCAAATTAAATGGTATTAACATAATAACTTTTGAGTGAAAATATCAAGATACAAGGGATTATTCTTAGAGTCTAAACTTGTGGACACAAATATATTTTGTAAAAATTAGTATACAATAGCAAAATAATAAACATTAAAGTTACCGGTAATGTTTTAAACTTAACATTACTTAAAAATTGCGATATGCTCAAGTAGGAAATTCAAAAATAATTGTGCTTATTAGACTAAAGCTAGCAGTAATCCCTCGATTTTTAACTTATTCGTTTATTTATTTACAATTTCGACTTACACCGTGGTTTTTTCCGAAAAATGGCGACGTAAATCGAAACGTCGTAAATCAAATTTAGTTTATCATACTAGAAAATAGTATCGGCGTATTAATAATGAAAATCTAGGAAGTGTCTATGTTTGCTAGGCTCAGATTAACAAACTTTCAAGCACTGATATAAATTAATTTAGTCAGTGCTTAAAGATTGCCGATCTGAGCTTAGCAAACATTGTAGCAAGTGTATTAAAAATCATACACTTGATAGATTTTCGTTATGAACACGGTCGTAAGTTTTACAAGGAGCTGGATATAAAATAAAATTCGCATTTATTAATAAAAAAGTTTAAAAATCTGTGAATTGTTTTTAATAGACTTGATATTTAAAGTTTCTTTGTCTTTACCATGCCGTTTTTAGAGATTAATCAATTCAAAGAACACAGTTCGTTAGTGGCACATCCTCCAAGTTAAAACAATTAACAATTTCGGAAATTTCTATACTAGAATATCCTACTGAGTGGTTAAGTTTATAATTTTCATGTTTACATATGTATATCTTTTAAAAAATTCGACACTTTCATCTTCAGTTTTGCAGTCAGGCCATGAATTTTTCCAAGCATATATTACATCATACTTTTCTCAAAAATGGTTTTTTGTCTATAAAAATCTAAGATGACGTAAATCGAATGTCGACGCAAACAGAAATTAGAAGGAAGTAAAATGTTGACTACGTAAATCGAAATGACGTAAATGTTTACGACGTAAATCGAAGGATTCTAATACAGTAATTAGAATTAATATACATAAATATTTTATTATTTTTAAAAATTCCAAAATTTATAAAAAGCAAAGGTCTCACAGCACTAGAATTAGATAAGTCTTAGCGAGTAGAATGCGTACCTTTAGTGTAATGTGTTTTTTACCTTTAGTAAAGTATATATTGTATATAATGTGTACTTACAGAATGTGTTCCACTTGAGGCATTGTTTACATTATCTGTCCATGTCAGGTAGCTATTGAAAATAGTTCCAAGATTTTTAGTGGATCTAACAATTTCTATCTGATATTCATGATTATCTCCAGTTGAAAAAGAAATTTCATAGATCTAGCAGTTATCGTTGAGCTCTTAGATTTACATTTGCGCAGTCATGTACCCGTTTAAGGGCCTTTTATAGTATAAACTCATATTTACTCATGTTATTGTTGTCAATGTTCATGTAATTTTGTATGTCGTCATCACATAAATGTACTCCAATAAACTTCCAATTAAATCATTAATATAATTTGCAAAAAAAAGATATAATCCGAGAAAAGAGACCTGTGGCACTTCCTTAAATAGGCAAAAAGTTATTTTCGAAAAAGAAAACCGATTGATGGCGGTCATATTAGTTAGATTATAAAAACATTATTGATGTATTAAGCGCTACATAATTAGCAAGTAGGATGAGACTGTTGCGGTTGCTATGGAGTATGAAAGCAAAATACGTCTTCGTGATCGTTATAAGTTATATAGCGCTTTTCCATGTGCACATAAAATACCATATGCACATAAGATGTTCTGACAAATTCAATATCGTTTAAAAAAACTTAAGCTAAAAAGTAAACGTGCTTAAAACTGGCAAAAAGAAAGATTTAAAAAAAGTAACTGTACTTAACCCATTTTTTGAATCTTTTTTTTGTCAGAACATCTTATGTATGAACAAATATAATACTATATGCACATAAAATACTATAATATATAGGTATATAATATATATATATATATATATATATATATATATATATATATATATGTATATATATATATATATATATATATATATATATATATATATATATATATATATATACCTGTATATACTATAATATATAAGTATATATAATATATAGGTATATATAATATATATACATATATATAATATATATATATACATATTTATAATATATATATATATATATATATATATATATATATATATATATATATATAATATATATGTATATATGTAATATATAGGTATATAAAATATATATAATATATATATATATATATATATATATATATATATATATAAGACCATTCTGGAGTCGACCGCTTACACGACTCAATAATAAAAGATTTAATACCAACTCTTTCTGGCTCATCCTTAAAAATCTGTAGAATATAATATACGTTTTACAGGCATCCTTTAATATAACATATCTGGTAGAGCAACTAAATTTCTAATGCTCTAAGTACTTAGTCAACTTTTTTTAATTCTCAACAACACTCTTCACGTTGTAATTTCGGAATAACTTTAAAAACCATGTATCAAAAAATTATCTTATTGAGGCCAACTCGACGTTTCGAAGAGAAATGTTATTGAAAACGTCTTCCAAAACATAATCTGCATAAATATGAGTCTGACCATATTAGCTTTTTTAAGCTAAATTCGGCTTTTTTGTGTTCAGCTTAGCTTCAAAATTTTTCATTTAGCTTTTAGCTTTTTTCAAAATTAATTTAGCTTTTTTTTACCTTTTCTGACATTTCAACAAAAAAGGACAATTGAGCAAAAATAATACAAACATTTTAAAGTCTGACATCAAAAAACAATAAAATTGTAGCATCACAAGAACAATAGTTTCTGCGTTGCTTACATGCTTATATTAATTAGTAAATTAATATTCTTTTTATATGAGTTTGACAGAAAAGTTGAAAATAATATTTTTTTTGCCCTTTCTTTTTTTGTATTAATTTAAAAAAAATGTAATACAAAGAAAGTGTTTTGTGTTTATCTCTGAAAATGTGTTGTGTTTAATTTTCCCATAATTCGGACAAAAACAGTGCAAATGGAGCACTTGTCTAAAGGATGACATTTCAATTTACATATGTGATCAATGGAGTTTTTTAAATCATCGCTAGTGTAAAAATTTATATTTTTTAAGTGAATAAGTACGGGGGATAAAAAAATGGAAAAACAATGAGGATATTAAACGAAAGAAATCTTAATAATATTTTAAAATAATATTTTTTTTTGCCCTTTCTTTTTTTGTATTAATTTAAAAAAAATGTAATACAAAGAAAGTGTTTTGTGTTTATCTATGAAAATGTGTTGTGTTTATTGTTCATATACAATTTTCCCATAACTCGGACAAAAACAGTGCAAATGGAGCACTTGTCTAAAGGATGACATTTCAATTTACATATCTGACCAATGGAGTTTTTTAAATCATCGCTAGTGTAAAAATTTATATTTTTTAAGTGAATAAGTACGGGGGATAAAAAAATGGAAAAACAATGAGGATATTAAACGAAAGAAATCTTAATTAAGGTTAGATTATTACAATGATAATGGGCGTTTTTGGTTTGCCGAAAATTGGCTGGGAACTTTTAATTCATGCACCCTTGAGACTGGATTCTACCTTTTTTCGGGTTCTTCATAACTCTCATAAATATAAGATAAAATATTAGCCAATGGCTAATAATTAAATTGTTTAAATAAGATCAAAATTTACCAAAATCTTTTCTACAACCTTATTTAAAACTACCTTTACTCATTCGGTGTTGCCCGACAATTTATATACAGTGGGTAAAAGCCAAACTCGTACACCACAACATTTTTGTTCTTCGTCTGATTTTATGGGTATAACACATTTTGAAAAAAGTTCAGCATTTATTTTTTATAGTTTATTTTACTAACTTTTAATAACCAAAAGCAAAAAAAAATATATTTCATTTTTAACAATATTATTTACCGACAAACAAAAACAGCAGTAAATTAAATACCAAAGCCAAACTCGTACAATTGAAAGATTGTTTATGCTTATATACTAATTAATACTTTGTATGCATCCCTTTATTCATAATTACATCTTCTAGTCTATTGGACATACTTTTTACAAGGGTTTCACAATATTTGGGCTCAATTTTTTCCCATTCTTCACGTAATACTCTTTTTAAGTTTTCCTTGTGAGAAATTCTATGCTGGCGAAGTTTTGTGTCAAGATAACTCCACAAGTTCTCAATAGGGTTTATATCTGGGCTCTGTGGTGGTGTGTCCAAAACATGTGGGATATTATACAGCCAGGTCCGTATATTGGGGTCGTTATCTTGATAAAAGTACCAATCTTGGCCTAATCCCAATTTTTCGCTTGACAATAGTACATTTCGTTTCAAAATATCTAAATAAACCTTCCAATCCATAATCTCATCAATGAAATGAAGTGTGCCAGGTCCAGCCGCCGAAAAGGATCCCCAAACGATGGTGCCACCACCGCCATGTTTCACATTTGGTTTCATATTTCTCCTCATTCGATTTACGTCACACATAAGGTATACCGTCGGATCCAAATATGTTGAACTTACTTTCGTCGGTAAACATCACCCGTTTCCAGAATGAAAAGTCTTTCGAACGATGGGTTTTTGCAAATTCCAGACGTACCTTTTTATTTCGGTTGCTAATGAGGGGTTTAACTCGTACTCTTATACCATTCAAATTGGCCCAATAGAGTATGTTTCTAATCGTTTGAGCACAAACTACTTTCCCAGTATACTTTCAGCGATAACAGCTAATTTCGGAGCACTTAAAAAGGGGTTCGCTTTTGTCTTTCGCACAAGGTAGCGCTCATCAGCTGATGTTAAAATTTTGTTGTGTGCTGATTTCGACTTATTTTTCACAGTTTTGTTGATCTTGTAACATTTTAGCACATATTGAATAGTAGAGTGACTCCAATTTACTATTTTGGAAATTTCTCTCAAAGATTTCCCATCTTTGGAGTGCTTCACAATCAATTCTCTGATATCTGTGCTAGTTTGACCTCTTTGCCTTCCCATCTTCCTTTTTGTGCCAATTTTATACAAAAACTATCTATTTTCACAGGGAAATGTAAAGGTTTAACTGTAAGGGGAATTCCCCGAAATAGAAAACAAAATATTTGCGAAGTTGGCTGCGATTGCTGTCAATGGGTTGCATTTTAAAAATACTGTACGAGTTTGGCTTTGGCAGTGAATTTACTGCTGTTTTTGTTTGTCGTTAAATAATATTGTTAAAAATTATAATTTTTCTTTTTTGCTTTTGGTTATTAAAAGTTAGTGAAATAAACTATAAAAAATGTATGCTGAACTTTTCTCAAATTATTTTGTGTGTATAAAAAATCAGACAAAGAAAAAAAATGTTGCGGAGTACGAGTTTGGCTTTTACCCACTGTAAATATATTATAAACAAGGTTAACATTCCAATCATATCAGTTTTTGGGCCACCTATTTGTTTTTATAAGGAAGATGCAGAGACGTTTAAAGTAGATGATGACTGTTGGCAATAAAAAATTGCTTCTAAAAGAAAAAATATGTGTAATTTCAGACGAAATGATGTCTAATAAAAAATTCGATGTCTAATAAAAAACAAAAAAACATCCCCTACTGCATTTTTGTAAGTTGAATCTATGTATGTATTTGTGCTTTTAATTTCAAAAAAATCGGTTCGGTCCTTTACGCGTGATTGGCTCATAAACGAACTGAGTAAACAAAACTATTTCTTAGTTTTAATAGCATTTTTTTGAGTTTGCCAATTTAATAAATTTTTAATATTAAGTGACAACTTATTTGGTCAGTTTTCCCCAGGTTCAATTTTGAGAAACAGATTAGCCTTTTTCGTTAGCTAGATATTCTACTGTCGTGAAAGTTTTAGCAAAATCTGTTCAGTCATTTACGAGGATTCCCAAACAAACAAACAAATTTATAATATACGTATGTATATGGATTTGAAAAATGTATGAAACTGAAAATTATTATTATATTTGTACATTAATGTATCGCAATTCTTATTGAAATTTGTTCAATTACTAGCTTCGTATCCAGTTTATCACCTAAACAATTATTTTTACTTTAGATTTAAAGAAAACAGTTTATATTGTACTATATTAACCTCATCTAATACCCAACTAAAAAAATATATGTTAAAAAACAATTTAAAATGTTAGCTTATTTTTGTAGCCGAAAACAAAATCTTTTAGCTTTTTCTGCACTCTATTTAGCTTTGTCATTTTGAAATCTGGTACCACTGATAAATATGTTTATCGAACTCAACATCGCATGTTGCGCTTCGATTTTATTTGTTACGTTCAGTAGACGTTTTTACTTTCTCAAAATCAGTATCAATATCATTCCTACAATTTTTATTGTCTTATTTTGGTCCGATTTACAGTTAGTGGACGAGCACGACTAAACAATTTTGGAGACCATAAATTTTGCTAAAATCTTTTTAAGTTCGGCTATAGAAGGGTTGTTGTTATTACCTCATTTTTGTAGCAATACTGAAAAAGTATTTTCCTGATTAAGGACATTTGTCATAATAAAGTAGACATGAATTCCTTTAGTTTCTTTTAAAAATAAAAGAACTAAGTTTATCATGAGCTTCATTCCTCTTAAAACGAAGGCACGTTACATCAACAAACTTCACTCTGTCCAAGTATTCAAGGAATGTTTGTATAATCTATGACTCATTGTTGACTTGAACTGCAGATCGGTTACAATTATCCAGATAGAGTGAACCACTATTAAAGCAATAAAAAATTGTATCAACTTCTTCTATAAACTTTGCTGTTGACAATGCTAATTCTGTTGAACTTGTCTTAAATGTTCCGACCATGGTCCTAATGGCAGCAGAACTTGTTCTACTAAAAACTTGTATTGCAAATTTGACGCGAATTTTTGAAAAGGAATTGGGAAAACTTTATTGGAGTGAGCACATTTTAGTTTTTGCATTTACCTCCATCTCGTAAAGCTCATTAATTACTTGAAAACTGCTATTTCCACCTGGTGTTTTTAGGTCGCACTTCATCCATCCATTTTGCAAAGACTTCGACAAATGTGGAAAATCATACATTAAAAACACTTTTTGTCCATTAATTTCAAAAAAGTCTTTTCAAAGATATCCCACATTCAGAGAAGCATTTTCTGTTTGCTCAGCTTTGATCACACAATAGGGCACACATTTTTATACTATTGGTTTCTAAAATTGCATTGAAAAATTCATACCTGGTTCAAAATTTTATATTTTTTAAATGGGATTTTTGAAAAACTTATTTTTTATTGGCTTTTTCATTAGATTAAAAAATACATACCTGGTTCAAAATGTAAAATTTTTTTAAGGATTTTTTTTTAACAACCCATTTTAAAACCTACATTTTGTAAAGGGCATATTCACTTCGGTGCTGGTGCCTGTATGTTTATTCGTACAAATACAAAACAAACATAGTTTACCTTATACAAAACAAAAAAGTCAAAATCATTCGTCACAAAAAAACTCGTGGTTACCAGCGCACATGCAAACTTACGTATTTTAAATTACATATATACATATATCCATACATACATTTATTTGTATTTTCTTCTTATGCTCTTTTGTCTTTATTTGATGAGCGTAAAACCTTAATTCTCTTTGGTTGTGTTTCCTTTCATTTCCCCCCGCATCTAACCACGTAAACAAAAAATATTTTAAGCTTTGTATATCATGTAAACGGTCCGCCACCTAACGTTTTTTTTCAACTAGTGCTTATTTCGTGAATGGTAACACTTACCTCGAGTCTGATTTGACAGATAATTAGTTTTATCCTTCCGCTGAACGAATATGGTTGTGTATACGCTTGAACAACGCTGGGAATCAACGATCGACTTTGCGAAAAAAAAGTTATCTTTTCAGATGAAGCTCATTTTGATCTTGGCGGGTATGTAAACAAGCAAAATTGTCGCATTTGGGGCACAGAAAACCCGCACGCATACATTGAAAAGCCGATACACCCAAGACGAGTCACTGTTTGCTGCGGATTTTAGTCCAGAGGCATAATTGGGCCATTTTTCATCGAAAATGAGCAAGGAGTGGCCGTTACAATCAATGGCGATCGTTATCGGGCCATGTTGAATAAATTTTTGTTCACAAAAATTGAAGAGGAGGATATTAGCAACATTTGTTTTCAAAAGGACGGCTACGCTCGATGTTTTGCGCCCTGTTTTTGAAGATCGCATTATCAGCAGCAGAGCTGATGTCGTTTGGCCACCTCGGAGCTGCGATTTGACACCGTTGGACTATTATTTGTGTGGTGCCGTCAAAGATAAGTGTTACGCCAACAAGCCAGAGACAATTGACGCTTTAAAGGACAATATTCGTCAAGCCATTAATGAGATACAGTAGCACACAATCGATAATGTGCTTAAAAATTGGACCGATCGTGTAGGCTACTGCATGGCCAGCCGAGGCAGCCATTTGAATGTAATTATTTTCCATTATTAACCGGAAGGATTGTACTCTGAAATAAAAAAAAAAATTTGAGAAAATACTCAGTAGTTTTTTTTATAACATTTTCAAAAAAAAAATTTATTTAGTGGACCCTTTATGTTCTATATATTGTATATTCTTTGATAATTCCTTATTGATTTTTGGTTAAAGTTGGTTAGTTGGTTTAATTATGAATTTTAATTTAAAGTTCGTTTATGAATAGTACTTTATAGATATTTGTTTAAAGTTGGTTAGATACATAAGTTCTTTATTTTTTTTTTTAGTGTGAATACAGTCGATAAGAAAAGTAAATGTTGACTTTAATTAAAATTGTTTGCCATAAATAAACCAGTCAGTCTATTAAAACCTTGAAAGTTATGTTGCCAATTTCTTTTTGTATACAAACATTCTAAATTAAATACAATGCTGAATTTATATGTAAGTGTAGCTATTTTTACTAACGCCCATTATATTAAATTTTATTATAAAATCCGCTTACTAAATCGAACAAGTTAACGTATTAAACAACGAACAGCAACGTATCATGTGCACTGTTCGGTAAAGAATGCCATCAACTCAAATTAATTCTAAAAGATAGCGTTATTTTTTTGTGCGTTAAAGAGAACGATAAATCTGAAACACGTATGATTTCTAGCATCCTTTTAAGGACATAAATTTATGATAAATTTATATATGTGGTATTGAGATCACTTATTTAATACGTTTTTTCTTTGTTGACTTAAAAGTTTGGTAAATGAAAACAATAATTAAAAGAAATGACGAAAAATTGAATATACATATGTACAATATATCAAAAATTAACATAAAATAAACAGCCTTTTTTAAAGAACTCAAAAAATAATATATAAAAGTAAAAGGGTAGATTTTTCTTAGATTCATTTATGTATTTATGTACCATAATGTATCCATATAAGTTATCTCTATCAAAGAAACTTTGTACCACTTTATGCCAGAATTACAGACAAGTTTTTTGAGTTCCCCACATACAGGTGTTTGACATTTGAGACAACATTTTTGACATTCGTCGAATTTTATAATTTTTTTTAGAAACAAGATGAGTTCCAATGTTATTTAAATCATATATGGCAGTATTAAGTACTAAGTTTTCAATGTTGTTAAGCAATGATTTTGATAAAGTGAGAGATTAAAGCCTCATTTACACCCAATGTGTTGTTTAGTACGAGGAACGATTTTTCATTTTTCTTTGCGACTTATAAGCTTCTGATGTGACGAAATTGTGTCGGAAATATATATGTTGCCGAAGTCTTACCAGCACTTTGAAGTAGTCCAGTAGTACCTACTTTTAGTTCTCAAAGTAGTTATGGAAATGTATTTTGCTGTCAAAAGTCGTAGCAGCTTAAATAATCTCATTGTCCTCGTCAATTTCTATTATTCGGTTAAAGATCGTAATACCTTGAATAAGCTTATATTTCCATTGACCTCGCCAATTTGTATATTTTCGTCTTTTACATCACTTTGAATATCATCATTCAATACTTCATTCTCTAATACACTTGTGGTTTCATATAAAATTGAGTCATCTAAAATACTTTGCAACAGGGATGCAATTCGCTGATTATAACAAATCCTATATGTATATAAAAGTGAATATGTGTTTGTATTTATGCATGTTTGCTTGAAATCTATAGACAGTTTAAGTGCTGAACCGATTTTCTTGAATTTTTTGCAGTGTCTCTCTGTATGTCTGGAAGGATTTTCAGCTACATAAATTTAAAAATTTACAACTTGGCGGAGCCATGCCCATAAAAAGTAAATATTTATTTGTCTATATCTCTAAATTTGGTCTAAATAGCTTCACGACAAATACAAATCTTCAGTCAAAAAATGGGCAGAATCGGTATCAGCATAGTACCTCCAAAGAAAAGTAAATATACATTTTTGTATATCTTGCGGGAAAAGTGAAAGTTTCTGAATTTCGTCTAAATGACTTCGTAGTCAATACAAATCATTAGTCAAATTATGGTAAGAATTGAATAAATAGGCGTGCGTGGTTATATGTTATTCTGGATATGCAAATATTAATATACAATAGTGCCTATTAGAATCTATATTATAATGCACCGATATTGGAAAGATATAAAAAGTTTAAAGATTTTTCTGCACTGATGAACAAAATCTCAAATTTATTTAAATTGGTTTGGTACATGTTTTTCACTTAGCTAAAACTAAATATACGTTTAACGCTTAGTAGGGCCCTTCTTTTATTGAAAAGAGCTGCATAGATTTCGGATGGCGGATATTGGTATGATAGTGGTGATCATCTTTCGTGACTTAATTAAGGCAAGCAAAATCTTTTAGGTCGGAGTGTTTGCCGTTGGACGCAACCTGCTGACTAGTTATAATGATATTAATAAATATACGTCTGTTTTATATGGTTTTCTAGAATGGGGGCGGTTGTGCCCGGTGGTTACACTAGTACTAACTATATAAAAACTGTGTTAGGGCCAGAAAGCAAATACGATCACATGAATGAAAGCATGGTATTTTTAAAAGATCTGTCGTTGTAAGTATTTTTTAAAGTTTATTTTTTTGTTTGTTTTTGGTGTATATCTCAAATTTAGAGGCCGATTTTTCTAGACTTAGAAGTTATATATATTAAATTAAATATTGGAAAAAGTTAAACTAATTAAAATTAAACTTTATAAGAAAACTAGAAATTGTAATTATTGTAGTTATACAACAAAACTTACGCGCACTGAGAAATGGGCCCCTGTTGTAAATGTTTATATGTGAGTATATACCTATTTCCTTTATATTACACCTAATATCCCAAAAATAAGCAAAGAGCTTTCAAGTTCTTTTGTTCTGAATAGTCTTTGTTTTTATTCGTTAAATTTATAATAAAAATTTTCTAAAATTGAAAAACTGATTATTCTTATTATTTTTATTCACAACTTTATTACATGTTGAATTTTTTTCAATATCATTTAGAGCATTTTTACCACAAATTGTTACATGAATTATGATTTAGCGCCTTTTGAATGCGGGACTGCGTAATAAATTGGCAACACTGTTTAAAATGTCTCGAAATTAATAAAAAAAACACTATAATATGCGCTAGACTCCAGCATCGTCAAAAAGTAAACAAGCTACTGAATGGAATTTGTGTTTCAAAATTACAATTATAATTAATTTTTTGTAATTTATTACAATTTCATAAGTATTTTGATAGAAAAATAAAATAAAAATAGCTTGCCAGGAATTAAAAAATAATATCAATAAATACAGTACGATATTTAAACTGAAAGGCTCTTTAATAAATATTAGCGATACAATTGATTTTGTTACATTTCAGGACGATTTTTGCCAGGAAATTTTTTGTCCTTCAGCAACCCTGGCGTAATATTTACGCAGAGAATAAATAAATAACCGAACAACTTCGTAACCTGGGTAATATGAACAAGCATTACTGTATTAATCCTATAATTCAACTAAATTTTTTTTGTTATAATTTAGAACGAATGTTCGTTGTCTTCGTTATCTTATTGCCAACTTTAAAAGCTTATAGTATTGTTTTAAGTGCTTTTAAAATTTTCGAAATGAAAAATTTTCGATTTAGTGCTTAGCACTTTTTTAATTTTTAGTGTTTTTTCTTTTTTGGTTGCAACAAGTCATTATTTCAAATAGTAATAAAAACTCACAAAAAAGTAACAACACAATATTTTGAAAGTATATAATATAACACTATACAAAGTGTTTCTTGTATAAAAGTTGAACCGTTTAAAAATGAACTCTTCATTATTGATGTATATGGTAAGTAAGTTACATAGTCTGTGGTCTTAAGAATTTTTTTATATGCAATTGTAGTAACACATTTTTCAAAATTAAAAATAGCTTGAGAATGGTAATAGCAAAAGTTTTTAAATTTGGTCTAAGTGGTTTCATTGCTAATACAAATCATCAGTCCAAAAGTACTCCGCAATGGATAAGCAAGTATAGCAGCTTTTAACATAATTCTTGTATCCAATACTTACATAAGTTCAATATGTGCAAATTATACAAATATATCAATATAAATTTATTGGACTTAAATATCGGAAAATGTAAACACATGTCATTTTATCGTTCACGAAAGCTTGATACTTCTTACCACTTTAAAGGAACTACTCTAGAAAAGGTTTCTGTTATATATGATCTTGGAATTTTGTTGGATCATAAGTTAACATTTTGTGATCATATATTTATGATGGTTAATAAAGCTAATGGAGTATTAGGATTTATAAAGCGTTGGTCAAAGGAATTTTCTGATCCATATATCACGAAGCAGTTATATATATCTTTAGTTCGACCGATTCTAGAATATGGATTTATTATATGGAATCCTTATTTTTACACTTATTCTAACATTATTGAAGCTGTGCAGAAACAGTTTCCTCTCTTTTGTCTGAGAGGACTTGGATGGAACTCTTTATACTTCCTTCATATGAAAGCGGACTTGCTCTAATTAAGCTAACTACTTTAAAAAGCCGTAAAACAATGCTAAGTGTTTCATTTTTATTAAATTTAATACGTGGTGATGTTGACTCCGAATTACTTCTAAGCAAAATTTGTAATGTTCCAGTTAGACCTTTTCGTTACTTCCAGTTAATAAATTTAAAATATTACAGATCTGTTTATGCTAATAATAACTCCTTTCGTCAGATATGTTTACAGTTCAATAAAATATATCATTTAATTGATTTTTCAGAGAGTAATGAAATTTTGAAAAGAAAAATAATATTGTATTTAAATTAATTACATTGTATTTGAATTAATAATTTCCATTTGGTAAATATTTTGTATTTAATTTTAACTATATTACCTTAATCTGTAAGGAATTAATTTGCCGTAGACCAAATAAATATATTGACTAGCTAAAACTCGGCGTGCTTCGCTACTCCAATTTAATTATTATCTTAAATGTTAGTTAAATTGTTAACCTGTTTTCCACCTTTTGTCCCCTTCCGGTCCAAATCCAAACATTTGAGGCAGCCTATAGTTGCTTCCAGAAAGACACTGTAGAATCTGTTTTATAGCTCTATACAGTCTTCAAACAATCACACTTTAATTTTAATATAGTAAGCTTTTACTAGGTGTGCTTTGTGAAATACCCGTTCATTCAGCTTTCCGCCTTATTCTGATGTGTATAGATAACAAAGATTTAATTTGTGTTCTCAAGTATAAGTCATACAACGCCCACTTATCCAATTCCGCCTATTTTTTGACTGATGATCTGTATTGACTGCGAAATCGTTTAGACTAAATTCAAAAACTTACACTTTAAAAATATAATAAAATCAATATTCAATCACTTATTCAATCTCTCCTAATTTATGGCTGATGATTTGCACTGATTATGAAGTCATTCAGACCAAATTCTGAAACTTTATCCTTAACCGTTCTCAAGATATACTAAAATTAATACTTAGTTTGTACGGGAGGGACCACGCCAATTTGTCCAATTTTGCCTACTTTTTGACTGATGATATGTATTGTCTATAAAGCTATTTAAGCCACAGACTCTTGTTTTTACCATTTTGAGGACATACACAAATAAATATTTACTTTATATGAGCGTCGTACTGCCCGGTTGGAAATTTAAAATTTTTATAGCCTATAGTTCCTTCCAGACATAGTAAAATATACTGTAAAAATTTAAAAAAATCGGTTCAGCCACTTGGCTGTATATAGACTTCGAACAAACATACATACATACAAACACACATTCATATTTATATATAAAATAGACCGTGGAACACATTATCGGTCAAAGATAAAGAACTTAATCTTAATTCGTTAAACGGTTTGATAATTTCTTTAATATACTTTAATACACTATCTTATTTCACACATACAGTTATGTAAATAGTAGGGTCATAAACAATAATATTCATGTACAGGATGGAGTTGACGTATGTATGTATGCTTATGTTTATTTTGAATTTCAAAAGTGCAACAATTAAGCTCTTGCAGTTTAAGTGATGAACATTCGTCCATCCGTCCATTTATGTATCCAGTTTCTTATAAAAAAACTTCCGGTCTCTTACTGAATATGAGTGAGCTTAAGCAGATTTATAACCGCTGCTTTGTATGACGTTTCAAGTAATGTTGTTGTATGGATGAATAGATAGATGCTAGTCGAAAAATGTAAACATGCAGGCATACAGTGCTGTCCAAGAAAATTGATTCATCATGATCGACCATCTTTGAGAGCAATAAAACATTAGAAAAACGCGATTACAAATTTTTTATTTTGGTAGAATTATGACATATATAACATAAAAAGATATAACTTCAAAACATCGGAACTAAAGAAAACTATGTATTCATCAATATTGTTTTCAATCAGCAATTTTTTCCTGTTCGAAAAAATAGATTCACTAAATTTGGTGTTCTAAAAAAATATTTTTAGTAATTAAACTAAATAATTCTAAATAATTACAGTTTATTTAACGCAATACTTGGTGGAATAACCCTTATTTTTAATGACTGTTGAGCACCGTTTTGGCATAAAGTTAAAAAGTCTTTGACATGGGTCTATTGGAATATTTTTCCACGCTTCTTTCACTAACTCCTACAATTGTTCTTTATTTGAAAGGTTTTTCCTCGAAGAGCTGCTTTGATAATTTTCCATAGATTTTTGACAGGATTTAAGTCCGGCGACCGTGCCGGCCAGCTCAAAACCTCGACGTCATTATTCTGAAACCAATCTTTTGCTTGCTTCAATGTGTGTTTCGAGTCGTTATCTTGTTGAAACACCCACCGAAGCGGCATTAGCCATTCGGCGTAAGGCATCATAACGTCGTTTAGTATATTGGTATAATAAATGGCATCCATTATTTCTTCTATTCTGAATAGAGGCCCTCTGCCATGGTACGAAAAACATCCCCATACCAATATACATACTTCCAAAAACCGTGTTTAATGGTTTTTAGTGTATATTGCGGAAGGAGTTCAGTGTTCGGGGGTCTTTTTACAGTCAAACTACTTCTGTCAGAGTTAAACGGATTAACTTTAGTTCCGTCTGACCATAAAATATTTCTCCACTTATGCATATGCCAATTTGTACGCCGTTTTGAAGGTGAATCTATTTTTTTGAACAGCACTGTAAGTTCTTATTCATGCATATGTTGTTGTACGTATATTATAATTATATTACACTTTAAACATGTTTATATACCATACATACAGACATGCGTTAATTATGAAGAACAGGTTTCATGTACATAAATATGTATCCCCAATATAAATACATACATATAATGTGACAAGTTATTAGTTGACACTATCAACGTTCAAGCATACAAAATATTGTATAGAGACACACTAATTGTCAGTCAAATTGTCTGAACATTCTCTAGTTGGGATATTTGTCAATCTTTACCCTTTACTGCTTATTTCTTTTTCTTTTTTTGTCATCTTGCTGAGTACATCTGTATGTATCTATGTCTACCTCTTTATACGAATCACTTCAGTAGTAGATTAGCAGAAAATACATGCTTATGTTGTTTGTAAACATTAACCAAAGTGTATAGATATAGAGTTTTACATTATAATATTGTATAGGTTTATAAATACATCAAACTTTTCTTTTGCAAAGCACTAAAATAAAATTTTCATTTTTATAAAAAAGGACTGCAAAAGTTTTGCATAGATTTTATTTAACCATTCTTTATATACTAGGCTCTATTTAAACTCTAAAAAATATTCGGCCCTATTCCCATTGTTGTTCTTGTTTTAAAATGAAATAAAAACGACAATATGGCATCACCGTTGTCGTTGTGTACATTTATCGACGTAATGTTGGTATTCTCTATTTTAAAACGAAGATAGAAACGATAAAGAAATGTGGCAGCACCAAGTTTGTCAGCTAGTGAACGGAGTGAATCCGGCAGCACTTTAGAACACAAAAGAAAAAGAAAACAAATATTAATTCCTCGCGTTGTCTTTGCTGCCACAACTGTAGACAATTCTTCTTGCAACTCAATTTGAATTCTTTTATACTTCCAAACATAAAAATAAAATAATAATAATTTTAAATAGTTTAAGAGTAAAATAACGTGTTTTATTTACCACAAACTATGGAAACATTCGTTTCTTATCGTTGTCATTTTTAGTAACGAAATTAAAACGACTAGAGTGATACAAGTATAAAATTAAAAAATCAACATCGCGGCAGTTTGGAATTTTGGTTTCAGCAATGGAACTAAGTGCAGAATATGCTAAGGGTTTTCGCAAGGGCGTAAAACCTGTAAAATATGATGGATTCCATCATCCTCCATTTCGTTGTTAGAAGCGGTTTCAGATTTGATTCAATTTGAAAAGCAACTAAATCCAATAAGAGATGTTGTAGGATCCGTTGCAGAAACTGAGGAGCCTATTGTGGAAGAAGAAGCACTACTACTACTACACCTATTGAAAATTTTAATAAAATGGTTGCTTTCGTTGATGCCCGCAGGGTTGTGCCAACGATAAATTAAAGTCACGCTGAGCTGATGTGATTCCTGAGTAAAGAACGTAAAGCAGTTGCAAGTTTTATTGTTAGTGTAATTGCAGATTTTCAAATGTTGCATTTTAGTTTTGGGTCGATGTTCTCATGACGTATTTAAATGCAGCTTTATTAAGTCTGAATATGTTCACAAATATTAAAAAATAAATTAAGGTACATATGTGTAAATAAATCTTTGAATTTTTTTTTATCAAATTAACGTTTCTTACACTGAATCTGGAATAGCAAAGACATCAACATTTTGTAGTAACATTTCCCTATATATCATTATGTTTACCACTTCATCGTCCTCACTTAAACTTGAAAAATAATATTTCATACTAGCTATGTATTTTATTTCTTATTAAAAAAAACAAAATTATTTATAAAAATGCCAAGACACAACACAAAATCTATCAGTGCTGCCAAGTTTTATTTGTAGTTTTGGAAATCTTTTTTTCCAATATAGGAACGAAACGACAACGACATAGAAACGACTTTTAAAAAAAGAACAACAACGGGACTAGGGCCGATCATGCCAAAGTAAAGAAAAGCAGAAATACTTAATACTATAAACCTGCATTTTATTCAACCATGAATTTTTTAAATTTAACTGAAATATTACTTAGCGTATACGACGCCGTCTAAAGCACACATGTTTTTATTCCTTTTTCTTTGTGTTATTATAAAATTAATTTCTTATTCAATAAAATTCTTAAATCTTAAAAATATCCAGATAATATTCAGAAGTGGGATCTAAGCTACACAGTTTGACCCTTAAGCAACAGCAAGCACGTTATTGCACTTATTCGGTTGATTTGACACAACGAGTGCTACAATTTGTTACGCAGTTTAAGTTTCCAGCTGGGATATCTCTCAATCTGTCCAGGTTCGAAACCTGCTTCCTTTGAAATAAAACACGATTTATTTTCGAGCTATTTATTATAAACAAAACTTTATTTGCGAAAATCTTATATCTAAATTATAAATAAATTAAACTACAGAATCGTGGTGATGGCAAGGGTTACTTCGGTCAGGATCGGCTGCGGTGCTCATCGGTGGTGGATACGGCAATCGAGATTAGCTACTGAACTGTGGTGTGCTGTGCAGGAGACAGCGTCGAGTGCGGTGGCCGTGCTGTAGGCAGCGTCTAGCGGGTATGCTGTACAAAAGACAGCGTCGGTGGCTGCGCTTAAGACAGCGGCGGGAATTGTTAATCTGATTTAGTACGATTATAAGTGGAATACAGGAGGTTTTATAATCAACGGTGGCAAGAGAAATGCGGGAGCTCTTGTCACAGCTTTTCGTTAGAATGAAGATTTTATCTTATTTTCAAAGATTTATTAACCAAAATAAAACGTGATCTTTTTCCACAAAATAAGATTTTTTTCCGAATTATTTTCGTCACACTACTTAATAGCTCACATGCATATGTCTTTTAGTCTTGCCAGCTTTATAAAATAATAACGTATTTCAGAGAATTGCCATTTATAAATTTAAAAAGCATACATACTCAAAAATGCGGCACTGACTTTTTATTGCAATAAAAATCCCTCAGAAAACAACCTTATAGTGAAAGGCCATTGTAAGTGGCATGCGGCAACTGGCGGCAAAAATATTGCCAGTTCACAAAGAAATAGTTTTTTATAAAAATATTCATAGAAAAAGTTTGACACATTAAATTTTATTTCATTTGGCAATGCTCTTAAAAGCGGCCGAGCGGCAATATTGAATTTAGTTTAACTTTTCGTTTTGAAGCCTTAGTTGTCAAGCAAAAATACACAACAACACCGTTGATTATAAAATGGAAAAAATAAATGAAGAAAAATTAATTTTCGAAATAAAAAAATATAAAAATTTGTATGAAAAGGGTTCACCCGAATATAGAAATAAATTTAAAAGAGCAAAGGCTTGGGCTGAAAAGTGCAGCAATGAATGTCAATGGTAAGTTCGTGTATTGAAAATTTTTAACATTTTACATATGTTATGTACATACTATATCAGAAACTTTGTGCCAATCAAAATGGAAAAATTTAAGGGACAGGTATGTAAAACTTCACCAAAAGAAACTTCCATCCGGTAGCGAGAGCATTGTACGAGAGTCATCGTGGAACTTAATGAGCCACCTAGAATTTTTAACTGACCATATACAGCCAAGAAAATAAGAAAGTTTTTGTAATATATTGTTTTTATATTTATGTATGTGCTTATTTTATTTTTAAATCTGTTAATTTTTACAGAACAGTATCAATTGTTCCTGTCTTAGATTCACTTTCGGAAGAATCAACTTTGTTCCCTCCAATGGAAGAAATCTCGCAATCAATGGACGCTTCATTTAAATTTGAGCCTTTTACAGAGGTATCTAACACGCCATCAACAAGTAATAAAAGAAAGATTACTCGTGAATCTGATAACCCAGTAGCAAAAAAATGTGTGAGCTTATTACTCAATTCACAAAATTCACTGAAAGTCGCCAATCCCAAGGAAATGAGCATGCTGCTTTTTTTAAATGATGGAGCAAAAATTAAAAGTTATTCCAAAGTTATTCCAGAAGAACGCATCGATGAAATTAAGTTAAATATACTTAATTTTATCTTTAACTATGCTAAAAAGGTGGAGAACCACGAAAGCGTCGAACACTTTGCTTTGCTGTAGTAAAGTATAGCCATAAATGAATGAAACAAAAAGTATCTTTTAAATCTAATTTTAACAGTTTTATTAAATTCAAACTCAAATGTTTTATAAACTTCTACATTAGAAGATGTATTTTTTGTTTATTAATATTGTTTTTGTGTTGTTTGTTATTTACTTTGTGCATCAGAATGTGTATTTTTATTTTATTTTCTAATATGTATAGTTTTTGTTTTTTTAATAAATTAATGGATTTATTTAAAAAGTAAATTATTTAAGTTTCTTTCAATTTAAACTTTAAAAGATGGTCTAAAAAATTCTGATTCGTTTGGAAGTAAGTCAAAATATCTAGTTCTTTTCCAAAAAACTCTTGTTTAAGTTAGTATCTTTTTGTTGCTGTTATTAATAGGTGTATATATATGTATGTAGTATGTTTAAAGAAAAATCACGATTTTTTTTTTAATATAAAAAATTATATTTTATTTTCCCACAAATAATCCTTTAATACGTCTCTTAATGCAAATGCTGATCGCGTACTATTATTTGAAGATGTACGCCTAATATTTGGTAATGGACAAGTTTCTTGTCTCCAAAGTCCTTTAATTACAAAATTTTCAACCTCATGGTCCAAATACTCATCATGGCAATATGATCCGTCGTTCATTTTAACATCATTGTGAAGTACAACTGTTGCTTTTACACTTTTTTCAGTCGATTTAGGTGTCATATACAATGTTCTTCTTAAAATTCGCCATCTAACTGTTAAAATTCCAAAAGAGTTTTCAATGACTCTACGTGCCCTTGAGATTCGCTTGTTAAAATTTGCTCGTTTTTCTTCTAATAATGATCCGGGATAAGGTCTCATTAAGTTGTGTCCCAACGGAAAGGCAGCATCTCCCACAAAGTAAAAATTGAACATGCTGTTGCTATTGGGTAACTTCCACGATGATGGGAGATCAAGAGCTCCCTTTATTAATCTTTTTCCAAACTCCGAGAATATAATATTATTATTATTTACTTTTGTAGTTATAAAAGTTTGATCCAGAATTAGGTGAACAAGTAATGGCGATGTGTTTTCCATCAATAGCACCTACGCAATTCGGAAGATTCCAAATGGATTCAAAGTCGTCTTTTCATGGTTCTTTTCCTTACTAGCATATACATTTGCCAAATCTAATTAAATAAAAATATAAGCTCTTCCAAATTGTCATTCATTTTGCTATTTATTAATTTTCGTTTCCAAAACACTTAAATTGATTTATTTGTTAATACGTTGACGAAATTAAATTTATTTCAAAGTTGTTTTAATACACAAATTTTTTCTTCAATTTGCCGCGTTCATTTGCCTACCAAAAATAAATTCAAGCGGCAAATAGAACAGCTGATTTCCGCCCGCTGTCGCATGCCGCTTACATTGGCCTTTCACTATTAGTTTCGCGCTTTTTGTCTAACTGGTTCATTTGCTAATGTCGAACGGATATTTTCAAAACAAAATACAGGAACAGATTAGACAACACGACATTGAAGGGTATTTTATATACTCTAGATTATTTGTTAGTAAACAAATGTTCATACTATAGTTTAAAAATAAAAAAAAATAGATTTTAATATTTTAAAACATCTACAACTATCACAGTATTATAATTAAATATGTATAATCTTCTTTTAATGAGTGATAGAATTTTGAATTTTTTTTTTAAATATGTCATACCATAATTTCAAACTGTTGGTTTAAAACAGTCATGAGCTTCTCATGGGTCTTTTGTAACCTATCAACTCATACGTATTCTTACGCTCTTCTATTAATCGACAAAGAGACAGTGACGAATGCACATGAGTGGTAAATGTACACAAATTTTTTAAAGGCTCAGACAAATAATAAAAAAGTTTTTTAGCTTTTGCTTTTAGTTGTCACTGAAAGCACAATGTATACAGTGTGGACACCAATGACAGCTCAAAAAGCGAAAATCAGCTGTTTTTTTGTTTACAACAATTTACAACTCAGCTGGAGTAAAAGAGAAAGCAACATTATTTTCCGTAGGAAAATAAAGCAGTGAGAAAAGCACAAAATATATATGCTTTTTCGTATGTGTATGCAAAAAAAGAAGTAAATAAAAATAAAAATTATTGTAGTAAAATTGAATTTGTTGTGTTTTTTTTTTTTTGATTGTATATAAAAAATTTGCTGTTTTATTTAATGATGAATGAATTTGCAACTAATAAAGGTAAGTAAAAAATTTGGAAAAAAATTTAATATAATTTTTAACCAAAAACATTGTTTTTTATGTGCCACATCTGGAATCGTGAATCTTGTTTGCCGGGCTTGGATAAATATAATGAACTTATTTTCAATGAGTCCTAAATCAACAAACAACAAAGAAATTAAAAAACAGTTATTCATGAATATATTATTTATAGAAGGCTGAAATAAAATAAATTATAACAAACATACATAAAAATATACATTAAACAATTTTAAAAAAACCTATTAGTTTCTAAGATTGCATTTTTAGTTATAAGTAGAATTTTACAGAAATAAAGACGAAATTTAAACTATAACATTTTTTTCTTCAAATATTTCAAAGAATACCTGTGTTAGTATAAAATCTTAATACTGTTTTTTATGTTAAGACTTATGAAAAGAATTTCAAATTTTTGAAATATATGTAATGAATGCAAAAAGATGTAAAACAAGTAGATAACATAAATCGAAATTAGTTTTACCACGAAATAAGGAAAGGCAAAGGATTTTTATAATTACAAACAAATAGAGCAATGAATTTTTTATACAATAAATTGCAGTTTATAGAAAATATTTCAAACTTTCTAATAGTGGTTTTAATAAAGCATTCTGAACTATTTATAAGAAGCAAAACTATTTTAAATAAAATATCCTTTACAATTTGCGATCAATATTTCGGAATATCTTTAACAATTTTAATAAGATTTTTCAATAATTCTTGAAATACATATCTACTTTTATTGTTATAAATTTAATAAAATATGCATACTTATTTTAAATGTGAAAATTTGACTTTAATTATATAAAAAATACACCACATATCTTTCTTTTTTTCTTGTTTTTAAGTTTTATTAATACTTTTTAAATAATGCTTTTAAATTTGGCAATGGGCCATTAGTACTTTTGTATCTATCTTAGCTTCGTTTCTTTTATTCTAAATTTATATTTTTAAAAAAGAACTTGAGTAAAACATTTATTTTGTAATTATAATTTAAGGCTATTTAACCATTGATGATGTTGCGTTGTCCTCTAAAGTTGCTGCCGGGCTATTGACTGTAGTAGTAGCCATTTAATTGAAAGAAGTGACTTTTTTTAAATCTTCTAAAACGCCAGGCAAGGTTAAACAAAAGCCACGTCTTGCTGGTATTAAGGGAAAATCTGGCAAAGGATATTGATGTTCATTTGGCATTAATTGTTTGGCATTTTCGTTCGAATCTGCATTTAAAACAAAACAAAGCAAAAAAATTAGTGTTTCTATGTTTGAACTAAATGTTAACATGCAATTAAATTACCTTGTCATTTGTTCTACAAACACCATTATCATTGCTAGCTATTGCAGAGCCATTGTTACCTGTATCAGCTATTCTTAAAACTTGTGTTTGATGTTGTTGTTTGTTGGAGTTAGGGCAAGTAGTTGTTGTTAATAAGACATCATTAAAAAACAATTTTTTTGATCTTGTACACGTTCATTCACTGTTTGAGAACTACCCTTACGAACACGTTCAATAAGACCCTTAAAGAAAGTAGAGAATTGAACGCATTTTAACCCGTTGAAAAAATGCACAAAGCTCCTCGGAAATGAAAAAATTTGATTTTAACCACTTTGAAGGATATTCTTATCCTATGCTGTAAAAATTGGGAAAGCTTCAAAAAAAAAAAAAAACTCCAAAAGATTTACCTACATAACTTTAAGGATAGAGGACAAACAAAATCAAGTAAAATGTTTCAAATTCAAATTACTGGATATCTACAATGAAGTAATTACCTGAAGCAAATGCAAGTAAATCTGCATTTTGACGTACTATTATCATTTTAAACTTACAAAAGAGTGCTAAAGATTTGCTATTGTTGGTCATGTTGGCTTTTAACTAAAACAATTTTAGAGCCTTTAACTGTTGTTGTTGTCATACCGAGCCAACCGTTTATAGTTAAGGCTTTTCAGTTTTCGTTTTTGTTAATGGATGTCCACTGATTTAAATAGTACGTCTAAATGCTGACTTAATTACATTTACTCCAGATAAATGCTTGGTTTTATAGATCGACTTGAATTTGAAGTAGTTCATCTGTTTGTCGCGGTATTTTTTCTCATGGAGTTTTGCACTTCGTTGTATGTATTAATATGTACATATGCACTTACCTCGACATATACCGCGTCTTGTTGCAGGAAACATATTTATGAATTTTGTCTTCATCTTCCATTTTATAATGTGTTTCTTGATCCCTGAAAAACATTACATTATAATTATTTTTAAATCGTTTATAAGACTCACATTTTGCTTTTCTGCTACACTCCAAAATTTTACCTAAAAAGAAAACACATTTTTAATAATTTAAAAGTATAAATATGATCATTATTTTACTCACTTTAATTCGTAAGCCACCTGCAAGAAATACCTGGAAAGAAAATTCAAAAATTATTGATAAAATACTTTAATTTTTTAAAAAATTTACAAACACAAATTTTTTACCTCTGAAAAATTTTATTTATTGCGCCAGAATGTAAAAATAAAGCAAAATAAAAAATTTTACAACTCAGCTCGAAAGAAAGAGATAGCTATATTATGTTAATATTTACTGTCTCGTGTATCCCTACTGAGTTGTAAAATTTGTTATATGGTTGTTGTTATTTTTGTTGGTGTGTCCTCACTGTATACATTGTGACTGAAAGCGACAAGTGCACATGTGCGGCAGATGTATGTTGATTTTTTTAAATTTTTTATAGCATCAACTTTACTCTCTAAAAGAATAACTTCCATGTTCTCACTAACACAACTACATTTTACTTTTGCACAACACTGGTTTTACACCAGGATAATATATGTACATTTTATATCAATATTGTACAAATATCGTTAATATACTTATTATTATTGTTAATTTAATTACTAAAAGATTGTGATAGAATTTTAATAATTTTAATGTTTTGGTTTAAAACCAACAAAATATGCATATGTATGTATATTTGATCCATGGTGAAAGTGGATAAGGTGAAGTTGTCTGTACAACAACTAATTTTTATACTAAAACAAGAGGCAATATTTATTGTACATTGTATTGCCAATGTCAAAAAAATTCATTATAAGAAAAACGTAAACAGTTAACACTTGCAAATTAGAAAGATTTTATTTTGTTGAAAATTTTAATTTTAAAATATTTCGTTTTCTGGACTTTTTCAATTATAAATATTAAATATTAAACATATTTATATTACTTTTTAATGCGTTTTGAAGTATGTTTTTTGCAATAAGATATTGTTTAACGATATCCTTGGCTTGTTCTATTTAGCAAGTTTTTGCTCTAGAAGAAAAACTTTTGATAGCATATGAACACAAAAAAAAAAAAAAAATAACAATCAGGAGGACAAACAACTTTACCTTTTTATAATTTCACCACGATTTGATTTTCATATTGTACAAATGTAAGTTTAATTTTAAAAAAAATAAAATGTTTTTGTTTTAATGTTATTATTTTAATATTTTTGTTAATATTTGTGCACAACTTTTAAATTTCAAAAAGCACTAATGTAGGAGACACACTCGCTTGAAGTTCTTTAAAAATTATTTCGAAGTCCTTCAAAATCTCTACTAAACCTTGGAGGACAGAATACTTAAAATTTAACATAATTCGCCTTTGAACATTATCCGCAAGAATTTCATTGATCTTTGTGTAATTTTCAAAAATTGACTCAAATATTTCGAAATTCGAATTCCACCTTGTAGGACAATAGCTCTTCAAAGTTGTTTCCAGCATGCACTGCTTATATGATAAATAAAGTATATTTTATTTTTTGCAAGTATTTGTAATCCCTTTTCATTCATTTTTAGATTCGAAAGCATCAGTTACGACATTAGACAAAAGATGGGCCGAACACTTTAATCTAGTGAAATCTCTTGTTGCACTTAAAATATTACTTTCGCGATCTGTTACGAACACCTTTTTCTATATATCAGTCACATCGAATTCTTCAAATAAGTTGCTTATTTTTTCTTCTATGTTAACTGCTGTATTAGACATAATATTCGAAACTCAATTGGAAGTGTACTGGCATACAAGAAATTTCCCATAACGAAATCGTCGCTCCACATATAAATTGTAACTTCAATCTCACCATTGGTAATAATATTCTATATGTTTGGGTTTATTTCTTTTCTCTGTGGCCATCGATTGGGTTTTTCGTTTTTTTTTTTTTTTTTGCACTGGAAACAGAGCTGTCAATATTTTTACCACACTTTCCACCAATTTGTAGACATTTTTAAATTAATTTACGAAAACCGGAGCCCTCAACGATTCTTCTATAGCGAAATCCATGAATGCTTCAAAGAAAGCACTTTTCTCTTCCGTATTTATTGGTGTACTATCATGAGGCTGTAAATGAACGCACTTATGCTTAATTAAATTTGATACTTGCTTCATTACAAACTTAAAAATCTGTCGCCTCTCCAGTTTTTCTTAGGACATTGTATAATCCTTCATTTATTTTCTCTAAAATTTCGTCACAGTTCTCCATTATTAAAACTTGTACACTTTAAAAGTTCAAATGCTAATGAAACGTTAAAACTTCGAGTGGCTTATTATTTACTGCCTGATTTTGGTGATTTCCAGCATGTTTATTGCCTAATACCTTTGTAGAAAATTTTTTGCATTTGATCCTCCATACCAACGACAATAAAAACTACATTTTTTAATATATATATATATATATATATATATATATATATATATATATATATATATATATGGTAAATATATATATATATATATATATATACATTTTTTAATGTATATATATAGATATATATATAATTATATATATATATATATATATTTACCATATATATATATATATATATATATATATATATATATATATATATATATATATATATTAAAAAAAGTAGTTTTTATCGTCGTTGGTAAAGTTTTGTGGCATAGTGTATATACATGGAGGATCAAATGCAAAAAATTTTCTACAAAGGTACTAGGCAATAAACATGCTGGAAATCACCAAAATCAGGCAGTAAATAATAAGTCACTCGAAGTTTTAACGTTTTATTAGCATTTGAACTTTTATATATATATATATATATATATATATATATATATATATACATGGAGGATCAAATGCAAAAAATTTTCTACAAAGGTATTAGGCAATAAACAAAGGTATTAGGCAATATATATATATATATATATATATATATATATATATATATATATATATATATATATGATCAAAACACTCAATGTTTTTATTTTTTAGTATAATATTCAATAAAAAACTTAAAACAATTTTTTCTCTATAAAATACGGAATATGTAAAAAAATTAAAAAAAAAATCATATACTCTTAATTCTTTAGCTCACAGAAATCTACGAACGACTGTATTAAACAATGCTTTATACATTTTTTAATAACTGATGGAACCTCTTTTTTAACTTTACAGCCTAATTTAGTCTATTAGGCATGGAGTAACTCAGTTTTTTGGTTAATTGTGGTAAAATCTTCTCCCAGTCTTCCGTTAAAATTGACCGAAGGTGCTGAACAGATGATTACATCGTTTCTTGTGCTTATATCTTTTATATACCAACAGATGTTCAGTAAACTTAAGTTTGGTAGATCGAAGTGGCTACTATAACTATGATTTGACGTTATATGGCAGCCATAACCTTACCAACATGCTTGAGGTTCATGTTATGTATATGGGTATATCCACTATTTTGATGAAGCTTCTCGGCGTTAGAAATAAATTCTTGCTTTAAAGTATAGAGGTACATATGCGGATACATTATCCCGACTATAGCTTTAACCTACCGACACCATATGTCGACATGCTCTTTATATCATGACTTATCCACCGCCGTGTTAAACAGTAGATCTTAGGTTTTTTGTAGCTAAAAGAAAACTGAGACTTATCCATACTTTACATATTCAAAATTTCCTAAAACGGAATGTAATGAAAATTAAATTAATTAATTGACTAAATTAAATGTTTCCAGAACTTTGGAATATGTAAAGTATGGATAAAACTTAATTTTCTTCAACACTCTTTAAAAACATCAGAAATGTATATTAAAAAATTCAGTTTTTATTGTCGTTCGTAGAGTTTTGTGGCATAGAGTATATAAATTTTTTTTGAAATTTGTCATTAATGACAGATCGTAAATATTCTTCGGTAGTTTCTATGGGTTTTCAAAAAAAAAAAAAAAAAAAATAATTAATTAAAAAATACAATATAAACGCAATAACCCTTTGACTTTTCTATGCTGAAGTAACAGGTTTTTTTTTAAATGGGTTTTTAATTGCTATATAAATATTTGAATTGAATTTGCTTAATGTTTAAAACACAATTTTGCTGTCTTGGATTGTTTCTCTGGCCTGTCATAAAAAAGAAGAAACACAAGCAATGATGTAAAAGCATACTACTTCTTTTATTCATCCATACACTCATGTCATATGAGTACTTATTATACACATGGGTACTTAATGTACTTTCAAAATTTTTCCACTCCCATTGATACACACACTTTGAATGCATGTGTATATACGTATACAAACATTTTTATAGCTGTAGCACATAATATGGATACAAACATGTTGCTTAAGATGGTTGTGTACAGACAAGTTTGCCAATGCTATGTTCGCACAAGACTTCGGATTACTTCGTTCTCTGTTTGTATTACTTAATTGGATTCTACTGTTCGCACGGCACCTTTTAGCATATGAAGTCAATGCAGCGAGCGGCCACTGTTTTGTTTGTTGTCTTTATTTATTTTGTGTTTATACTTTGTACTTCACAGCATACCTTAGGGAGGTCAATTTAATAAATTTGCGATGTTAAATCAATAACTAAAACCTTTTGATTAAGGGCTAATAAGTATGCCAAACTCTTTTGATCAAAGTTTTATAAAAAGTAGAGATAACACTGATTTTGAAGTAATACAAAGGGTAATAGAAATAGAATTACATACAATTTGAGTGATTCTCTCCCAAGATTTTGTATGGAAATTTATGTAATTAATATCATTATCGGGGGTTATATTATGAATGAGAGAGCGAATGGCGAAAAAACGGTGTCGTGCGAACATAGCATAAAAGTATTAAGTGGTATTATATCTGTATGTTGTTAATGTATTGGTATACACAACACCCAAAAATATAGATAAGTGCTAATGTGTACTTTGTGAGTACTAATTATCATTATACATATGTATGTATAAGAAAGAATACCAAAAACTAAAACTCTAAAACAGCGTTGACCATGTGGACCAGGGTTGCAAAATGAGACCATCAAAATTGTACACAGAAGCTCATAAAATTGTACTTTTTCGACCCCAATTGTACCAAAAATATTTTTTTAATTATTTCTAATTTTTTTATTTTGAATGTCGTGCGAACATAGCATAAAAGTATGAATCGGAATTATATCTGTATGTTGTTTATGTATTGGCATACACAACACCCAAAAATATAGACGAGTACTAATGTGTACTTTATGAGTACTTATTATCATTATACATATGTATGTATAAGAAAGAATATCAAAAACTAAAACTCTAAAACAGCGTTGACCATGTGGACCAGGGTTGCAAAATGAGACCATCAAAATTGTACACAGAAGCTCATAAAGTTTTACTTTTTCGACTTCAATTGTACCAAAAATATTTTTTTTTTAATTCTAATTTTTTTATTTTGAATAAGAGCACAAAAAAGCAACAAAATTGTAAATAAAAATTCATTTTTAAAATAATATGAAATTAACATTTGCACTTAAAAGTTCATTAATACTTTAAAAATATAGGGTGGGTAATTTAAAAGTTTAAATTTAAAAATGCAATAAAACGAAAACGGTTCGAAATTTTGCCAAAATTAGTTTTTTGTTGTGAAGTATAATTTTTCCGATTAGAACGAAAAATTATTACATTCATATGGCTGCAGCGGCTGGCCTAACCCTTCGATCGGACCAATTTTGAAAACCTTTTCGAAAGTATGCGGTCGTATATCGGCAATGGCATCACGAATGTTGGCTTTCAAATGCTCCATTGTCTCTGGTTTGTCGGCATAATACTTATCTTTAACGGCGCCTCACAGAAAATAGTCAACGGTGTCAAATCGTAGCTTCTTGGCGGCCAACTGACATCACCATTTCGGCTAAGTAGACGGCCATCAAACGTTTGACGCAATAAATTGATTGGAGCATGAGATGTGTGGCAAAAATGTTTCACATCAATACCAATAGTCAATACAAAAGGTCGGTTATCATGGTGCGATAGGAATCTTCATTGACCGTAATGGTTGCGCCGTCCTCAAAGAATATGAGCCAATGATGCCTCCGCTTCACAAGCCGCACCAAACAGTCACTGGCTATTGTAAGACCTCGTTTGGGTTTTCTGCTGCTTTCCTATTGAACATCAGCAGATCTGAAACCGTAATTGTAGATATGTTACCAAGTGTGAACCTATGTCTACCTATACACCTCCACAGGATTATTCCATAGTTTTCTCCATTTTAAGTGTTTTTTAAACTTCCGTTAGCAGTAATTTTTATCAATGGTATTTCAGGTTTTGCCTCAGCAAAAGAATAATGCGAATCTAACTCAAAGATTTGTTCCATTTCTCTTGCTAATGTTGTTTAGGGACAAAATTCACCACGCACCAAAGAATTTTTTGTGTAGCCGCAAAAATTCACCACACTAAATTGGTGCTGCGAATAAAGCAAATAATAATATTTGGTGAGAGAGTCAGCGCAGCATCCTCCAGTAACCTCATTCTCTCATCCGAGATAACTGTACACTCACACAGTACATGTTTAGATGTTTCAAAATAGGTCGCGCAGAACCAATCATCTTCAAAATTTACAAAAAAAAAGTTAGTACCCTGAGTTCGCCCTTATAAATAGCCTTCTGGATCTACTGAGAGAAAGAGTCCATTTCACTTAACTTTTATCGAGTCATAGTTGGCTAAATGAGCAAAAGAGTAATTAAAAGAGTGGAAAGAAGTACAAAAGTTTTAAGAATTGCAGTACAAAATATTAAAGGAAATATACCGCCATGTTGCATATGTTCAACATATAAATTATAGTCCTAAAAAATCGTTTGATTAAAATGTTTATGATTTTGTTTTTGTATTTTACTTGTTAATAGACTATTGTATCTGGAAAAAAATTTCACTGAATTATCGTAAGATTTTTAAAAAAGTTAGGTACTTATTTTTTTACAAATTAAATATCGAAAAAATCAGCAGACTTGACCGAACGAAAATTACAATAAAAACCACAAAAAATTTTTACTTTAGGTAAATTAGGAAAAAAACTGATCTTAAAGCACATAACTTCATATCATATTACTTTGTTTAAAAATAGAATCGTTAGACATGAAAGATGTGCTTTCAAATAATGATGTTGTATACAAATAACAAATGCATGAAAGGGTTAAGTAAACGAGTATCATATAAATAACGAACTCAACTACATTTTCTTTTGCTCATTTCTATTAATATTCATTATATACTTCAAACCAAAGCAACACAAACCAATTTTTTGCTAAGTGTAATAACACTGCATATGCTCATAAATAAAAGGCCCGCCATCTAACGTTTTTTTTCAACTAGTGCTTATTTCGTGAATGGTAACACTTAGCTCATGTCTGATTTGACAGATAATTAGTTTTATCCTTCCGCTGAACGAATATGATTGTGTATATGCTTGAACAACGCTGGGAAATATTGCGCCATTACTTTGAAAATCATGGTAATGATTTTGCCAAAAAATTCATCCTTTCAGATGAAGCTCATCTTGATCTTGGCGGGTATGTAAACAAGCAAAATTGTCGCATTTGGGGCACAGAAAACCCGCACGCATAAATCGAAAAGCCGATACACCCAAGATGATACACTGTTTGGTGCGGATTTTAGTCCAGATGGATAATTGGGCCATTTTTCTTCGAAAATGAGCAAGAATTGGCCGTTACAGTCAATGGCGATCGTTACCGGGCCATGTTGAACGAATTTTTGTTCACAAAAATTGAAGAGGAGGATATTAGCAACATTTGGTTTCAACAGGACGGCGCTACGTGCCACACAGCCGAAGCTACACTCGATGTTTTGCGCCCTGTTTTTGAAGATAGCATTATCAGCCGCAGAGCTAATGTCGTTTGGCCACCTCGGAGCTGCGATTTGACACCGTTGGCAGCCATTTGAATGAAATTATTTTCCATTATTAACCGGAAGGATTGTATTTTCAAATAAAAAAAGAAATTTGAGAAAATATTCATTAGTTTTTTTTTTATAGCATTTTCAAAAAAAAAAAAAAAAAATTTATTTGGCGGACCCTTTACTACTACAACCACATCTCTGTCTTTGGTTGCCCTTGCTTTAAAAACACATTTGTGTTTGGCGTAGAAGCAGGTACCCTTTTTCTTAAACTACCATCATCATCCCTACTTGATTTTTTTGGATTGCATTTTTAAATCAACACGCAGGCATACGAATACATATACAAACATGCAAGCATATATATTAACGTTAAAATAGTTCGTTTAAAACAACAAAAATATTGTACAGTAAGAAAAACAATAAAAACACGGAACAAACGCGTTGGTAAACGATAGCAGCGAACAAACTATCAACACATTTAACAAAATCTATAAAGAAATTTAGAGAATAACACCTGAAAAATGAAATAAAATACATTTGAGTAAATCTTTGCACAGTTTGCGATTGAGTCTACTATTTTAATTTTGAATAAGACGTTTTAACCGGATATACATGCTATGGCTTAAGTATCGTATAAGCAATCCATGCCTACATAGTTAAGAGGCCAAGTAGCAGAAATAATATGTACATATGTATGTATGTATGCATATAAAATCATATTAGTCGGTCAGTAACATGTTTAGTGCAGGACTGTAAATCCTTTGAAATTCATACACACGTTCATAAAAAGTCTATATGGAACTGGTAAAATTATACTCTTGTGTTAATTAAGTTTAAAATATATTTTTACATTAAATATGGTGTATATCTTTGTTGGATTCCTCTTCCTATATTTTGAAGAACACATTAATAAAAAGAAATACATACATATATATGTACAAATACATTCATACATGCATTTTTCCATATACAAACTATCAAAACTATCTTGCTCTAAAATTTGCTCAATAAAAAAAGACTAAAAAGCAAAATAGACAAGAGACAACCAATGGAGATGTTACTATTAAAATCAATAAAACAATTTCTGATTTTTAATTCCCTTGGAAAAATATGCATTTGTAGCAACCGAAATAGAAAGGCGTGTTAGCTTCTCTAATAGTTGTCAACTACTGATTCCATTTTTATTCATGCTATATAAAATTATGTGTCTACACCAAAAATCAATTTTCTATAACAATCATTTTTCTAGCACTAATACAAACTCAAGTTTTTACATAGTGGTATGGCTACTAATAGTGTTACAAACATACTGATATGTATTTGTAAATCAAATTTATCGACATTTAAAAACAGTTGAAATTTAAAATTAATTTTAATTGTAGAGATGCCACACATTAATATTTAACCTTTTTCATGTTGATTTTTATAAAGGTTTTTTTTCTCCTAATTGTTAGTGTATAGAGACTTTGTATTTTATCCGCACACAGTCACGCAAATACATACTTAGGAAAGAAAAAATATTTATATAAATTGACTATTAAAAATAAAAACTAAATTTTTATAAACAAAAAAAAAAAAAAATAAATAAATAAATAAATAAAAAATAGATAAATTCAAATGCACACATGTAGAGAGAATTGAGTTATAACGATTAGTGTGCTTAATGTTCTATTACTTTTGTCATTATTTAAAAGTAATTATTCTCTGTGGCATCAACAAATTGATTAGCTTTTTTCCAATTTTATACTTAATATCCATTAAATTGATTTCAAATTAAGTTACATATTCTAACGACTTATTTATTTAACTATCTAGAATTAGCTTATTACAATTGAAATTAGAGGCTAACTATTATTTACTGCATACTAATTGTTCCATTGATTGTTTGCAATGTAGGATAAGTGTCCCTAAGCTCGTCATATCTCGGCAGTAGGCATTTATTGTATTTAAACTAAACTATCTAAGACTTAAACTAACTAAGATTAACAATAATTATGTATTTAATATTAATTATGTATAGGTAAGTAAGTTTGTTTAATATTCTGGTAGTGCATTATGTACTAGTTTGCTAGTATGAGGATTGCGGGTTCGACTCCCACCAGAGACACTGATCTGTTGCTCTTCACCGGTCTTAGTCGCTTCGGTCGTAATAATTAGAATACAATTTAATATAGTATTCTAATTAAAGTAGTAAATAAACAGAAAGAAACAAATTTAGTTTATATGGGAAATTATGACTGTCTTTTAATACTTACGGGAAGGCTTCTTTTCTTAGTAAGCATATAGTGAATATAGTCGAGTTATTGAGGTAAATAATAATTTAAATTAATTAAGCTTTAATAGGTGAAGGTTTCTGAAAGTAGAAAACTTTATAAATATTGCATTAAACGTAGTATAATAAAGAAAATTATAGTTCCTTTTTTAATTTTAATCGAACTTAAAACTTAAGTTCTTAAAACACTTTGACTTCTAGACACAACAACTTTTTAAAACTTGTAATATTTTGCAATCAAAAGATAAATACTACGTCCTAAGTAAAACTTGTTAATTATTGATAGCTGCACACAACTCATTCGTTGGAAAAGTGGCCACAGCAATCTATTTTTTGTGAGAAACCGTGCACTCTGTCGAGGTCCACAATTTGTAATCCAGAGCGTCCAGATTATGATTATAGTAGTCATCCAGCTATCCCACGAAACAAATTCCCATACGCAAGGGCAGTAGTTAAAAAAAAAAACCAACTACCTTCAGACTACTGTTACACTTACCCTATATTGAGTTTTGATTATGTTCGCTTTTTTCTTTAACCATAGAAAGATACAAACATACGTGTTTCAGATGTATGCCTTTTCAATATTTTACTACGTGTTTGTCTTTTGTTATGAGATCAATTTGTTATTCTCAGTATTCTTAGTCATTATCAGTAGCTTTCTAGTAGTAATAGCTTTTGTGGAATAAGTTGATTTTATTTTTGAGAAATAGCAGAGCCATATGTCTTGAAGACGTGCGATTATCTTTTGTGTAAGTTTTAAGCTTATTGCATTCTTATTTTCCTTGAAATTTTTGGTTAAATTAATGGCATTCAAGCTACAATTGGATGAGCACATTGTGCCTTGTTACAGACACTGATGCCAGATCTAACGATTTATAGTCATTTTGATGATTTTAGGTGCCAAAAACAACCAAATGACGACTTGACGATTTTTGCTTTTAAAATGACGATTTTTGTAAAATAATAAAAATTTACTACATTTTGAGTAAAAACTGTTTTATTAAAGTATGACAATGAATTACACTGGCCTACAGCAAAAAAGCCTTTACATAAAACTATATGGAATATAATGATTCTGATGCGCTGAATTCGAATCCGTTTTCAGTTTTTTTCCATCAGGCTCACGTTTTTATGTGGGAGTGGTAAATTGTTCGCCCTAAATATGGTAGCTATGTCAATATATTTCATCATAACTTGAAAACTACTTGACCAATTTTAATTCAAGTACCATCAAATGTTTAGGAACAGAATTTTCATTCTGAAAATTTTTTATGACTTTAAAAAAAAATTGCTCTAATTTTGAATAACTTCATGTTCATATTCATATTTTGAATACAACGCATTTACCGCTCTCTCTACAGTATGGTATTACCCAGAAACGCTAGAGAAATCTGGTGCCTTTCGTATAACATTCGTTGGAATAGTGTTGTTCCTCGAAGCACAATTATATATTTTCATTCGTTTTTTTACTATTGTTCAAAAATTCTTCATTGAATTGGAATTAGAGCTCTATAATTTATCTAAAACTTTTGTTGCAATATCCATTCTTAGATAATTTTAGCAGTAGGTCCTTGGAACACTATCTACGATTTTATGTCCAACGGACCTAGCAACAGTAGTTACAGAGTAATATAGATGACTCAATTTTATCTGAAACTGTAGGTGGGTTAGAGAATGAAATAATGGATGATGATGTTCAAAGTGATGTATAACACGATAATACACAAATTAAAGAGATCAATGAAAATATAATCCCGTTCAAGATAATACGACCTTTGACCGATTAATAGAAATTGACGAGGTCAGTGTGCCTGTTCAAGCTTCTTCGACTTTTGACAGCATAATAGAGTTTCCTTAAACTACTTTGAAAAGTAAAAATAGGCACTGAGCAAATATATAGTATTTGGAATGCAATCGAAGCCTTCAAGTCGCAAAGAATATATGAAATAACTTTATTCGTCTTAAACGATACCTTGGATGCAAATGATGCTTGAAACTCCGTCTTTGTCAAAAGTATTGCGTAAATACATTTAAAATTTAGTTATTGATGTGGCCAGAAATGATATAGATAACATTGAAACTCAACAATATTTTATCCTTCGAAAACTTAACGAAATTCAAAAATGTTTTTTGCCAAATGTGAAAACCCGATTATCTGAAGAACATAAACAAGAAGTGTGCAACTCGTACATGTATGATACAAATTAAAATTTAAATGAATTAAAAAAATATCTACCCTCCTTCTTTATTATACTTGTTTTAGAGTCCTTTGAAAAATGCTGTTTATTTTTCGTTAATTTTTGATAGATATTCAATTTGTCGTTATATCTTTTTATTATAGTTTTCACTTATCAAAATTTTACGTTAACAAAGAAAAAACTTATTAAATAAGTGATAACAATAATACTTATATAAATTTTTCATTTTTTTAAGTCCTTAAAAGGACGCTAAAAATCAGAGGTCTCTCGTTATCTTCAATGTACAAAAAAATAACGTTATCTTTCTAGGGTTAAACATTCTTAAGCTACGGTCACATTTGTCAAATACTCGATGAAAAAACGTGACCACTATTCTATAGAAATATTTGTCCTTTTATTATTATTTTTTTTAAATAGTTGTTAAGATATGCTGAAATAAAAGAAAATTTTATATATTCTCTTTTAAAATAGCCAAAATTTAACAAATAAACGCACGACTTTTTGGTAAAT
Organism: Wohlfahrtia magnifica; assembly: GCA_023159175.1. Classification (NCBI taxonomy): domain Eukaryota; kingdom Metazoa; phylum Arthropoda; class Insecta; order Diptera; family Sarcophagidae; genus Wohlfahrtia; species Wohlfahrtia magnifica. Next base: position 296,989 of record JAKWBJ010000108.1, on the reverse strand, counting down.
AAAAACTTGAAGTATCACAAATTAATAATCGGACATGTTGCACTAACCACCTTTTAAATTCACTTAATGCGAGAATTCTCAAAATCGTGACTTACAGCAAATAAGCGATAGTTAACAAAAAAATTTTAATTAAAAAAAAAAGATGAACAAAGGACTGATATGAATAGCAAAAGTATCCCGACATCTAAAAAAGTTAGGGAATTGATAATCCAACGTCTTGGTCTGTATGTAAGTTATATTGGTGCTGTTGTTAATAAGGTGTGCTTCAAAATGATAAGGTCACCTTAATATTTGCTCAATTCATCCAAACTATAAAATGTTACGTATGGTCACTTTATTAAAAAAAATTTTACGTTCAAACAAGTGAATAATAAGCCGGCTTTGTTTTTAGAGATGTACTATTATATTATGTTTATTTAAATTTATGTAAATATGTGCAAAATTCAATGCGTCAAAATGATAAAATTTAAATATCATTAATATTGCTTTTATAGTTCCTTGAAAATTGTTTTTGTTTTATTTTTCTATAAGAAACTTAAGAAATTGTAATAAATTAACAATTCTAAACAATCTTGTTTCAAAACAAAATTCATACGCTTTGCTTACATTATTTCAAACGGCAATCATATTTACAACAAAAAGCATGTGTGTGAGGCATAAGTTTTATTCAGTTGCTTGTTAGCCGTGAACGAAGAAGGGATGTCGCGCATGTTTTTTTTTTTTTTTATTTCAAATAGATTTTGAAGAGGTAAAATGTTTACTACATAGAGAAGTGTTAATAATAAGCTAGATAAATTTATGTATATTTATACTTTGTATGAATACCTATTCTTTAAATCATTTTAACTTCAGTGTATTTATCATTACTAGTGTTTCGCTCTTTCTGCTCACCACTGATCGATGTGCATGAACATTTAAATATTTTTTATGGCGTTTTTATTATTACAGAAGCATTTTAAATCATTATTGTGTATCAATCAATATCCTTCTTAAATAAAAACATAAGAACATTTACAACAAACAAACTCATGCACACATATATACGCGCTCAGGTACTGACATTTATCCAACGATTTTATAATACACTTACATTATTTGTGTTATGTTTCTGCCCTGTAGGGCTTTTAAGAGTCAAGTTGAATTTTTGTTAACTTATTTGCAACTGACTTTAAATAGCTTAAAAATGATGCAGAGATGGGGCGTTTTTTCTTTTCGTAACATTTGTACATATAAAATTTGCTCTATAAGTATTAAACTAAGTTTTTACTCACTATAAAGTGATTCATACATAACATTGAAAGTACTTACTCTACACAAAGCAATAATAGTAAAGAACAAAGGGAAAAATCAATATGATTTCTGTTTTTCCTTCTATAGTATTAATACAATTTTAAGTATTAATAAAGTAACACTGATGTGCAATCATCAAAAACGGTGATTGCCTTATTCGGAAAAAATATGAATATAAGAAAAATTAAATATGAATGTCGTTTACATGTAATTAGTTTAGTAAAGTTTTTGTAGCTGAACAGCGCGGTTCGTTTTTGTTTTATTTTGTTTATTTGTTTTATTTTAAAGTGATTTACAATAAAAAAGTTATAAAGTGAGTTGTGAGTAAATATAAATACATAATAGTTGAAAAAGTGCTAATGGAAAAATTATTGTGGAAGAAGAAAAAAAACGAGGATGAGATCGGAAAACTATTCCCTATAATCTCTATTGAAGATTTGACAGAGGCAGGTAATGTAATAAGAGAGACAAATCGTACGATTTGTGTAAGTATGTATATTGCTCCTTTATCAATCTTATAATACATTGATTGAATGGAGTTAAAAAATTTCAGACTCGTTGTATGCCACTCTTGATTAATTGACAATTACACAAATCTCTGACAGAGACTTTTTCCGTTAAAGTTATTGTCGCCAGAATTACAAATAGAAACATTTCGTTTAAAACGTACAAATGCCTTTTTGTTATATTAAAAATATAGCAAGCACAATAAAAACACCAAATTAATTTTCGTCTAATATAAGACGAGCAATAATAGTCAACGGAGAGGAAAACCCAGAAAAGTCCATAAGAAATGCCCTCTGGCTTTAAAAAAAACGACACTTTCAGGCAATCTGCGTCAACAAAAAGAAGAAACCAAATGATTAATATAATTATTTTAATTTTATTTTGTTTTGTTTTTAAGAAGTGGTTTTTACAATAAAAATGAATTTATGTAATATAAAAATTTTTCTTCTTATTTTTAAATTTTAGTCTTATAATCACCTACAAGCTTATTCGTTGAACCCAATCATTAGCTAGTTAGTGCTAAGCTAATTACAAGCTGACTAATAAAATCGAATTATTGGTTAGTCAGTGTATAGCTAACTTCAAGCTGACTTGTAAAAACCTAATCATTAGTGAGTTGGTGTATAGTTAACTCATAGTGCCTTTCTGTTTTATGCACCACAAGTTAACTTGTGGTTAGTTGAAATTTATGAAGATTGAGTGAGTACTGAACAGTTCTTTTCTGTGTTAAAATCAAATTAAACTTTTCTACGCAAATAAGTTAGCTTTTAAGCCACCTCCGACTCATTTCTGGTTAACTATAAGTTAGTTTCAAGTTACACTATTAGACAAAATAAATGCAAATTACCTTTGTTATATTTCATCAGAGAAAAAAGAGATAAATTCAATATTATTGTTAAAGAATTAATTGAATTTATTAATTTCGTTTACATTTCAATATAAAAAACATAAAGACTTAAATATTTTAACTAAACTTTTGCAGCAAAACAACATAAATTAAAATACTCCCTGCCAACGGTTGGACAAAATAAAGTACAAATGCAAAATCTTGGCTGATAACTGCAGAAATATGAAGGGATATTATAATAATCAGAGCTTAGTAGCTCTCCCTTTATTAAATATGACCTCACAAAGTCTTTTAAATATACTTGAAGTCAAGTTTTTCAAAAAATTTTATAGGAATCTCACTCTCAATTCTGCATGCATTTCTTTTCAAAATGTTTAATGTTAGTCCGATATACCATTGAAATATTGTTTGATATTATTTGGTTCACAGGTCTTCTACTCCGTTCAGATCGATGCACTGAGCCGGTCATTACAGTGTTTCGGTGTATTTTTCTTGAAAGTCGTTCTTTGCGACTTTGCTCATTTGTTTGGGCTCACTATCTTGTTGGAATATAAAGTACCACAAGTCCATGATCATATCACTACTCTTAACACAACGCTCACCAGTCATTTTTTTTCAATACTGACTATTCGAGCCACTCCCAAGAAAAAAATCCAGCCCTAAACTATGAGACTTTCTCTAATATATTTTGTGTTTAGATTTAAGTTTTTGAGGGCTCACAACGTACTCTTTTTATATGTTTTGAATTTTTTAGTATATACTTAGACTCATCTAGACAAATCACTGGATTCAAATATGATTCTGGCAGAGTTCTTCATATCGTATGTGACGGAATACTTAAATTTAGTTCTTCCAAAATCTCCCTAGAAGAAGAAAATAGTTAATATTTTTGGCTAGGATTATTATACGATCACCTTTACACTTTGTAGTCTTGAGCTTTCTCTCAAACATTTTTAAAACTTCATTTGATTTCGAATCCTGCAGAGCTCAAGGGCTATTTTTAGTTTTGATATTGAATATGTTATTTTTTTGACAATTCTTTGTATTTCACTTAATTTTCCCATTTTATACTAACAGATTCCTAATAGTTTTTGACAACGGCTTCAGTTTGATGTCCTGTGGAAATGTCTGAGAAAATGGTAATTTTTTTCCGCAATTTCGTCAAAGACTAAAACACTAAAATATTTAGTGAGGTCATATTTAATATGGGGGGAGGGGTTAAGTATTGATTATTGTAATATCTCTTCATATTTCTGCGGTTATCACTTAATATTTTGCACTTGCACTTTATTTTGTGCAACCGTTGGCAGGGAGCATTTAATTTATGTTGCTTTTCTGAAAAAGCTTAGTTAAAATATTTAAGTCTTTATGTTTACACTGAAATGTAAACGAAATTAATAAATTCAATTAATTTTTTAAGAATAATATTGAGTTTGTCTCTTTTTTTCTATGATGAAATAAACAAAGGTAATTTACACTGTATTTTGTCCAATAGTGCAACTTACGTCCCGACAGGGTAGTTGTGTTTATGTCAGGCTGTGCGTGTATATTATATTGTTTTGATTTTTTGTTCAATTAAAATCTTTTTGTGTTTTGTGAATGTATTGGTTGAACAACAACAGCACATTGTTTTAAAGATGGGTTAATAGCTGTTCTCGTACGTGGTATGTTATTCCTTCGTTTCAATGCTTTGTCTGATTTCACGCGCATTCTCGAAACAACTTCATTAAACATTATTTTCTTTTGCTCTATACTTTTTTCATCATCATGCATGCATACATACATACATATGTACATACACCAGCGTTGACCATGCGGTCGCTTGAGGGTCCAACTTAAATCGGCTTCTTACATGTATACACCCGAACAGAAACGAAAATATCAACAGAGAATAAGAAATAAAAAACAATTTTATTCAGTTGATATAAAACTTTTGAAGAAAGGTGTGATATGTTACTTTGTGGTTTAAGATTTATTCATTTATTTATTTACTTATTAATTTTTTGGAAATAGAGACAGAAAATTCGCACAATCTTCTTTTAAGTAGTTTATTTTTATTTTGCTTAAACGTGCTAAATAAATCAGAATGCTTGGTATGCAACCAAGTTGTAAAAAGAATTAGGACATATGACCTTAACCGACATTATAGAATCCGGCACTCTGAACTTCTTTTAGTCGATGAAAATGAAAGAAAAATTTACTGTTAAATTTAAAAGCAAATTTAGAAAAACAAAAATGAGATTTTAAAAAATTATTCCAATAATGAACCTATGTCATTTCTTTAGCTTTGGATAAAAAAGGACCAACTTTTGTAGATGGCATTTTTTGGCATTTAGATTTAATTTTTTAATACTTATGAAGTTTAATTTTTTTACAAACGATTTTGTTTATTTTAAGGTGGAATTTATTTTTATATAAAAAATTTCAGTTTTCTACGCATTTCCTATTTTGATAAGAAAACGAATATCATACACTAGTCCGCAAGAGTTTGCGTACAAAACTCTTTATTTCTTTCAGGATTCTCTATTTCTAAAAATTCGCAACAAAGCTTAAATTATTTGGTCTAGTAATATGTCTTAGATCGCTTTAGTATATTATAACCAAAATTTCTATTTGAAAAGAAAGCAAAGAGTCCGCCATCTAACGTTTTTTTTCAACTAGTGCTTATTTCGTGAACGGTAACACTTAGCTCATGTCTGATTTGACAGATAATTAGTTTTATCCTTCCCCTGAACGAATATGGTTGTGTATGCGCTTGAACAACGCTGGGAAATATTGCGACATTACTTTGAAAATCATGGTAATGTTGCAGAATGTGTGCGATGTGTTCAGATAAAGCTCATTTTTATCTTGGCGGGTATGTAAACAAGCAAAATTGTCGCATTTGAGGCACAGAAAACCCGCACGCATACATTGAAAAGCCGATACACCCAAGACGAGTCACTGTTTGGTGCGGATTTTGGTCCAGAGGCATAATTGGGCCATTTTTCTTTGAAAATGAGAAAGAAGTGGCCGCTACAGTCAATGACGATCGTTATCGTTATCGTTATCGTTGAACGAATTTTTGTTCATAAAAATTGAAGAGGAGGATATTAGCAACATTTGGTTTCAACAGGACGGCGCTACGTGCCACACAGCCGAAGCTACACTCGATATTTTGCGCCCTATTTTTGAAGATCGCATTATCAGCCGCAGTGCTGATGTCGTTTGGCCACCTCGGAGCTGCGATTTGACACCGTTGGACTTTTATTTGTGAGGTGCCGTCAAAGATAAGTGTTACGCCAACAAGCCAGAGACAATTGACGCTTTAAAGGACAATATTCGTGAAGCCATTGGTGAAATACGGCTGCACACAATCGATAATGTGCTTTAAAATTGGACCGATCGTGTAGGCTACCGCATGGCGAGCCGAGGCAGCCATTTGAATGAAATTATTTTCCATTATTAACAGGAAGGATTGTACTTTCAAATAAAATAAGAAATTTGAGAAAATATTCAGTAGTTTTTTTTATAGCATTTTCAAAGGAAAAAAAATTATTTGGCGGACCCTTTATTTATTATAGGTATTAATTTATTTATTTATTTTATTTCGAACCTAAATATGTCTCTCTTCTCGATTTGCCATTTTGGATATTTTCTTTTATTATCACTTTGTTCACTTCAACAATTGTAATGCTTGTAAATTTGAATAAATCAACAAAGTTAACTATTATTTCACTTTCATTTTAAATTGTTGTTGTATGTAGATTTTTTCCTGCTAATTATTATGTTTTTCCCTAATAACTTCTAAGTTTTATATTTCATATTTTTTTTCTTCAGATAATCTTAATTATAAATACTTTAAACATTGGTATAATATCTTTTTCAAATTTCGCCACTAATTCTCTAAAACTTAAAATCGTGGAACGTATGTAGACTTTTTGCCGTGACTGTATATGTCTTTTAAATAGCATTGAAAAAATTTGTTTGCTTGTGAAGACTACTTAAAAGTCATGTATGTAAAAATATCATTTAAAAGATCTATTTATCTTCCTTTTCTATCCGAAAAGAAACTTCAAATCGTTTAATATTCAGCTAAATTGTTAGCTTATAAGTGCATGAAGGTCCCTAAAACCGGGTTTTTACCCGTAACTCGAGATTTTGGAGGTGTTTTAAATATTCCAAAAACGAATTCTTGTTTTACTCGATAGCGCCTATTATAAAACTGATATCATTTCCCAGGTATTTCAACTTCGTTCTTTTTTGTCGTACCATGTTATCAATTGTATAAAGAAAAGCAGCCTTCCCTTGTTTCAAGTTTTTAAAACCATTGAATGAAATTATTGTCCATTATTAACCGGAAGGATTGTACTTTCAAATAAAAAAAGAATTTTGAGAAAATATTCAATATTTTTTTTTATAACATTTTCAAAAAGAAAAATTTATTTGGCGGACCCTTTAGTTTCATTGATAGGCATTATAATTAAAGTGCATTTATTTACTGCGTACACATAAAATATTATTCAATTAATTGCTGTTTTTAATTCATAGCTATTAATTTCGTTGCTTTTTAGTCAAATAAGATTTTTTTTGAAATGGGTTAAAAAGATAAACATTTATCCTGCCGAAAGAAAATTTATTTTTTTTCTCAGAAAGCGAGAAAAAGCCTTAAAAGAAGTTGCAGAAAAGGTAGAGAAAATGAGTCCCTCTATCTAGAAAAGCATCAACTTTTACAAAATAACTGGAGGTCTTGTATCAAAACCTCGTTCTGACTGTCCTTCAAAATAAATTTTGGGAGAAAATATATACAGAGTGAAGTACAATTGTTCCATTTAGAAATGAAATATTATTTCATTCATATGGCTGCCGCGGCTGGCCTCACAATACACTATTCGATCGTACCAATTTTAGAGAACTTTTTCGAGTGTATGGCGGCGTATCTTGGCAATGGCATCGCGAATATTGACCTTTAAATGCTCATTTGTCTCTGGTTTGTCGGCATAATACTTGTCTTTAACGACGCCCCACAGAAAATAATCAACGGTGTCAAATCGTAGCTTCATGGCGTCCAACTGACATCTCCATTTCGGCTAATTAAACGGCCATCGAACGTTTGACGCAATAAATTGATTGTGACATGACATGTGTGGCATGCTGCACCATCCTGTTGAAACCTAACAACGTTCATATCAATACCATGAAGAGCGGACACAAAAAAATCGGTAATCATGGTGCGATAGGTGTCTCCATTGACCGTAATTGTTGTGCCGTCCTCATTTTCAAAGAAATATGGGCCAATGATGCCTCCGCTCTACAAGCCGCACCAAACAATCACTCGTAATAGGTCATTGGCTTCTGTAAGACCATGTGTTGGTTTTCTGAGCCCCAAGTATGGAAATTTTATTTATTAACGTACCCACCAAGATGAAAATGAGCTTCATCCGAAAAGATGATTTTTGCAATAATTTTGATTTAATATAATTTCATTTTTTTGATTTTTTTGCACTTTCCGACCAATTGTCTTTGTTTTGGAAATAAATTTCCAATAAATCCCAACGTTGCTCAAGCGTAAATCAATTCATTTCGTTCAGTGGAGATAATATTGTTACGAAAATAAGGTTGGGCATTTTTCATTTCATTTTATTTTAACTACAATCTACGAACTCATAAATACATGTTTATAAAAAGGTAAAAACGTCACAATATACTAAATTTTGTAACATAATAGAATGATATAAGTATTGCCAGATTCGAAATAACTGATGGTTCAAATTTAAACCGATAGATGGCCCACCCAATATCTCATCAACTCTGTTTAGTAAGATCCCTAAATAATAGCATCAAAAGTGGTTGAAAGCATTAATTTCAAATTGAACAGGAGTGTATGTAATGGTAATTTCAGAAATATCTGGGTTAGAAAGGGAAAGGGTTATATTTTTGGATGAGAGTAAGTATTGCATTTTTATAATAAAAAGTCGTCAATTCGTGTGGAGAAAATCCGGGAGAGCACTAATAAAGCTAATTTGTGCCACACGGTCATACACGGTGGTGGAGGTGTAATGGTTAGCGGGTATGTGCCGGTTTTTGCAGGTTGTTGAGTCCACTGCGGCCAAGAGAGCTTACCTAGACATTCTAAAGTTCAACTGGAAGCAAAATTTAACGTATCTGGGTTTTGGTAGCAATGTTTTATTTGAATTAGGTAACGATTATAAGAACGTCGTCGATATTGTAAAGTTTTAAATGCTTTATAATGTTCCAAAACAGTTTCTAGATCTCAATCCTATTAATTATTTATGGGATCTGTTGGAGCAAAAAATTCACCATCATGTTATAATATCAAAATCTATATTAAAAAGGTTTTGCCAACTGAATAGGAGGAAATATGACTGAAAGTCACCACAAAACTGGTTTATTCCATGCAAAAAAGATTGGCTGTGGTTCTCAAAAGAACAGATCATTAAACACTAATTAATTGTTAATGCTGTTATAAATATCCAAAAATATTGTTACGTTTTTACCTTTTTAAAAATGTGTTGTTATGAGTTCGTAGTATGTAGTTAAAATAAAATAAATCTTGTGCTTAGTTTTTAATTAAAATCCTTTATTCGACACAATTTTGTGCACCACTGCTTGTAACCTTTTACAAGCAATAACAATTTTCTATTCTTAATTACTCCGTCTGTTTACAATTTTGTAAACAACAATTATTCGACAGAATAATCAACCAGAGGTTATCCACACTTAACTCTCTTTACTGAGTTAGCTCCAACTAAATTGGTTTTTTACTTCACGATTTACTTCACGAGTTTACTCCTTATAAACTCTCTTCACACAAACTGCACTCGCTGAGTTTACGACACATAAACTGATTGCTGTTCGCATCGATGTCCTTTTTATATGGCTGAGTAAACAACACGCCGAAAGCTCTTGAACCTCTCGATATTTCAGGTAGATTCCATTTCTTTCTTTTAATTTCTTTTTAGTTCTTTTGTAGCCATGCGTATGTAAATATCTACCTCTTTAAGATCTTAGTAGTTGTTGTTGATTGTTTATTGCCTGTTACTTGTTTTCTTTGCTGCTTAATTATTATTGTTGCCAAGTTATTTTTATTTACTTTGTCTCTGCTAATAGTTGTTGTTGTTGTCGATTTGGTTATTTGTAAACAGCACATATAGTTGTTCTTGTAGCTTTTGTTTATTTATTTTAGCGATGTAATAAATGCTGTGATGTCCAACCTTATGTTCGTAACAATATGATTTTAAGAAAGTGCATACACTTTTGTACGCAGACTTTCTCTGCGTAGTTATTTACACAATCTTTCTATTTTGTAATTAATTTGTATATAATTAATTTTATTTGCTGGATTTTAATATTTATTAAGACTATGCAACAAGATTTAATAAAAAAAATTAATTTTATATTCTTAACAGCTGTTGCTGTGTAATTTTTATTATTATCTTGGACATAGTGGTTTTGTACGCAGACTTTTTCTGACTAGTGTATAAATAACGAATTCAACTACTTTTTCTTTTCCTCATTTATATTAATATTTATTACTTACTTTAAGCCAACGCAACACAAACCAATTTTTTGCTAAGTGTAATAACGCTTCAGCTTGCGCATAAATACTATTACAAACTCATTTCTCTCTTTGGTCGCCCCTGACGTAAAAACACGGACATAGAATTCTGCAAAAACTCCCAAAAGTTTTTCTTTATGTAAGTTAATGCGTTTCAATATCATTTAATTGTACATATTGGGAAAATAGTAGTAAATCAGAACAACACTAATTAAATATAATAAAATAGGAAGGTTCTAAAAGCTTGAAACAAGCGGGCAGGCTGCTTTTCTTTATACAATTGATAACATGGTACGACAAAAAGAACGAAGTTGAAATACCTGGGAAATGGTAACAAGAATTCGTTTTTGGAATATTTAAAACACCTCCAAAATCTCGAGTTACGGGTAAAAACCCGGTTTTAGGGACCTTCATGCACTTATAAGCTAACAATTTAGCTGAATATTAAACGATTTGAAGTTTCTTTTCGGATAGAAAAGGAAGATAAATAGATCTTTTAAATGATATTTTTACATACATGACTTTTAAGTAGTCTTCACAAGCAAACAAATTTTTTCAATGCTATTTAAAAGACATATACAGTCACGGCAAAAAGTCTACATACGTTCCACGATTTTAAGTTTTAGAGAATTAGTGGCGAAATTTGAAAAAGATATTATACCAATGTTTAAGGTATTTATAATTAAGATTATCTGAAGAAAGAAAATATGAAAAATATATAACTTAGAAGTTATTAGGGAAAAATATAATAATTAACAGGAAAAAATCTACATACAACGTGCAACTACTAATGTCAAATAGAAATTTAAAAAGAAAGTGAAATAATAGTTTACTTTGTTGATTTATTCAAATTTACAAGCATTACAATTGTTGAAGTGAACAAAGTGATAATAAAAGAAAATATCCAAAATGGCAAATCGAGAAGAGATACATATTTATGTTCGAAATAAAATAAATAAATAAATTAATACCTATAATAAATAAAGGGTCCGCCAAATAATTTTTTTTCTTTGAAAATGCTATGAAAAAAAAACTACTGAATATTTTCTCAAATTTCTTATTTTATTTGAAAGTACAATCCTTCCAGTTAATAATGGAAAATAATTTCATTCAAATGGCTGCCTCGGCTGGCCATGCAGTAGCCTACACGATCGGTCCAATTTTAAAGCACATTATCGATTGTGTGCAGCTGTATTTCACCAATGGTTTCACGAATATTGTCCTTTAAAGCGTCAATTGTCTGTGGCTTGTTGGCGTAACACTTATCTTTGACGGCACCCCACAATTAATAGTCCACCGGTGTCAAATCGCAACTCCGATGTGGCCAAACGACATCAGCTCTACGGCTGATAATGCGATCTTCAAAAATAGGGCGCAAAACATCGAGTGTAGCTTCGGCTGTTGCTAATATCCTCCTCTTCAATTTTTGTGAACGAAAATTCGTTCAACATGGCCCGATAACGATCGCCATTGACTGTAACGGCCACTCCTTGCTCATTTTCGAAGAAAAATGGCCCAATTATGCCTCTGGACTAAAATCCGCAGCAAACAGTGACTCGTCTTGGATGTATCGGCTTTTCAATGTATGCGTGCTGGTTTTCTGTGCCCCAAATGGGACAATTTTGCTTCTTTACATACCCGCCAAGATCAAAGTGAGCTTCATCTTAAAAGATGATTTTTTTTGGCAAAATCGGCATCTTCTGTAAGTCGATGGCAGGCCCACTTAGCGAAGCGAAGTTCAAGCGTATATTAATTATTATTATTATACTAATTATCTGTCAAATCAGACATGAGCTAAGTGTTACTATTCACGAAATAAGCACTAGTTGAAAAAAAAAACATTAGATGGCGAACCCTTTAATAAGTACATTTCCAAAAGCAAAATAAATAATAAGAAGCAATTCCTAAGACAACAAAATTCGGTCGTGTTACTGTACAGACGATCATTAGAAATTATAACAACAACAATAGTACTGAAAATAAACCACGATCTGGCTGACCCAAGAAGCTTTCGAGACGTGATGTTACCAGTATTGAGAAATTAGTCAATCAGGATTCGACAATAAATGCCCCAAAATTGGCGGAACACATCGAAAAATTTTCCAATTATGTTGTTGCTTCACGAACAATAATAAAGTTTGCTAAAACACATGTAGACAAGGGTATGTTTTTATGGTTTGGGGCGCCATGGCGTCAAATAAAGTGGCTCGTTGGCTTTATTCGGTGGTAATATTGACTGCTATCATTATAAAATCATATAATATATCATAACCGTGAAACATTAAAACCTGCCTTTATTCCTGAATGGGCCGAAATATCACCCTCTATTATAGAGAATTTGGTCACATTAATGCCCCGTCGTCTTCAAGCGGTTGTTGATGCCGAAGGTGAATCAACCAAATACTAAAAGTAAAACTTTTATTTTTTATATATAAAATTTTTAAATAATAATTATTTTTTTGTAAGCTGTAGCAGAATTTTTTCCTATGAATTGTTAATATTTTTGTTATTGGGTAAATGTACCTATGGTCGGCATGTACCAGTAGTCGGAAATTTTTTATTTAGACTTAAATAACTAAGAATAAAAGTAATTACTTATGTATTAAAATAAAGCTAAATCAAATTTATAAATATTCTCAGCTTTCTATATATTAAGAACAATTTGAGATTAGATAAGTATTTTTGACACTAGTTTTGTTAAGGTTGAGACTTCAAAATACGGTAAGACTTCTAGAAATAATAATTTATTAAATCTTTATATATTTTTCAACCACGTCTTAAGTAGCACTACCCAATCATTAATAATTGTACGCACGTCAGCCATTTTAAAGTCACGAGCCAATGAAGTCTTAAGAAAATTAATGTTGGGCTTTATTTTGTGTCAAAACATGACCATTAAAACAGTAAATTTGTAATACAGAGGGTCCAGATCAGGGCTACAACAGTTGGCCTTATGAGCAGTCTCGAAATCATGTTGCAAAATCTACAGCTGGTTTTGGAACAGGGAATAATTAAGTGGTTTGATAACCGCCTTCAAAGCGGATTTCTGGTAAACTTTGGCTGATGTTTGGATAACTTGTACATAGAAATACAAGTCGGTGACCTCATAGTAAACTGAATAAACTTTTCGACGCGTAGGGTGAATCTGAGCTCACCACTTCTCTAGACTACTGTGCTTACATCTTTTCATTTCGTTTATTATACTTCTTTGGTACGGTAAACATTTTTCATCCATTAACAAAGGTTTTCTAACCATATAATCATCGTACTTCTCCAAAAGACGTTTGCATTTTTCTACCCCATCTTATTTCAGTTTCAGTCAACAAGTGTCCGGTATTACGTTTGAAAGCCTCAAATTTAATACTATTTCAATCATTCGACTAATGAACTTTTGCGTAATTTTCATTTTACTTGTACTGACTTTCTCTTTCCGAGGAGAACTTCGCAGAGTTCTTGATTTGACGACTTATTTGACATGCTATGTTCAAACTGCAACTGATGGGCTTGAGAGGATGCTCATTATATGACCGGTCCATGGTAAAATCTGACACATTTTAAAATACCACTTATAGACTTAAGCTTTAGAGATTAGCTTTCAAAAGCTTTGTTATCTAATTTTTTATGTTTTTAGCTTTAACATGTAACCTATGCACAAAATCTGAATTGTACGCAAATAATATTCCTGGTTTGCTGCCTGCTTGATCTTATTGAACATATAGAAATGTGAAAAATATTTGTTTTTAATAAGTAAAAGTTTAAAGTCAATCTCGATTTAAAATTTTCTGCTCTAAATTATGTTATGCCGACAAAATACTTAAATTGAACTAATAATCCGAAACAAAGCAAATTAATGAATTGTAATAACTAATCATCAATTCTATACCATATTCTATTGCGCAAAGGCAGTAGCTTGAAATAAACAAAAGTCTTAAACTGCCGACTATTGTTACATTCACCCTTGTTGTTTTTATTATGTAAATGAATTATTTTTTATTTTATAAATAAACTTATTTACTGATGCTTTAAATATTTATATAAACATTTTTTATTTCCTTCACAAACTCAAAACTCAAATACAAGAATATTGTTATTTTTTTATTATTATTGTTAACTGCCTTTAACTCTACAAAATTAAACAAAAATTTTTGTTTGAAATAATTTGATTACTTTAGTGACTAACATTAAGTAATTCAAACGGAGAGCGAACATAGAATAGAAAAATTTATTTAATAAATTTGTATTTTAACGATAGTATTCATAATAGATGAACTTATAGACTTATAGGAAAAAATTTGTTTGCATTAACTACAAATAGTCTTATCAATTTATCATTCATAAATTTTAAATTTGTATTTTAGGTTAATGCCTTCTTTAAACCTTAAATAAATTGACATTTGCATTTTAGTTTTTAATTATTTCATTTTGTTTTTTATATTTTATAAATAAAATATAAACAAAAATACATGAGTATATACATATGTACTATATATACGCAAGGATAAAAATATTTATAAACAAACTAAATTCGGACAATATGTTTTTTGTTAGGATAGGATGAGAAGGTTGGCACTTCAACCTGCACGCCCTCCCTACCTTCTGACTACTTACAACAGGAAAATATGTGTTCTATACAATCGTATACTACCAGAACTACTCCAGGCTAACCCACCAATAGCCTCTTAACAACTTAACGAACAACTAAGTGACACATAGACAAAGTGTAGGGTGGTAAGGATACTAGGAAAAAATGACTTGATGTAGTGTGATAAGCAGGCTTCCGATCACATCGTAACTGTTTGTACCTAGCCATGTAGAAGTTACTATTGTAAAAAGGCAATAAACAAGAAGTGAGAGCAAGTACATATGGGTGATTTTTTAGCAACATTTTTCGGCAATACTATTTTTGGCAGCTCAGCTGTTTTCCTGTAACGTATTATTATCAAACATTTTCAGTTTGGTCTATAATTTAAACGTGAACCGACTTACAAACAAACAAGGCTTGCAGATTATTGAATTTTATTATCAAAATTCATGCTTAAATCGCCTTTTTATCGGAAAATTGTGTTCAGCGACGAAAGTCTTTTCTGGTTGAATGGATATGTGAACATGCAAAATTGTCGTATTTAGTGTGATGAGCTGCCAAAAGCATTGCAAAAACTGCCAATGCATCCCAGAAAAGTGCACTGTTTGTTGCGGATTATTGGCCGGTGGCATCATTGGACCGTACTTTTTCAAAGACGACGAAAGCAGGAACGTTACTGTGAATGGTGACCGCTAACGTGCGATGATTACAAATTTTTTTACCCAAAATGGAAGAGCTAGAGTTGACTGACATGTGGTTTCAAAAAGACGGTGCTACATTCCAGATGGCACCTGAAACAATGGACCAATTTAGAGGCAAGTTCGGTGAACAGTTTATTTCACGTTTGGGGCTGATCAATTGGTCGCCTAGATGGGCGATGTTAAGGCTCATGACTATAGGGACAAGCTCACAAAGGTTGACCCACTGGAAACAAATATTGAGGAATTTTGGCCCAATTGAGACGTAGCCGCGGTCAACATTTACATGAAATCGTCTTTAAACGTTGAATTATATAGATCGTTCTATCAACTCAAATAAAGATTTCATACATTTCTCTAAATATTGTTTTTCTTAAATAAAATTCGAAAGCTATTAAAAAATCACCCGATGCTAGATTTTTGGCATAAAAGGACTTCAGACTGTAGAGGAAGTCTTGTACAGCGATGAGTCCAAAAAACTTATAAATAACAACTGAACATGGTATTGGAGAAGTGATTGCATGGGGCTGTGTGGCAAGCAAAGATGTAAATAATCTAGAGTTTATTCCATTGAAAGTTGGTCTACTTAATCATTTTGAAAACAAATATTACCAAAAGTATTGGAAAATATGCATTAAAGATAGTTATCAGGGCAAGGCTAAAAAATTACGAAAAATATTTTACAAAACAAGCAAAAAACACCCACAGAACTGAAAAAAAAACACTAAATAAGCATATACAGATTTCCGTTTTTACACGGTTTTGAAAAATATCTGATTCCGTTGTTACACGATTTGTTTGAAATAATACGATCTAGAAATAATGTAATTCTTTTTTACACGATTTTATTTGATTTAGCACGGTTTGCAAGAGTTACTTGATTGAAATTTCAAAGATTATTATTTTTATTAACCGTAATCTTAGAACTACTCAACTTAGCAGATTTTTTTTTTAAATTGTTGACGATTTTATATTTGTTTTAAAAATTATCTTTTGTATCTTTTGTTCATTAATTTTATTGTTTACTTGTAGGAGTTATCAGTTTCTGGGCCGCGACAATTTTATATTTATATTACTTTGAGATTTGAATTCCTTTTTGTTTTTATAAAATAAACTGTGAATTAATGCACATACAAATTTAATTTGGTTTCTAAAAAAACTCTCATAAAAGTTTTTTTTTTTTTTTTTTTTTAATTAATCATTTGTCTTTAAGTACATATTCCATAAAGGGTTGAAGGATATGGAACAAATGCTCTTCTTTTCTATGTACTTCATGTCTACCTTTTTTTTCTGGAACGTATCTACCGCGTAAAAAGAGAATTAGGTGTATTAAATAATATTTATTGAAAGGAATGCTTGTTACGATGGTACAATTATATGTTTTTAGGTTCTCAAATGAATAGGTCGATCAAGACTGTGGAATACATTGAAAATATTCGTTCTACATCAGCCGAAGTTAAAGGGACATATTTGACATGTTCGTGCACAGTAAAATTTTCAAAAAGGTGCATAAAATGAAAGTCGCTTTATTTTTCAATTTTTTAAGGTATTAAATATTATAACGGTAGTCAGATGATCATGATGATTTTAACCGTTATATATACTGAATGGTATAGCATCCACGACAATACTGATCAATTCTTTTGACTTACATTGATTAGTGAATGCTATAGCATTGATTTGTAAAATGGAGCATAATATCCGAACTACTGGAATTATTTTGATCTTCAGGAGGTAAATGTCACTGATGAAAGCACTCTCAAGAACATACTACAGGTTTATTTGCACAGTCCAGACATCATTATGATATGAAGTTAATCATTTTTCGCCTATAACAGTACTTGCTTCCTAAGAAAAAACGCTTTAATTTGGTGAATCTGAATTTTTTCTTGATAATGTGTACCTTGAAAATCTGTTGTTGGCTTATATCTAGTAATTTGTCCCGAAAGTCGAAAAAACTAATGTTTGAAACATTTTTTTATATAGTAACCGGCGTACTTCGCTACCCATAAGATTATATTTATCTTGATTATCCGGTGCAAACATTTAATATAGCCTCTAGTACCTTCAAGGAAGACATTGCAAAATTTTGAAGATAATCGTTTCAGCCTTTTAGCTGTACACACACTTCAAGCGTACGTATGAAGTGTATGTAAACACACATTTATTTTTATATATGAGATAAGAATTCCAGATATATATATATATATATATATATATATATATATATATATATATATATATATATATATATATATATATATATATAGGTATATGTATATTTTAGTAATAGTCTTATACTCTTATTTTTAACCGAAATTTTAGTAAGAGGAAGAACAGATCTAAACAAATATTATAATGGAAGAATGGTTAAAAATTGACAAAAAATTTTCTGTTAAAAACCATAATATGGTACTTGTTGTTTACTTACTTTTGTGATGTCAATTTAGGGAATTTTATTGTTTTCCTTATACACATTAAGCAAATACAAGAACATCGTTAATTTTTTATTAATATTGTTAACGGAATTTAACTCTACAAAACTAAACAAAAATGATTTTCATAGACTTTTATTAGAAAGAAATATATACAAATAAATTTTTTAGCACTATATACAAGTCAAAAGTACAATAGCACCCAAATGACTAATTTAGTACTATTCAAAAATTTTCCCCATTTCATTACTCTTTACGAATTTATTTTAAAGAATTGTATTTCATCATTATCCTATTCTTTGCGTTTGTTTAATTTTCATATGACATCTTTTAGTTAAACATTTCAAACGTTTCCAGTTGTTTGGCACATATGGCCCAATCAACTGTTGTTTCGGGAAGAACTTGTAATACTGAAAACGTTTCTTAACGCGAGTAATAGTTTCGACCACTGACGGATTTAAAAATTAATAAATCTTTAAAAAACGACAATATATTGTTACGTTTTAACATTTTTAAAACGTTTGAGGATTAGGCTAATGACAGATACACAAGAGCCTTGACACAAACAAATAAATGCCATAATAAAGTTTGTAGCTAAGACTACCATCGCACTAATTAAAAAAATAAAATTAGTACAATCTGACTGAATAAAGTACACTTTTGTATGAAAGATGTTACACTGAATAGTTGTTTACTTAAGTTAGTGACGAACCATATTTATTAAAAATAAATATATACAGTAGAATCTCGAAAAATTTAACCGCAGTGTCTCAAGGGCAATCAAGTTTTTCGATTACTGTTAATTTTTCTAAATATTCATAAAAATTGAATAAAGAAAGAAAATAACAATAACAAACTTAAATTTTTTGTTAAGACATGTTAAATTTTCATTTATTGAATTAGATTTCATAGCTACAAAAAAAGAAAGTAAGATTTAATTTGTACTTAAAAGTACAAAGTCACCGTTCTATATTTTCGTTTTTATGTAATAGTTATTGATCATTTTCGAGATCTGCTACTTGTTGTGCATCGTTATTGTTTTCAAGCCATTTAATCAAGGTATTGGTGCTTTCAACTGCTTTCGAGTAGCTCACTTTAGACTGTTGAGTATCGTGCTGGATAATTGACACGTCGTTATCATTATCGGATACTTCGAAAACATCGTTATCTTCTAAAATTTAATCGTTGTTCTAATTTTCAATGTCATCAAGAACTTCTCGAAGTTCAATCGTTGTATGCACTATTTGATTCAATCAATCGTCTTCACTATCGTACTGATCGTCATCCCACATTTTTATCTTATTCCATGCTTTCGTAAGAACTGCTTCAGGCAGTTCATGCCACGTTGACTTACATAAGCAGCAAAATAGCATCACGCATTGTATATATCTTTAAAATATTTTCAATTGGAATGTTTTCTTGTGCGACAATTTACTCCGATATCCTAACTTGACTAATCTTATTGGATTTTGATCCATGGGTTGCAAAGCGACTGTTACGTTAAGTGGTAAAAGCATTGCTGCAATATTTCCGTCATGAGACTGAAATAAGTCAATTGACTTATGTGCAGTACAATTGTCATTTGGCATTGTTGTCTTTGGTGGTAAATTATTTTCAGCAGAAAATTGGCGAACCTGCAAAAATTTCCATGCAATAACCTGAACAAATCCGAAAGAATGTGGAATATTCTTAATTGATAGAGTTATCAAGTGTCCTAAAAACTCTGGATCCATGTATCATAATTATAGAAAATATTTTAGAACAGTACAAATGGCAGTTTGTGACGCAAAATATACATTTATATCTGTAAATGTTGGAAGTTATGGCAGCCAAAGTGATGGTGGTAAATATAGAATTTTTTTATACATATAATTGTAAATAATATATTTTACTAATTAGGCATATTTCGTTTATCCCAATTTGGAAAATCTATAATCACTGGCTAAATACCAGTACCAGCTAATAAACCCTTGCATTCCACACACTCTTTCCGTTTCCCTCATTTCTTCATTGGAGATGCAGCTTTCCCTATACGCAATAATATGATGCGCCCATACCCCGGTTCGAACCTCGATACAAAAAAACGTATTTATAATTATAGACCTTCCAGAGCCCGGAGGGTTATAGAAAATTGTTTCTGCATATTATCCGCTAATTGGAGGATATTGCTTACCACAATTGATATGTTACCAGAAAATGTTGACAAAATCGTGCTAAGATGCTTTGTTCTACATAATTTTATTGTGCTAAATGACTGGTATTGCCCTAGTAGTTTTGTAGATCATGTTATGGAGGATGGCATGATCCAAGAGGTTGGCTGGAGAAACGATCTAAGAACTAGTGGTAATAGACCTTTACGATAATTTTCGACACACATCAAGTAAAACAAGAAATATCTTATGAATAAAATTCCACGAAGATATTTTTTTCTTCATATACATATATTTATAATTTAAAAGGAAAACATAAAGGTAATTAAAACAAAATAATACTTCTACAAAATATGTAAAACTATAATTGCATTTGAATGATGAAACACAATAAGTGAAGTTTTAATTAAATACATATACTGTATGTATGTATGGTATGAAGATATAAACAAATTTAGAAGACAATAAAATATACATCATTCAACATGACGAAACAAAGAAAAAACTACTACTTTCGCTAGTTGGGTTTTTCGTGACGTCACGAAAAACATATATATTTTAATCAACAGGCTTTAGGGTCATCTTCATCTTATATGCCATAATATAATGCATAGCTTCCACTTGCCGCTTAGGGCTCATGGTAGCAATTAGCGCTACTATCATTTGCCCAAAACTTTTGAGTGGGTCGCTTTCGTCTTCTATTTTTCTTTTACTTTGGGAATCACATACTTTTTTGAAAGATTCAAGCGCTTCCATAAAACTCTTATCTGTTTCACTGATATCACGATTATTTCTTTTTCTTGTTGAGCATTTTCGAATATTAGGCTATGAAGTAGCTTCCATGCAATTGGGAGATAGAGAACATTCTTCTATTAATGACGGCGATGGCGGTATAGATTCAAACGAGCTTAAATAGTCTGTAGGAACGTTTTCTAAGACATTGATGGAACAACGAGTTCTAAAAAATATACATATAATTTTAAACTAAGCTTATTATTAAAACTACTTACACCATTGGGAAAATATATGGAAATATGAACTCCAACGTCTCCATAAGGGGTCAGCGTGTTTTAACTTTAGGGCTACTGCCCGATGGAAGGGAGTCCATGCATTTCTTCTTCGCATATCTGTCTCGTAGACATGACCACCTTTTAATGCAAACATCTTCTAAAAATGTTCACAAAATTATACGTTTTAATAATTTATCGCCTGATGTAGTTTTTAAAGAGTGTAACTTACCTGGTAAATTAATTTGTTCAGCGATCTCCTACCAAACTCTTTTCTTTTCTGCAAGTTTGAATTCTGGACTATTTTTGTTGTACAAACAGTCGTTAGCTTGTACCAGCAAAATAAGCTGTTCGTCGTTCATAACAGATTTTAATTTGCTAAAAACTTTTTATTTCTGATTTTAATTAAATTTCAGGTTTTCATTTTTAAACTTTGTTTTCAAACTTTTTTATTTCTTTTAATATGGCAACTTGTCAGTTGCTAAAATTCAACAGCTATTTTAACAGTGTTGTCACTGCAGCATTTTTAGATTCATTTGAACGATTTCATATATATTTTTTTTAAATTTATTAAAACATAGTCAGGTGTCTCAGAAACCAAATTTGTACGAAAGTTAACAACTTTTTATATTCTCTAGTAAACGTAAAATGAAAACGGGAAGGGATTCCGAACGCTGACGGATATTTGATTGTTTAAACATGGAAAACTATACTGACTTACTAGACGAACTGAGATGTGATTCAGCAAGTAGAAAAGGACTATATAAACATAACGCTTATGAGAAATCAATCAATTGTCCAGCAAAAGCCGTAAACCTACATAATGTAGTAGTAAAATAGTGTGTCTTTTAATTTTAAATTATAAAAGTTAATAATGAAATAAATTATAATTTTGGTTTTTAAAGTAAGTGAAATTTTATTTAAAGAGAATTCCACGTACTTATAAGCATAACATACATGCACAATTAAAATTTTGTTTCTAATTTGAATTTTCAATTTTAGTGGTTTTTAATATAGCCATGTTGATAACACTGCTAAGAAAATGTCAAGTAAAAACGTAAGGAAATACAATTTTTCTCAGATTCATACATTCTAGTTATGTTACATTATATTTCTATAACCATTCTTATTACTTTATATATAACAATATCGATCAGCTGTTTCCTACCTTTGCAGTTACATTCTGTTACAGTCGGCTAACTGAGCCTTTACTCTTTTCCTACAGTTCATCTCCTTCCGGCCCCAAGGATAAAAGGTCCACGGTCATATGCAAAAACAAAACTTAACAAAGCTTGTTAAACAAAATTCCTTAATGTTGTATGCAAAAATGATTATTAGCTTAAAATCACCATTCGCGGTCCAAGGAATACGTAGCATTAGTTTACTTTAGTTTTGTTCATTTAAATACATGCATTTTGTGTTAAAATAGAGCAAAACACAGAAAAAATACTGGACAGTAATTTAGCAAAAAAAAAAAAAAAAAATCAGCAAGAAAAAAAAACAAATCTACTTACTTATTTTATTTAAAACTAAGTACTCGGTGGGATAGCCCATTTTCTTAATAACATTTGACATCTCCTTGGCATACTGTCTATAAGACCCACTAGTTATCTGGTGTAACAAAAACACTTGTAGTTCTTTTTCTGGTTACACTAATAATAATTTTTATTTTATTAATCTCCTTAACATGAAGCTACGTAAATAAATTAATTTTGACGAGCCAAGAAAATAACAAAAATGCAGTAAAAGAATAAAACAATAATAATTGTGTAAAAACTGGTAAACAGGAAGTAAGTAAAAAAAAATATTGCAGTGTTTAATTCTGCTGAAACAATTTGGTTTGTAAAAAATAATTTTTTATATTGCTGGTCTAAAATTATTTAGAATTCAAATGAGAATTAAATGTCAATAAACTCGAATAAAATAAAATACAATAGAAAATAAATTAACTAGTTTGTTGTTGTTGTTTTATTGGTGTCTTCTGGTTTTGGTGGGGGTTGTTGTGATGACATAACTCCTCCCCCCTTAGTGCAAAGCGATGGCCACAGCGATTTCGATGGGGGAAGAGCGACATCAGCTGGTTGAAGATAATATCGGACTCTTAAATTTTTTCATAACAGGATCAGACAAGTGAAAGTTATGATGACCGATATCGGTATTGTTGCTATTAATATGCCTCCATGGTATTTTTTCTTAATCGTAATATATCGTTTTTATTGATGAAACTGTAGGCTTTTACTTTCTGCAAAGTCAGGGTATCTGTTGTCGGTTCAATCTGTATTTTATTCAGGTTTGGTGGCGCCACAAAAACTGTGTCCCAATGGACGTGAGGGTTGTCCCTGTAGGTTGTTCCTGTTATAGTGACGGAGCAGTTTTCATAGTGAAGGAGTAAAGTGCCTTTTATTGTAAAGTTTTTTCTGCAAGAAGAAGCTATTAATATTTCCTTAACATTAATGAATATTAT
Source organism: Wohlfahrtia magnifica (assembly GCA_023159175.1). Classification (NCBI taxonomy): domain Eukaryota; kingdom Metazoa; phylum Arthropoda; class Insecta; order Diptera; family Sarcophagidae; genus Wohlfahrtia; species Wohlfahrtia magnifica. Next base: position 273,451 of record JAKWBJ010000108.1, on the reverse strand, counting down.
ATAGTTGTCTTCCGGCTGGAAGATAGTTGAGATGATTCCCACGTTATTTACTATTTTTCCATCCAATATTCTTGCGATGCATTTTGAGTTACTTGTTTCTTCGAAATCGTTAGACATTTTGCAATAATAAATGTTCTCAATTTTTGAGCAAATCTCTGTGAAGTACTGGAGGTTGTGCTCATTGTAACTTACATAAGGTTTAGTATTAATTATTTTTGTTTGATTTATCAGAATGGGAATGAGGTGGTAAAGTATGCTTGTGTCTTTGGAAAAATTTGGAAGTTTTATGTTGAAACGTTCAACGTCTGCAATTTATTTTCAAGTTCTTTAAGTTTAAGTTTACATATTTTAGCGAAATCTTTTAATATGCTTTGTTTCTCAAATGATTCTATGGTATTAAATAATTTTGAAGTTTGTTCATTATAGTGTTCTAAGTCTATTACGTGTATGAAATTAAAATGGTTTTTGATCGTCCTTGTTTTGCCAACCTTTAGGGCTATCATAGTTTGTTCGTTGTCGAAATTCCGAATTTCCAACATCTGTCAAGTTAGGGATATGCTATAAATATAGAATAAGTGTCAGTTATTTTCGTTTAATTTTTGACTAGTGTATTTTTTGTCATTAGTAGTTTGTACTGTAATAACATTGTCTTTCGATATTTTATGTTTTGAGAATCGAGGTGTTAATTTGTTTCTCCTACATTTTTTTCTATATATTTCTTCGTCTACATCTCTATTTTCTGGGTTTTCCCTAGTCTTATTTAGTTTATTAATATTTTTTATTTTGGCTTTCGTAACTTTTTCATTAACAGGGGGGTAAAGTTTTTCTTTAAATTCATTTAAAGAGTCAAAAATTCATGTATATTGTTATATTTTACCTCACTTGAAAAATTATATGGTCTTCCAAAAAATAATTCGTAGGGTGTGAATTTTGTGGATGAATGAATTGTATTATTATAGGTCATGAATGTTTCGTTTAATATCCCTTCATGGGCTATCTTCATTTTCTTTGATTTTCTGGTGCTCATGATAATTCTATAAATTTCAGTTAGGTGAAGTCGTTCCACTAGGGAATTGCTACTTGATTGTTGGAATGAGGTGAAGTGAAGTGTTATTTCGTATTGTTTACAGAAGTCTTTAAAAATATTTGATGTAAATTCGGTACCTTGATCACAGACAATTTTTTTTTGGTATTCCCAAAAGGTTCATAAACGATTTAATAGCTTTGAGTACGCAAACGCTTGTTCTTGATTTATTTATTTACGGTGGTTAGAGTACATTTACTGCTTATAGTATATATGTCGATATGTAAGATCTGAAGGGGTTCGTCCGGTGTTTCTGTAACTTGGAATTTTAATTTCGGTGGGTGTCTATCGTATTTTAAGGTGTTGCAAATTTCGCAATTATTTAAAGTTTTATTTATTATAGATTGCATGAGGGGAAAGTTATATTGTCGTTTAAGGTATTCATAGGCTTCGATAATTCGTCTGTGGTTTCTGTTTTCGTGAGAATTTCGAATCAGTTGTACTTGTTCATCATTGTCAGTAATATCTACTAAAATTTTAGTGCAACGAACGATACGGAATTGTTTTGCATTTGAAAAGTATTTTGAATATATTAGTTGAAATTTGAATCATCTGAAAATATTGCGGTTAGTTTACTTGGAGGAATAAATTTTTTGAATATTTGAATTATCGTATCTTCAGAAAATTCTTTTTCCTTTATTATTCGACGTTGTTTATTTCTAAAAATGGTTTTTACTGTCATATTGGGTCCATCGTCTGACTTTTCTAATGAAGGCTGTAAATTAAACTCATTTAAAGGTTTTTCGGAGATCGGTATTCCATCATTCAAGTTTTCATCACACGAGTGTATTGTGGATAGTTGGCTTGAAGCGTTCATATTTACGTCAGCAATGTTATTGTTATCCAACCTAATTCTACTCAAGGCATCTGCATTACTGTTTAATTTACCCTTTTTATATATGATTTCGTAATCATATTCTTCTAGTTTTAATCGCCATCTAATTAATTTGGAGTTGGGCTCCTTAAGACTCATCAGCCACGTGAGTGGTCTATGATCCGTAATTATTTTGAATTTGCGGCCAAAGAGGTAAGGGCGGAAATATTTAGTCGCCCACACAATTGCTGAAGTTCCTTTGCGATGGTGGAGTAGTTTATCTCGCTTGCAGAAAGGGTCCTACTTGCATAACAAATAGGTTTATCACTACCTATGTGTCCTTGAGAGAGAACTGCTTCCAATGCAATGTTACTTGCATCTGTTGTGAGAAGGAATGGCTTTGAGAAGTCAGGGTACTGTAATATTGGGTCGTTCATCAGAATGTTTTTGCAAGTTTCAAAAACTTTTACGTATCTATCGTCCAAGGTTATTCTCTTGCCTTTTTTTAAACATTCCGTTAATGGTTTTGTAAGTTTTGCTAGGTCAGGGATGAATTTTCTGTAATAGCTAAGTAGGCCTATAAATGACTTTATTTCGCGGTTAGTGCGTGGTATCGGAAATTTTTGGATTGCTTCGATTTTTGTTGGATTAGGTCTTATGCGTTCTGTCGTAATTATATGACCCAAATAAGCTATTTCTTTACGGAGGAATTCTGATTTATCTAGTTGAATTTTGAAATTTGAGGATCTTAACTTTTCGAAGACTTTTCCTAAGTTTTCGATATGCTCCTGTAGGGATGTGGAGAATATAATTATATCGTCTAGATACACTAGACAGATTTTTCCTACCAGATCTTTTAGCACGTTGTCCATGACCCTTGGAAAGGTTGAGGGTGCGTTTTTCAACCCAAAAGGCATTCTTAAATACTCGTAGTGACCCCCTTCTATGGTAAAAGCTGTTTTTGGAATGTCTTGTGGACTCATCTCGATTTGATAAAATCCGCTTTCTAAATCTAATGTGGAAAAATAAGGGCACTTGCCCAGTTTATACAATATTTCTGAAATATTTGGGAGTGGGTATCTGTCCGAGATAGTCTTTTCATTTAATTTTCTGTAATCAATAACAAGTCTCCACATCACCTTTCCTGATGCATCTTTTTTCTTTGGAAGAATCCATACTGGAGAGCTCCATGGGGAAAAACTTGGCCTAATTATTCCCTGTTTTAGCATATCAGATAATTGTTTTTTTGTTTTCTTTGTGAACGAAAGGGTACCTGTATGATTTCGTGTGGATATGGATATCGTCTGTTGTTTTAATATTATATTTTATTTCATTTGTGAAAGTTAAGTTTTGTCCCTCTATAAAAAATGTTACTGTAATTAATACATAATTTCAGAAGTTTTTGCTTCTTTTCGTTATTAAGATGTTTTGTACGGAGTAGGTCAGATAAATTTTTAATTCCATCATTAGTTTGTTTGTTATCAATATTGAAGTTATTAAATTCGATGAAGTTTTCTGAATTATATGGATTCGTTTTGAGGGGTTGTTCTAAGAAAAGTGAGTGATCACTCTCAGTTGGATTAACCGCTTCTATTATGCTCAACCAATTGTTCGTATAGAAGACGCCTGGACAAATAAATAGACCATTGTTTAGGGTTGTTGTATTTATGGCTATGTCTCCTTCTTTAAAATCAACAGGCAGTTTTACGAGACGTTTTGATTTTGCTTCTATTGTATATTTTTTTGAAGAAAAGTTTGGTTTTATTTCAAGGGGTATTTTCACATCATTTGTAATTAATATTTGGTTTTCTAAATCTATTTTCGCTCCAATTTCAGTTAGAAAGTCTAAGCCTTACATTCCGTAAAAATAATTATGAAATTTAAAAACTAAAATGAAAATGTTCCTGGTTTCCTAAATTTCTTGAAAATAGGCAATGTTACTTTCATGTCGATAATATATATATGTAAAATTTTGGATATAGTGATTGGATTGGTTTTTTCATTATCTTCGGGCTTTATGAAATTTGGGTTAATAAATGATGAAGATGCCCCTGTATCTATCAAAAATTTCAGATGTCTGTTAAAAGGAGAACTTATATTAATATAGGGTAAAACACTGCCATGCTTGTTACAGTCTATGTATCCTGTTTGTTATTTGAGTCTAAATGCCAAAAATCCTGGTGGTCGTCAATATTATAATTTACATATTGGTCCAGATTTATTTTATTCGTATGATTAAAATATCGAGATGGATCTTCATTTCGAGAACTCCTAAATTCTTTGATATTTTTCATTTCATTTTTGCTTGATATCCTACTAAACTGAGTTGGACTTGTTTTAAATTTATTGGTACCCCTTTCAAATTTAAAAAAAACCACTGCTGGTTTCCATTGGTTCGGGTGGCGGCTGTGATTGCTTCCAATTTGCTTGCTGAGAAAAGTTATCAGAACGCCGGTTAGTTCTATAATCAGACAAATTTCCGTGGGATGTTTGATTGTTCCGGAAGGAAAAATTGCGATTATAATTGCTTAGATTCGGCTCAAAATTATTATTATTATTATAATTAGGTCTTGCAGAGTAATTAAAGTTTCATCGCGGTTGATAATAATTTTCCTGTCTTGGTACGATATTTAAGTAATTGTGTGAATGTCTCTGGTATGGAGTATATTGGTTATGTTGTCTCCATTGAGGATATTTTGGTTTGTTCAAATCGGACCTAATATAGTGAATGTTTTGTTCTCTAATACAGTAGTCCAGAGCTATTGGCAATGATTCTGGTCTCATTGCTCTTATAGTAGAGCCCATAGGTTCTCTTAGACTTGATAGAAATGCATTTAGACACATTTCAGCGAAGAAATCTCTTCTTGCTTTGATTACGTTAGCTTCGGATTCAGGAATTGATAGGTTATTTGACAAAGCCGATTGAATTTCCATGACCTCACTGTAGAATTTTTCAATTGGTTTGTTATACTGTTTTAAGGAATGGAGGTCTTTTATTAGGGAAGTTTATGTTCGCTTGTCCGAGTAGTGTGATATTAAATTTCCACGGATCTCACCCCAGTACGGTACATCCCTTCACCGTAAATATTCAGGACTTCGTTGGCTGGGCCATCTATCTTGTTTCTGATGGCTCTTAAAAGAATCAGCCCTTGAGGAGTGTTATCGGCTCCTCTAATGTGGAGGAGTATTTCTTCCACATTACTTATAAACTCGTAGAGTAATCTCGGATTACCTTCGAATTTAGGTAAGCCTTTAATTAAGTCTGGAATTCTTAATGAATTGAAAATGTCAATGGGCTGTATGGGTGTTTGAACCATTCTTTCATTTTGATTTGCGTTTTCTACGGACATTCTAAAATCCAAGCTATTATTTTCGGGTATAGTAGAAAGACTTTTTGATTTAAAAAGTTTAGAATAAGGAAGGAATCGATATTTTCTGTTCATTAAATATAAAAATGGATTAAATGCACTTTTTACTTGATTTTCGATAAATAATTACAACTGATCATTTGTATTGAATACCAAATCGTTTACACCAAGTTCAGTAACCGTTATTCTAACCGTTCTCGAGATATATAAAAATTAGTATTTTCTTTATATTAGAAGTGCCACTCCCACTTTTCCAATTCTGTACACTTTTTTACTGATGATTTGTATTGACAACGGCGTATTTGGGCCAAATTTATAAACTTTAACTATTACCGTTACCAAGATATATAGAAATCAATATGTACTTTGTATGGGAGGTGGCACTCTCACTTATCCAATTTTGCCCAGTTTTTTAATGATGATTTTTATGGACTACAAAGATATTTCGGCCAAGCTTACACTTAGAAACACTCGTTTTCGCCAATCTTCCAAAGCATCAAACCCTTTCTTTCTAACATTGTCTGCTTTAAAACGTCAACCAAACTACATAGCTCTAAAACATCAACTCTAAATAAAATAAAAGGTCCGCTAAATATATTTTTCTTTTTGGAAAATGCTATAAAAAAAACTACTGAATATTTTATGAAATTTCTTTTTTTATTTGAAAGTACAATCCTTCCGGTTAATAATGGAAAATAATTTCATTCAAATGGCTGCCTCGGCTGGCCATGCAGTAGCCTACACGATCGGTCCAATTTTTAAGCACATTATCGATTGTGCGCAGCTGTATTTCACCAATGGCTTCACGAATATTGTCCTTTAAAGCGTCAATTGTCTCTGGCTTGTTGGCGTAACACTTATCTTTGACGGCACCCCACAAATAATAGTCCAAGGGTGTCAAATCGCAGCTCCGAGGTGGCCAAACGACATCAGCTCTGCGGCTGATAATGCGATCGTCGAAAACAGGGCGCAAAACATAGAGTGTAGCTTCGGCTGTGTGGCACGTAGCGCCGTCCTGTTGAAACCAAATGTTGCTAATATCCTCCTCTTCAATTTTTGTGAACAAAAATTCGTTCAACATAACGATCGCCATTGACTGTAACGGCCACTCCCTGCTCATTTTCGAAGAAAAATGGCCCAATTATGCCTCTGGACCAAAATCCGCACCAAATAGTGACTCGTCTTGGGTGTATCGGCTTTTAAATGTATGCGTGCGGGTTTTCTATGCCCCAAACGCGACAATTTTGCTTGTTTACATACCCGCCAAGATCAAAATGAGCTTCATCTGAAAAGATGATTTTTTTGGCAAAATCGGCATCTTCTGTAAGTCGATCACAGGCCCAGATTCCCAGTGTTGTTCAAGCGTATCACAACCATATTCGTTCAGCGGAAGGATAAAACTAATTATCTGTCAAATCAGACATGAGCTAAGTGTTACCATTCACGAAATAAGCACTAGTTGAAAAAAAAACGTTAGATGACGGACCCTATACTATTTTAGCTTCAGTAACAGTTGAAACACATACATACGGGCGAGCAAACATTTATTTTACGAAATTAGTTTTGAATTTGGGGATTCCAATTACAACTATTATAAAAATTAAATTACATATGTACTTTCTGTTCTCATTGGAAGCCTTTTGTTTCTTTGGATTGGTTAGATTTTTGTTTATAAACTATAAAAATCATTTAAACTACACTATCATATATTTCTTATGTTAAATTTTTACATTCATAAACGTTAACAACCGCGGTTTTAATTGGTTGACGTAATCTCGAGTGCACCATATAAACATATAAATTAAATTTTATATGTGCGTGGCACCGCCCAGTTGAAGCTAAACCATCATTAACACTACACCTTCAAACGCATGTATTGGTTTGTAAATCAGTTTAGTGGTTCTCGAGTTAAAAAATGACGAACATAGGGACAACTTATTTATATAAATAAATAAATAAATAAAATAAATTATAAATAAGTTGTCCTGGTTGTCCTGGGGGGTTCCCATACAAAAATTTCAAAAAATTACAAATTTTGGCACTTTACATGAAACAATCAGCGAAATGGCTGTATTTGTTTTGTTTTGGAGTTTATTTTTTTAATACAACTTAATAATAGAAAAGAAACTAAAAAAATTATTATCTTTTTTGCTCTCAAGTTTGGGCAATTTCGCACGGCTCTCTGACGTCGTCGCCATAACAGCGTCTACACTTTCTGGTATAACCCGTTTGGAAATGTTAGCTAGCAATTGAATATGTCGTTCCACTCTTTGTATATGTGACGGAATGTTTAGATCATTAAACGCTGGATTATCTTGGTTTAAATTTTCTTTCAATATATCGTACGGAATGCTTCGCGTGAATGGTGGTTCAAATACATTATATATATCATTCAAATTGATCATGTCCATGCAATTTGTGTAATGAAGGTTTATATCTGGTTTTGTTTGAACTCTAAGTTCCGCTGGGTCTTCAACATCGGTTCGATAGTGTAGAATTTTTTTATAACACAGTCTCGCTTTTCTTTGCTATCACCAAGCAACATTGATATTTTCCGAATGCGCATAATATGAATTATCTTTAATTACTTGATTGTCAATACTGCGTAAAGGAGGTTGTAGAAACCGTGACCAACTAATGAACTTGAAAAATAGTACACTACCGTACACGACAGAGCTGTAATCCCTGATATTGAAGTACATTGGCACATAACAATTAATTATAAATTCAACCACAATCCGTAAATTTTCGGATGGATTTTCCGTTGTCACATATAGTGTTAATGATCTAGCGGCCTTGGTAAGCCAGTTGAATGTACAATTATCCCTGGTTTGATGTTACCCAGATCCACCGAAACCAAGCCAAAATTAAATTTTGGAGCAGGGGCATACTTTTCAAAGCAATTTTCTCAAAGCCGTCCACCACCTGAAAATAGTAAAATAAGGTAGTCAATTAATGAAAAATGGTTGACAATTATAATAAATGAGTGATAGCTAGTTTCGATTTGATTGTTCAGTGCTGGCAGCGTTGCCGTTGTGACACTATAGTATCACTTTTGACCCTTTTTCATGCCAATGACACTTTTTATGACCCTTTTTTCAATGTATCCCTTTTTGACCCTTCTTGAAAATAAGCAAAGATCCAAAATTCCTCACGAAAATTCTGAGTATACTTAGCTTTTATATATGTATATTGTATATATACATAACATGCATGAGTTTTGTGAACATATACATATATACAAATTGCACTCGATATTATTATTATAACAACTAACTTTTATGCAACTGTCACCTACCTATTTTTTTCATATAAAGTTTGACAATTGTGTAAAATGAACTGATCAACTGCGATTATGCCCTGATTTATATATGTGTTTCAGCTTAAGTTTTGACAGCGAGAAGCTTTTATGAGCCCTAACCACTATTAATTCGTACCCAAGGGGTTTTTTTACAAAATCATTATATATACATTTAGAAAAATAGTATTGACTGCGCCACAAAGGTTATATTTTCTGATACGTTATTATATTATCTTTAAACTTAAAAACAAAAACTTTTCATAATAGGATAAATGTTTTGAAAATACAAACTAAAGCCTAACTTCATTATTTTTACACAAAATTATTTGACCACTATAAATTCACACAGTGACTACTTTTGCTATTTAAAACTGAGTTATACCTCCCTTGTTTTTTTATTACGGCAACTAACCGCTTTAGTAGTACTACAAATCGCTTCGTTCCTTGAATGTGTGGAGAATTTGTGGATCCGGAAGCGGTGGATCGTCAAATTCTATTTATTCGAGCAAATGGTCATAGGGTAAGTTTGTAGTAAATGGCGGCTCCGGTAAAATGCTTTCTTTATCTAAATTTATCATGTCGACATAATTAATTCAGTTGAAATGTACAGTGGGCTTTTTGTAAGCTCTTAATTTTGTTGGGTCGTAAAGTTTTTAAGCCCTAATGCGCACTTCCTTTTTGTCGTCGAAAAGCATGGTTCGAAGTTCTTTTTCTGAGTGAGCAAAATAACCAATATTTTGAACAACATTATTTACAGTACGCGCAGATTTTGTGGCAAATATTGCATTGAACAAATAAATTTATATAAGAGTGCGCTGTCATGTATAACCGAGACGTAATACTTTACATTAAAGTATATAGGTATGTAAGCTTCCCTAATAAACGTTGCTAAAATTATTAAATTTGGTGAATTTGTAGTATATACAATCGCAAAAGTCTACTAGCTATGGTTACGACGAAAATGAACGATAGGCCCATGTTTAATGTTGTCTAAACTTTCTGGACAGTAACTGTTATGAATCGCATTAGCTATATGATACAAGTACTTAATGTCAGTTGAAAAATTTTTTTCCTGTTCTGACGACAAGACAGGTGGTATATTCCCCAGCAAAATAGGTTCAAAGTCGGGTACAAGCTACAAAACGAAAAAGTTCTCTTTTAAGAACCTAAAATAGAGATATTTATTAAAGTACCAATTAATTGCTCACTTGAATCTGTTCTCAGGTTTTCATTACTTTTGTGAGAGCTCCAGTATCCGTTCGCTTTCCACTTGTGTTTGATTTTTCCAGAGCGACAAATAAGTGACGAAAAGGTAACTCGTTAAAATGTAACAAGCAACCAAACCAATCAGTGCAACGGTCTGTCTTCAGTACTTCAAGTCGTCATAATATATCGTTTCCCGTGCCAGTATTTTTTACTTTAACGTCACAGCAAACCAACCAACCAACCAGATCGGAAAGAGCTAAGTTGTTTTTTATAAAGAAGTCATACAGCTGATTTTGTTTTGTATCAGCATTGAGTATTAAATGACCTAAAAGCTTGGTTTTTGGTTCTCGCAAAACCACGATAAGAGATTCCTTAACAATTCTCGGAAGAAATTTATTGTTAATCTTCTCCATTCGCAATGATTCATCTTTTCTGCCATCAAAAGAGAATGTCGGCACACTAGAACCCCTTCATTGTTTTCACGCACAGAATCCCTGAATTTTTTCTTTTCTCGCGCTACTTTGCATTTCTCCATTAAAATAAGTTCCCCATTGTCGTCTTAGAAACTTATATCTTTAAAAAGTGCCGTAGCCAAATACACTGCAACTCTGTCGACAAACCAAATCTGTCGCATATCATAGCATAATTAGGGGTATTAAACCGCGCTTAAGAACAATTGCCCTTTCTTAATTTTGTTTTTTGAACAAAAAATCTTTATCAACGTACATGTCCGATGTTTTAGGTCGGTAAGATGAATCTCCAGTAGTAGTCAGATTCGATCTTAAATCAACAAAATCCGTCAGGACTTCTGGAATTGTCAGTTTTCTTACGGTATGCTGATCAGTCAAAAATTCTTGTAAGTGATCAGGCGTCAAACCACATGAACAACGATTCTTTTGTAAATTGCACTTACATTTTTCGATACACAATAAGCTAATCACTGCCTTGACAAAAGTGGTGTATTTTTCAGATATAGACGTGACTTTTGTTTGTTTAAAATATTTATTAAGTAAGGTTTTTAGTTTACTTATTACGGTTTTCTTCGTCATTATGACAATATTTAACTTATTCCAAATTTCAATCAATTTGTCCGCTACTTGCGGAGTAAATGATGCATATGAAAACATTTTATTTACATTTTTAGACCGATCACTCAGAAAAAAATATTTTAAAACATCCCGGCAACTAGGCAAATTTAGTTCGTGTAAATCACTTAGCAAACCAAAAATTCGGATCTGGCATGTGCAGCAAATTTGATTCCTTGTAACTTGATAATTTAATATCATTAGCAGAATTGACATATCAGACTCCATAATTAATTTATTTACAAATAGCAAAGCAAACTTAACTCTAAATGTCCGAAGTCTCCGAACTTGGCCAAAAAAATATGTGTTTTTAAAATAAAAAAATTTACTAAGTTTATAAGAAAGTTTTTGTATCTTTAAAGATACATTTGGCATAAATACAGTAATTAATATTGTTGCAAGAATATATCAACGTTCTAAACATCTTTCGAAAGCTCATCAAATTTCATTTCGAACCAGCACAAACATAATTACTTTTCTTAAGTTTTTTAGAAGACAATAAAATTTTATCATATTTCATAAAATATATATAGTAAAATACGAAAAGAAAAGTTCCTCGTTAAAAATGGGAAGATCGATTTTGATTTTAGTCCCATGTTTTTTTTTTTGCAAACCTTAGAATTCGTCGTAGATTATGATTTTGACAACCGCTTGCTGAATTTTTTTCTTACATACAAATTGACTCAGTCTAATGTATGTGTATATATAGCTATATATATATATATATATATATATATATATATATATATATATATATATATAGATATATATATATATATATATATATATATGTATATATATATAGCTATAATATATATATATGTATGGCTACATATGTATATATATATATATATATATATATATATATATAAATATATGTACATATATATAGCTATAATATATATATATATATATATATATATATATATATATTGGTGACATATATATATATATATATATATATATATATATATATATATACATATGTAGCCATACATATATATATATTATAGCTATATATATATATATATATATATATATATATATATATATATATATATATATATATATGTATATATATATAGCTATAATATATATATATGTATGGCTACATATGTATATATATATATATATATATATATATATATATATATAAATATATGTACATATATATAGCTATAATATATATATATATATATATATATATATATTGGTGACATATATATATATATATATATATATATATATATATATATATATATATATATATATATATATATATATAAAATTAAAAAAAATTTACAATTTTTTTTGAGATGAGTGTCTGTCACTCATCACGATCTCGAAATATATATATATATATATATATATATATATATATATATATATATATATTTATTGTATTTATTTATTGTATTTATTGTGTTTTTTTCTTTTTCTATCATTATATATATATATACAATAAATATATATACAATAAATATTTTATATATATATATATATATATATATATATATATATATATATATATATATATATATATATATATATGTAAAATAAAACTCTTGTGAAATGAGTGAGCATTATAAATACAATAAATATTTTTAACAATATTATCGATAATGATAGAAAAAGAAAATAACGAAAGTGTGAATTACAATCGGCTAAGTACTCGTTTACAGAATCGTTTTTGTTAACAGTACTCGGCGATACGCTTTGTGGTCACATTTACATTATTGACATATATATTAACTTTACTTCTTTACAATAACAATAGTAACGGAATGTTGCCGACAAAATGTTCACCTGTGTCAACGCGAATGAAATAACAAAAGGTAATTTAAAATGTATGCCTTCAAAATGTTTCCTCGAATAAACGAAGACTACACGATATAAAAACAACTATTATGCAGTGCTTGACACTGGTAATGGTGTTCAAAGACTTCTAAGAGAAGGTGATGGAATGCAAAGAACAAATAAAAGTAATACATCAACATTAATAAAGGGGGGGCTTACACGACAATAAAAGTAGTACATGTCAAGTTGTTGTGTAGAAGAGAGCGGACAGTATCGTGTAAACTCAATATGTAATGCGACCGTACGACATCGAGAGAAAATACGGATGAAAATTTGGCAGTCGTTCAGCAATCTTTGTTTTTTGACATTTTTTAAAAACGATCACACTTTATTAGATCAGGGGTGTATTTTTATGCAAACAAATAAAATAAAGAAAAAAGCAAATTTTTGTTTTGGTTTATACATATCGTGTTTAATTAAAAGATCTGTCGTAAGATTTTTGCTCTCATTTTTAAAATACGGATGGAATTTTATATTTTCTTTCTGTTTTTACGTACGTAAAGTATTATCGTGTAATCTATTAATACAGTGTAATAATATTAATACAGTGTTTAACACTGAAAAAATAAGAACAAAAAAGATCCTCCTATTAACATTGTTGGTATTGCAGCTCAAGAACTAATTGAATTTATCAAAAATGCTTTAAAAATAAAAGATTTCAAAATTAAAGAATTTATAAACAAACAAAAAAAAGAAAATTATATACGTATAAATACTCTGGATGACTTTTAAAGAAAAATACAATAATTTTTATACCTTTACAGCAAAAGCAATTAAAGCCAAAACTTATTTATTGAAAGGTATTGATGCTAATATAAAAGCTGAAGACATACTACATGAATTGTTCAAATTTCAAAAAGATGACCTAAAATTTTTGAAAGTAAGATAGTTTGAAATTAAAGCTTCTGATAAAAACGGATATAGTTTACCAATATTCCTGAAAATAATGTTAATCAACTAAAGAACATAAATGGCCTTTTTTATCGTGTGGTAAAATGTGAGCAAGTAGAACGACCAGAGATAACTCAATGGCTTAACTGCCATGGCTTTTTTCACAGTGCCGCAAACTGCTATCTTCTAATGAAATGCGTTAAATGCTATAAAGGTCACAAAAAGGAGAATGTCCCATAGCCAACGTGTCAGAAAATAAAAAGCATAAATTGTACTGTGTTCTCTGCAACAAATTCGGACATCAAGCATCGTATAAAGGCTGTGAAAAATACAAACAATTGCAAAATAAACTTATAGCTAGGAAAGAAATATTAATTGGAAATAAAAATAATAAATTTAATTCCTTCTATAATCCAGACACGAGCTTTACTAGTATACTAAAAGGTAATAATAATTAATGTCAGAAATAATAACGATACAATTAATAACTCCTTTATGTTAAAATTAAAAAAAAATATGATAATGAATCTGAACAATCAAATAGGAAGCCTGCATAGACAATTAAATGCACAAGCTTCCCAAATTAAAACTTTCTTTTTTATGATAGGTGTGTAAAATGGGTGATAATAGTGTAAGTTACATATCCGAGAATATTAAGATCATACATATTAATGTTAATTCATTAGTATTGATAAGTAGAAGATACGACAATCAACAGATTCTGAATACTCAAAATCCGAATGTTGTTCTTTTAAATGAGACAAAACTTTATTGTAGACATAAGCTTAAATTTAATAATTACAACATGATTAGAAGAGATAGATTTGGTGGAACAAGAGAAGGTGGAACAGCTATATTAATGAAGAATAACCTGAAATATAATATATACTCGAATAATATAATTTAATCATTTAATTTTCTAGGAACTTGTATTGTACGTATTCCAATGGTTTCAAATGATTATTTATATATTATATCCGCGTATTATTATTTTGGAAATAATAATTCGAATTATAGTAGTGAAATACATATTAATAATACATAATCTTAATCATAATTCTTTAGACATACAGAATATTAGAAACTACTATATATGGGCAGGAGACTTCAACGGAAGACATACGGATTGGTGTAATCCATCATGCAATTCTAAGGGAATTAATGGTTATCAGATAATGAAATTCTTTTTAGATGCAGGTTTTATGTTTCTAGTGCACCTTCTTACCCTAGAACTTGGTATTATCTAGACGTGTACATTGTTGACTACAGACTACATATTGTTATTTAGAATATTGTTACGAACATTAAAATGCCTAAGAGGAAAATACTCCACATGAGGGACTGTATTGTGAGATTTTAGCTATAAACTTTATTGGTTTGCGTCGAGGCTCTTGTGTATATGTCACTACCCTAATTGTCTGTGCTATTAAGAGTGCTACCAATTGCATGTTTAACGATGTTGCCAGTTCGATTCCTTTTTGTGTATTATAATTTTACACCTTTTGAATTTAACGTAGATAAATACAAGATTGTAGTAACCACAATAATATTCGAAATGTATAAAAGGTGGCGCATTGCGTTGGGTGAGTTATATTTATCGTTTTGCAGTCATAAAGTAAAGTCGTGTTTAGGCGTAAATAAAAGTGTTGTATAAACGAATATTAAGTGCAAGATAAGAAAGTTGGAGACTATATAGTTATAATTATATACTGAAAAATTTAGAAAATAAAAACTGTGAAACAACAGTAAAGGTTTTAAGAATGTTAAAATGTAACATTGGTGTCAGAAGTGAGATTGCGTATAAAAAATATAATAAATAAAAACAAAATAAAATAAAAATTAAATACGCGAAAAAAAAGAAAACGGTGAAAATTTTAAATTTGAAGAATTAAAGGTGGACAGGCTCTAACGCGATTTAAACAAATTGGAGCTCTCAACAACTGGTAATAAGACGATTGTTAGAGAAATTTCATCGGCGTGGCGTTAACATCGATAGTTATGAATTTGATGATGAAGAAGAGCATAAGATGAGTGCCCCAACAACAACAAGTAGTGTAGAAGTTAATTCGCTGCTGGCTGCTATGATGGAAAAAATGCAGGTACAGAACGAAAAGCTTTCGGAATAGATTAAAGAAACTTCCAGAGCTGATAATCGCAAGCTTTTGTCTGAGGCACAATGCATACAGTGAGGACACACCAACAAAAAAAAAACAACAACTATACAACAAATTTTACAACTCAGTAGGGATCCACGAGACAGTAAATATTAACATAATATAGCTATCTCTTTCTTTCGAGCTGAGTTGTAAAATTTTTTAGTTTGCTTTATTATTGCATTCTGGCGCAATAAATAAAAATTTTCAGAGGTAAACAAATTTGTGTTTGTGAATTTTTTATATTTTATGCCTTTAGAATAAAATAAACGAAGCTAAGATATATACAGAAGTACTAATGGCCCATTGCCTAATTTTAAACCATTATTTAAAAAAAAGTATTAATAAAACTTAAAAACAACAGAAAAAGAAAGAAATTTTTATTTTTTATATAATTAGAGTCAAATTTTCACATTTAAAATAAGTATGCATATTTGATTAAATTTATAATAATAAAAGTAGATTTATATTTCAATATGTATTTCAAGATTTATTAAATAATCTTATTAAAATTGCTACAGATATTACGAAATATTGATCGCAAAATTGTAAAGGATATTTTATTTAAAATATTTTTGCTTCTTATAAATAGTTCAGAATGCTTTATTAAAACCACTATTAGAAAGTTTGATATATTTTCTATAAACTGCAATTTATTGTATAAAAAATTCATTGTTCTATTTGTTTGTAATTATAAAAATTCTTTGCCGTTTTTTATTTCGTGGTAAAACTGATTTCTATTTATGCTAATTAGCTATTTGTTTTACATCTTTTTGCATTCATTACATATATTTCAAAAATTTGAAATTCTTTTCATAAGTCTTAACATAAAAAACAGTATTATTAAATATTTAAAGAAAAAAAATGTTATAGTTTAAATTTCGTCTTTATTTCAGTAAAATTCTACTTATAGCTAAAAATGCAATCTTAGAAACAAATAGGTTTTTTTTTAGAACAATTTTTTTAATGTATATTTTTATGTATGTTTGTTATAATTTATTTTATTTCAGCCTTCTATAAATAAAATATTCATGAATAACTGTTTTTTAATTTCTTTATTGTTTGTTGATTTTGGACTCATTGAAAATAAGTTTATTATATTTATCCAAGCCCGGCAAACAAGATTCACGATTCAGATGTGGCACATAAAAAACAATGTTTTTGGTTAAAAATAATGTTAAATTTTATTGCACATTTTTATTAGTTGCAAATTCATTCATCATTAAATAAAACAGCAAATTTTGTATATACAATCTAAAAAAAAAATCAACCAATTCAATTTTACTACATTAAATTTTATTTTTATTTACTTCTTTTTTTGCATACACATACGAAAAAGCATATATATTTTGTGATTTTCGCACTGCTTTATTTTCTTACGGAAAATAATGTTGCTTTTTCTTTTACTCCAGCTGAGTTGTAAATTGTTGTAGACAAAGAAAAACAGCTGATTTTCGCTTTTTGAGCTGTCATTGGTGTCCACACTGTATACACTGTGGTCTTAGGTATGAGAAACTTCGAAACAACTTAAACACAAATTTAAAGAAACAAGAGAGAAGTTACAAGAAATATGTGAGACGGTAAGCAAAAGGGTAGATGGTGTGGAGACAAGAATGCCAAACTTTGAAAAGACTGTTGATGAAAAATAAAGTGTAATGGAGGAGAAAATAACAGTCTCCAATGCCAAAAGCCGGAATCAGTGCGTATCGTACCAAAAGCTTCTAGCAGAATAAAAACACCCAGCTTTGATGGCAACTTACCCCTATCCGTATTCAAATTTCAATTCGATACAGTAGCCAACAGAAACGGATGGGACAATGAAGAGAAGGTCGTGGAATTAATTTTAACCTTAAGAGGTGCTGTAGCAGAAATGTTAAAACCCATGCCAGCCAGCTGCAGAAACAACAATAACGACTTAATGGTGGCACTACAGCGTAAATTTGGTGAGGCGCCTTTGCAATGGAGGTCGAGAGGTTGGTGTAGCTTGGTTATCAAGGGGAGACCCACCCACCAATAGAGCAAATTAAGACCGAAGCATTCATCAATGGTATAAGGGACCCTGATATTAAGTATGCGCTGTGTGCTGCTCATAAGGCAACCTTTGCAGAAACCGTGGTGTTTGCATTAGCTCAGGAGACCACTCGAGAGATATCTAGGCCGCAGGTACATAAAGTATATAGCATGAAAACTGTATCTACCAAAGAAGATTTAATTACAGCTATCAAAGATATGGTAGAGCGGATTTTGGCCGAAAAAGAGCAAAGAGCAAAAATGAGGTGCCAAAACTGTAAGAGCGGTCATTTTTAAAGGCATTGTAGGGCACCGCACAGAAGTGCGTCACCATGAAGATATGACAAATGGAAAAACTCTAGCTATAGAAAACCGAAAACAGTGTAGCTGGTTACGGGGTGGAAAATCTGAAAACGGGTGGAAAATAACCGCTGATAAAACAGGTGATAAGGCCAACGGTACCATTATCAACATCTGACAATTACGTCCGAAGGCTAACGAAGGCTGTTCAACGGCGCAGGGAAAAGACCCAGTACTGGCAAGAATAATAGTGGCTAACGAAAAAGACGGCCTACTAGTAAAGAGATACCAGCAAATGGCCCTATAATAAAGGCTTATTGGGTTCAATGGGATAGTTTAAAGCTCATAGATGGGTGCTTATACTGAAGCTGCGAAAGTGCAGACAGTAATAGAACTTCCAGTCTAATAGTGGTCCCGACAATGACGACAATTAGTGGTTCCTTCCTCAAAAATGAATGAAATTTTAAATCAGTCCCATAAGGAACCTAGCGGAGGGCATCTTAGCGTGGCAAAGACAGTAGAAGAATTAAAACAGTATTATTATTGGGTTGGATAGCAGCAAACCGCCGTCGGATGGATAGCTAACTGCACTGAATATATTGCAATACAGATCGAGAGCACCAGTCGGAAAGCTAACAGGACTTCTTACTGTCAGTAACGCCGAGAAAAAAAAAATTCCAAAGAACTCAATGAATCGAGGCACACACGACTTGAAATGGCCCGTGATAGATTGAAAGCCAGATATATTCGTGCAGCAATTACGGAGTGCATCCATGAGGGACAACTGGTTGTACTCTACAACACAGAGAGGAAGAAAGGATTATCTATCAAGCTTCAAACTAACTGGGATGGACCCTATACAGTAGTCAAAAGGTTAAATGATGATACAGAATACAGAAAAACAATACCCCGCGATCAAAAATGAAAGTGGTATGGTCCTGGCAACTCTGTCGTGTAGTGTGATAAAAAAATTTTAAATGATTTTTGAATATTGATTTCTCGTCAATTTTTCCGTGTCTCCACAGCTTGGTGAAATTTGGAAACTGTTTTTAAGTGTGGATAAGTGTTTGTTTTATCAATTATTGTAATTTTTGTTTGGTGTTATTTTTTTCATAACTAAGTTATTGTGTCAAAAAATTTAATTTTTTACAATAAGGAAGTCTTTATTTCAATTTGCTTGTGCTTCAACATTGTTTTTGTTCTTTTTTCTTTGTTTTATTGCTCTTATTTATTTGTTGTTGCTTTTGTTCATAGTTTGTTTTATTGTTTATTCTAATTAATTTTTGTTTTTATTAATTTCGTTTTTGACATATGTTTTTTTTTTTTTGTTAATGCACTGTGAAAAAAATCACTCAGAAAAAAATATTTTAAAACATCCCGGCAACTAGGCAAATTTAGTTCGTGTAAATCACTTAGCAAACCAAAAATTCGGATCTGGCATGTGCAGCAAATTTGATTCCTTGTAACTTGATAATTTAATATCATTAGCAGAATTGACATATCAGACTCCATAATTAATTTATTTACAAATAGCAAAGCAAACTTAACTCTAAATGTCCGAAGTCTCCGAACTTGGCCAAAAAAATATGTGTTTTTAAAATAAAAAAATTTACTAAGTTTATAAGAAAGTTTTTGTATCTTTAAAGATACATTTGGCATAAATACAGTAATTAATATTGTTGCAAGAATATATCAACGTTCTAAACATCTTTCGAAAGCTCATCAAATTTCATTTCGAACCAGCACAAACATAATTACTTTTCTTAAGTTTTTTAGAAGACAATAAAATTTTATCATATTTCATAAAATATATATAGTAAAATACGAAAAGAAAAGTTCCTCGTTAAAAATGGGAAGATCGATTTTGATTTTAGTCCCATGTTTTTTTTTTTGCAAACCTTAGAATTCGTCGTAGATTATGATTTTGACAACCGCTTGCTGAATTTTTTTCTTACATACAAATTGACTCAGTCTAATGTATGTATATATATAGCTATATATATATATATATATATATATATATATATATATATATATATATATATATATATATATATATATATATATATGTATATATATATAGCTATAATATATATATATGTATGGCTACATATGTATATATATATATATATATATATATATATATATATATATATATATATATAAATATATGTACATATATATAGCTATAATATATATATATATATATATATATATATATATTGGTGACATATATATATATATATATATATATATATATATATATATATATATATATATATATATATATAAAATTAAAAAAAATTTACAATTTTTTTTGAGATGAGTGTCTGTCACTCATCACGATCTCGAAATATATATATATATATATATATATATATATATATATATATATATATATATATATATTTATTGTATTTATTTATTGTATTTATTGTGTTTTTTTCTTTTTCTATCATTATATATATATATATACAATAAATATATATACAATAAATATTTTATATATATATATATATATATATATATATATATATATATATATATGTAAAATAAAACTCTTGTGAAATGAGTGAACATTATAAATACAATAAATATTTTTAACAATATTATCGATAATGATAGAAAAAGAAAATAACGAAAGTGTGAATTACAATCGGCTAAGTACTCGTTTACAGAATCGTTTTTGTTAACAGTACTCGGCGATACGCTTTGTGGTCACATTTACATTATTGACATATATATTAACTTTACTTCTTTACAATAACAATAGTAACGGAATGTTGCCGACAAAATGTTCACCTGTGTCAACGCGAATGAAATAACAAAAGGTAATTTAAAATGTATGCCTTCAAAATGTTTCCTCGAATAAACGAAGACTACACGATATAAAAACAACTATTATGCAGTGCTTGACACTGGTAATGGTGTTCAAAGACTTCTAAGAGAAGGTGATGGAATGCAAAGAACAAATAAAAGTAATACATCAACATTAATAAAGGGGGGGCTTACACGACAATAAAAGTAGTACATGTCAAGTTGTTGTGTAGAAGAGAGCGGACAGTATCGTGTAAACTCAATATGTAATGCGACCGTACGACATCGAGAGAAAATACGGATGAAAATTTGGCAGTCGTTCAGCAATCTTTGTTTTTTGACATTTTTTAAAAACGATCACACTTTATTAGATCAGGGGTGTATTTTTATGCAAACAAATAAAATAAAGAAAAAAGCAAATTTTTGTTTTGGTTTATACATATCGTGTTTAATTAAAAGATCTGTCGTAAGATTTTTGCTCTCATTTTTAAAATACGGATGGAATTTTATATTTTCTTTCTGTTTTTACGTACGTAAAGTATTATCGTGTAATCTATTAATACAGTGTAATAATATTAATACAGTGTTTAACACTGAAAAAATAAGAACAAAAAAGATCCTCCTATTAACATTGTTGGTATTGCAGCTCAAGAACTAATTGAATTTATCAAAAATGCTTTAAAAATAAAAGATTTCAAAATTAAAGAATTTATAAACAAACAAAAAAAAGAAAATTATATACGTATAAATACTCTGGATGACTTTTAAAGAAAAATACAATAATTTTTATACCTTTACAGCAAAAGCAATTAAAGCCAAAACTTATTTATTGAAAGGTATTGATGCTAATATAAAAGCTGAAGACATACTACATGAATTGTTCAAATTTCAAAAAGATGACCTAAAATTTTTGAAAGTAAGATAGTTTGAAATTAAAGCTTCTGATAAAAACGGATATAGTTTACCAATATTCCTGAAAATAATGTTAATCAACTAAAGAACATAAATGGCCTTTTTTATCGTGTGGTAAAATGTGAGCAAGTAGAACGACCAGAGATAACTCAATGGCTTAACTGCCATGGCTTTTTTCACAGTGCCGCAAACTGCTATCTTCTAATGAAATGCGTTAAATGCTATAAAGGTCACAAAAAGGAGAATGTCCCATAGCCAACGTGTCAGAAAATAAAAAGCATAAATTGTACTGTGTTCTCTGCAACAAATTCGGACATCAAGCATCGTATAAAGGCTGTGAAAAATACAAACAATTGCAAAATAAACTTATAGCTAGGAAAGAAATATTAATTGGAAATAAAAATAATAAATTTAATTCCTTCTATAATCCAGACACGAGCTTTACTAGTATACTAAAAGGTAATAATAATTAATGTCAGAAATAATAACGATACAATTAATAACTCCTTTATGTTAAAATTAAAAAAAAATATGATAATGAATCTGAACAATCAAATAGGAAGCCTGCATAGACAATTAAATGCACAAGCTTCCCAAATTAAAACTTTCTTTTTTATGATAGGTGTGTAAAATGGGTGATAATAGTGTAAGTTACATATCCGAGAATATTAAGATCATACATATTAATGTTAATTCATTAGTATTGATAAGTAGAAGATACGACAATCAACAGATTCTGAATACTCAAAATCCGAATGTTGTTCTTTTAAATGAGACAAAACTTTATTGTAGACATAAGCTTAAATTTAATAATTACAACATGATTAGAAGAGATAGATTTGGTGGAACAAGAGAAGGTGGAACAGCTATATTAATGAAGAATAACCTGAAATATAATATATACTCGAATAATATAATTTAATCATTTAATTTTCTAGGAACTTGTATTGTACGTATTCCAATGGTTTCAAATGATTATTTATATATTATATCCGCGTATTATTATTTTGGAAATAATAATTCGAATTATAGTAGTGAAATACATATTAATAATACATAATCTTAATCATAATTCTTTAGACATACAGAATATTAGAAACTACTATATATGGGCAGGAGACTTCAACGGAAGACATACGGATTGGTGTAATCCATCATGCAATTCTAAGGGAATTAATGGTTATCAGATAATGAAATTCTTTTTAGATGCAGGTTTTATGTTTCTAGTGCACCTTCTTACCCTAGAACTTGGTATTATCTAGACGTGTACATTGTTGACTACAGACTACATATTGTTATTTAGAATATTGTTACGAACATTAAAATGCCTAAGAGGAAAATACTCCACATGAGGGACTGTATTGTGAGATTTTAGCTATAAACTTTATTGGTTTGCGTCGAGGCTCTTGTGTATATGTCACTACCCTAATTGTCTGTGCTATTAAGAGTGCTACCAATTGCATGTTTAACGATGTTGCCAGTTCGATTCCTTTTTGTGTATTATAATTTTACACCTTTTGAATTTAACGTAGATAAATACAAGATTGTAGTAACCACAATAATATTCGAAATGTATAAAAGGTGGCGCATTGCGTTGGGTGAGTTATATTTATCGTTTTGCAGTCATAAAGTAAAGTCGTGTTTAGGCGTAAATAAAAGTGTTGTATAAACGAATATTAAGTGCAAGATAAGAAAGTTGGAGACTATATAGTTATAATTATATACTGAAAAATTTAGAAAATAAAAACTGTGAAACAACAGTAAAGGTTTTAAGAATGTTAAAATGTAACATTGGTGTCAGAAGTGAGATTGCGTATAAAAAATATAATAAATAAAAACAAAATAAAATAAAAATTAAATACGCGAAAAAAAAGAAAACGGTGAAAATTTTAAATTTGAAGAATTAAAGGTGGACAGGCTCTAACGCGATTTAAACAAATTGGAGCTCTCAACAACTGGTAATAAGACGATTGTTAGAGAAATTTCATCGGCGTGGCGTTAACATCGATAGTTATGAATTTGATGATGAAGAAGAGCATAAGATGAGTGCCCCAACAACAACAAGTAGTGTAGAAGTTAATTCGCTGCTGGCTGCTATGATGGAAAAAATGCAGGTACAGAACGAAAAGCTTTCGGAATAGATTAAAGAAACTTCCAGAGCTGATAATCGCAAGCTTTTGTCTGAGGCACAATGCATACAGTGAGGACACACCAACAAAAAAAAAACAACAACTATACAACAAATTTTACAACTCAGTAGGGATCCACGAGACAGTAAATATTAACATAATATAGCTATCTCTTTCTTTCGAGCTGAGTTGTAAAATTTTTTAGTTTGCTTTATTATTGCATTCTGGCGCAATAAATAAAAATTTTCAGAGGTAAACAAATTTGTGTTTGTGAATTTTTTATATTTTATGCCTTTAGAATAAAATAAACGAAGCTAAGATATATACAGAAGTACTAATGGCCCATTGCCTAATTTTAAACCATTATTTAAAAAAAAGTATTAATAAAACTTAAAAACAACAGAAAAAGAAAGAAATTTTTATTTTTTATATAATTAGAGTCAAATTTTCACATTTAAAATAAGTATGCATATTTGATTAAATTTATAATAATAAAAGTAGATTTATATTTCAATATGTATTTCAAGATTTATTAAATAATCTTATTAAAATTGCTACAGATATTACGAAATATTGATCGCAAAATTGTAAAGGATATTTTACTTAAAATATTTTTGCTTCTTATAAATAGTTCAGAATGCTTTATTAAAACCACTATTAGAAAGTTTGATATATTTTCTATAAACTGCAATTTATTGTATAAAAAATTCATTGTTCTATTTGTTTGTAATTATAAAAATTCTTTGCCGTTTTTTATTTCGTGGTAAAACTGATTTCTATTTATGCTAATTAGCTATTTGTTTTACATCTTTTTGCATTCATTACATATATTTCAAAAATTTGAAATTCTTTTCATAAGTCTTAACATAAAAAACAGTATTATTAAATATTTAAAGAAAAAAAATGTTATAGTTTAAATTTCGTCTTTATTTCAGTAAAATTCTACTTATAGCTAAAAATGCAATCTTAGAAACAAATAGGTTTTTTTTTAGAACAATTTTTTTAATGTATATTTTTATGTATGTTTGTTATAATTTATTTTATTTCAGCCTTCTATAAATAAAATATTCATGAATAACTGTTTTTTAATTTCTTTATTGTTTGTTGATTTTGGACTCATTGAAAATAAGTTTATTATATTTATCCAAGCCCGGCAAACAAGATTCACGATTCAGATGTGGCACATAAAAAACAATGTTTTTGGTTAAAAATAATGTTAAATTTTATTGCACATTTTTATTAGTTGCAAATTCATTCATCATTAAATAAAACAGCAAATTTTGTATATACAATCTAAAAAAAAAATCAACCAATTCAATTTTACTACATTAAATTTTATTTTTATTTACTTCTTTTTTTGCATACACATACGAAAAAGCATATATATTTTGTGATTTTCGCACTGCTTTATTTTCTTACGGAAAATAATGTTGCTTTTTCTTTTACTCCAGCTGAGTTGTAAATTGTTGTAGACAAAGAAAAACAGCTGATTTTCGCTTTTTGAGCTGTCATTGGTGTCCACACTGTATACACTGTGGTCTTAGGTATGAGAAACTTCGAAACAACTTAAACACAAATTTAAAGAAACAAGAGAGAAGTTACAAGAAATATGTGAGACGGTAAGCAAAAGGGTAGATGGTGTGGAGACAAGAATGCCAAACTTTGAAAAGACTGTTGATGAAAAATAAAGTGTAATGGAGGAGAAAATAACAGTCTCCAATGCCAAAAGCCGGAATCAGTGCGTATCGTACCAAAAGCTTCTAGCAGAATAAAAACACCCAGCTTTGATGGCAACTTACCCCTATCCGTATTCAAATTTCAATTCGATACAGTAGCCAACAGAAACGGATGGGACAATGAAGAGAAGGTCGTGGAATTAATTTTAACCTTAAGAGGTGCTGTAGCAGAAATGTTAAAACCCATGCCAGCCAGCTGCAGAAACAACAATAACGACTTAATGGTGGCACTACAGCGTAAATTTGGTGAGGCGCCTTTGCAATGGAGGTCGAGAGGTTGGTGTAGCTTGGTTATCAAGGGGAGACCCACCCACCAATAGAGCAAATTAAGACCGAAGCATTCATCAATGGTATAAGGGACCCTGATATTAAGTATGCGCTGTGTGCTGCTCATAAGGCAACCTTTGCAGAAACCGTGGTGTTTGCATTAGCTCAGGAGACCACTCGAGAGATATCTAGGCCGCAGGTACATAAAGTATATAGCATGAAAACTGTATCTACCAAAGAAGATTTAATTACAGCTATCAAAGATATGGTAGAGCGGATTTTGGCCGAAAAAGAGCAAAGAGCAAAAATGAGGTGCCAAAACTGCAAGAGCGGTCATTTTTAAAGGCATTGTAGGGCACCGCACAGAAGTGCGTCACCATGAAGATATGACAAATGGAAAAACTCTAGCTATAGAAAACCGAAAACAGTGTAGCTGGTTACGGGGTGGAAAATCTGAAAACGGGTGGAAAATAACCGCTGATAAAACAGGTGATAAGGCCAACGGTACCATTATCAACATCTGACAATTACGTCCGAAGGCTAACGAAGGCTGTTCAACGGCGCAGGGAAAAGACCCAGTACTGGCAAGAATAATAGTGGCTAACGAAAAAGACGGCCTACTAGTAAAGAGATACCAGCAAATGGCCCTATAATAAAGGCTTATTGGGTTCAATGGGATAGTTTAAAGCTCATAGATGGGTGCTTATACTGAAGCTGCGAAAGTGCAGACAGTAATAGAACTTCCAGTCTAATAGTGGTCCCGACAATGACGACAATTAGTGGTTCCTTCCTCAAAAATGAATGAAATTTTAAATCAGTCCCATAAGGAACCTAGCGGAGGGCATCTTAGCGTGGCAAAGACAGTAGAAGAATTAAAACAGTATTATTATTGGGTTGGATAGCAGCAAACCGCCGTCGGATGGATAGCTAACTGCACTGAATATATTGCAATACAGATCGAGAGCACCAGTCGGAAAGCTAACAGGACTTCTTACTGTCAGTAACGCCGAGAAAAAAAAAATTCCAAAGAACTCAATGAATCGAGGCACACACGACTTGAAATGGCCCGTGATAGATTGAAAGCCAGATATATTCGTGCAGCAATTACGGAGTGCATCCATGAGGGACAACTGGTTGTACTCTACAACACAGAGAGGAAGAAAGGATTATCTATCAAGCTTCAAACTAACTGGGATGGACCCTATACAGTAGTCAAAAGGTTAAATGATGATACAGAATACAGAAAAACAATACCCCGCGATCAAAAATGAAAGTGGTATGGTCCTGGCAACTCTGTCGTGTAGTGTGATAAAAAAATTTTAAATGATTTTTGAATATTGATTTCTCGTCAATTTTTCCGTGTCTCCACAGCTTGGTGAAATTTGGAAACTGTTTTTAAGTGTGGATAAGTGTTTGTTTTATCAATTATTGTAATTTTTGTTTGGTGTTATTTTTTTCATAACTAAGTTATTGTGTCAAAAAATTTAATTTTTTACAATAAGGAAGTCTTTATTTCAATTTGCTTGTGCTTCAACATTGTTTTTGTTCTTTTTTCTTTGTTTTATTGCTCTTATTTATTTGTTGTTGCTTTTGTTCATAGTTTGTTTTATTGTTTATTCTAATTAATTTTTGTTTTTATTAATTTCGTTTTTGACATATGTTTTTTTTTTGTTAATGCACTGTGTTACATACCTTCTATTTTATTTGTTTATGTAAGTTAAGAACCAAAATATTTAAAATTAAATTTAAATATTTCAGGTCAGCTTACCTAAGGAAATTAGCAACAAAAAGTATTAAACTTATGTTGTAATACAGTTCAACATAATAGAAATATTGCTGACTCTGCGTCTCGGTGGAGTTTATTGAATTTAGCATTATTTATTATTTTAAGTAAAAATATAATTTAGGACGAGTCCTTGTGTAAACTTTGTGTAATTAACAATTAAAAAATAAAGAACGCTTCAGACAGTAGTCTGAAGCTAATTTTAAAAAAACTATTTAAAAAAAGATAGTTTAAATTGTATACAGCTGGTTGCTGGTTTTTTAATTTGTACTTATTTTTTTATTTATTTTATTTTTTATATTTGTATTTATTTTTGTTTAGATACGTATGTATATATTCCATTTCTATTATTCGATATTTTATACTTTTTAATTATGTCTTGTTCTGCTCCTAAGTGGAGCAGTTTGTTTGAGCGTCTGACCTCTTATTGGCTTTGTAAACGGGGGTTTTATATTAAGTGTGTCGGGTTGCTTCCTCGAACTTCGGACCAATTGGTCGATGGTTCTTTTGGTCTTCGTTGGTGTTGTTCTGATTGTAGGATAGTTGATGTCGAATTTTATAAATTTTTTGTTTGCATTCAGAATTATTCACGAAGTTTGGTCATTTGGATAAGTTGTTAGGTTCATAGAGGGTGTCATATATAAATTCTAATAGCGATCGTGGAGCGGCAGTGAAAGGATCTAGATTGAGTGATGATGTGACTTTTCAACCGTCGGTCAAAGTTCCCTCTGGCATTGTTTCTGATTCGACTTTTGTTAATTCCGCTAATGTTTCCATGCTGAAGTCGACGAATTTGATTGATTTGGATCCGAGATCCCAATTATCCTCTTTGCATCTTGGCAACGTTGACTACTCTATATCCCTATCTTCTAGAAACTCTTCTTTATTGGCAGTATCTTCTCCATCCAGTATTTCTAATGTTGATTCGCCCGTATTAATTTCTTCTTCTAGTAAATCTCTTTCTAGGAGGAAATCTGCTCCGACTAATAGTTCTGCTTCTCCTAGGGATTTGGTGGTGGAAAACCTTGGAGGTCTATTTTTGTGTCGGGCTTGTTTTGCGAAACCACCATGGAGGATGGTGCATACTTTGTTAGGTCTAAAATTGATAGTCCTCTTGATTTGGACTGCTACAAGATAAGGATATCTGTCGATCGGAGTGTTTCCTCTTTCAAATTATTTGTCCGTGACGTTATGTTTAGGGTTATTGTTACCCCAGCGTTTTGGCTCCATGATACTTTAGTTCGTATCGACCATTATTCAGGGAAGTGCAATTAACTGCTTTGATATTGGCCTGTGTAAAGTTGTAATAAAAGATTGGTATGCCATTTTCATCTTGAATTATCTTTAACTTTAACAAAACCGTTTTGCAAGGCATAAAAAATATAGTTATCACTCGTATAATGCAGTGCCATTATCAAATTGTTTTCAATACTTGGTGCGCATTCTAATAAACTATTTCTAATTAGGTTAATAGTAAAGTTATATATTCTAATAATATTTGATGTATTATATAATTTCATATTTGAAACATATTTTAAATAGTCACTATGTGGCGATCTAAATAATGATGTACAAGATCTTAAGATCTATCTTTCGTATACTTTTATTCTTTCCATATAAGATTCATGTGTGTGCCTCAGTGGTATGTTAGGTAAGACACCAGCCTATCAAACAAGAAGGTCCTCGGCTCAATACCAGGCCAGACCATTGTGACGACAAGTCAGCTGGCTTCGTTTTTGAGTCAACATTTTTATTATTATTTTTTTGCATTTTAATTTTTACCCATATTGTTGTAGTAATATGGAATTATTGAATTATTATTATTATTTTTTGTATCATTATTATTGTTGTTGCATTTAATTCTATATACGAATAGAATTGACTGTATTTTTTAAGCTGACTACCCAGAAAGTAAGATAACGGTGTTAACACGTGATCGTGTTATGTTACAACCCATTGCTTGTTGGTTGCATATTTGCCGTTGGGAGAATAAAGTATCACTTTTCATACCAATGACACTTTTTATGACCCTTTTTTTAATTTATCCCATTGTATCATTTTAACGAAATATATGCCACTTTTTGACCCTTCTTGAAAATGAGTTAAAGTTCCAAAATTCAGTACACTTAGCTTTTATATATGTATGTTGTATATGATATACATAACACATGAGTTTTGTGAACATATACATATATATATATATATATATATATATATATATATATATATATATATATATATAAATTGCATTTGATATTATTATTACAACAACCGACTTTCATGCAACTGTCATCTATGCATACCTCTTTTTTTTCATATAAAGTTTGCCAATTGTGTAAAATGAGCTGATGATCAACTGCGAGTATGCCCTGACTTACTTATGTGTTTCGGCTTAAGTTTTGAGAGCGAGAAGCTTTTATGTATTTTATTTGCTAGATTTCCATTTAATTTTATATATTAGTGCCCCATCCATTTTTACATATGTTCATATTTGCAACAAAATAAATGCAAATATAAATATTAAAGTTTCAAATATTTAATTATATTAACTTATGTATAAAAATATATTTGTTTGTTTGTGGCTAAATCAAAAAGAATAGGTGAGCAGCTGGCTTCATCAAGCAATATGGTAAACCATACGTCGAAGAATTTTTGAGTAAAGTTCTTTTTAGCTATGAAAGTAGGAGTATTATAAGTGTGACGAAAATAAAATATTAAAAAAATATAAGTTCCGACATAAATTTTGACACTCACGATAAAGTATGTATGTAGGTAGTTACGCTATGGTTTAGCGTTATATATTGGCGACTGTGGTTGGCATTTAAATTTTTGTTGAAATAATTGTGTTTCACATATTCCATCTCAATCGAATATGATTCGAGGCAATCTGTGAATAAAATAAGTATTTTTGAAAGCTGGTACTTTCAATAAGGCAATAACCCAAAGGATACAGTAAGCATTTTAAAGAATTATACGACGTTCCCAAACGGCTTTATTCTACTTAGACACCTGGTATAAGCCTCACAGATAATTTATTTCATAAATTGGATCACCTAGTACAAAAAAGTTCAATTAAAAGCAAACAAGGCTCTAAGATTGTTCTTGCTAAAGGATATCACAATAATTCCAGTGAAACTACAACAACAAAATTGTATTTTAAGTGAAAATCAAATTTAATGAATAAATATGGTTCTATAAAATATAAATTAACAATAAAACAGTTTTTAACATTTTTTTGAGGATAATTAGTTACTTTATACTGCAGAGTATGTATACTTTTCTGTGTGCAGAAAAGTGAATTTTCTATTTTTCTTTAAACTTAAAGGATATATTATACAAAAGCTGATATATTTTTGTTTTATTTTTCGCGTACATTTATATAAGAAAGTCCAAACCTTATAGTTCTGTGTAATATCCCGTTTTCGGGGGACTGTGTATTTAAATTTTTATGAATTCATTACATATATATTTACTTTGCCTCATAGTAGTGCTTCCACTGAAAGAATTTTTCAAAACTATCACTGATTAAAAATAAATTTTAAATAAAAACTTATTTTTTGATATGTCTAATATTTGAATGTGTCTGTGAATTGCTTTTTAATTTTAACATTGATTTATAATTTAGGTATGTATAGTTACTTATATTTTAGTCTAATGTATTTAATTAGTTCTTAAAATTCGTTTTTGTTTTTATTTTTAATTGCAATAAATCGTATCTTTTGTTCACAAAAAACTTGACCCTATTTTACTTTAAAATACGCTTTCGTTGACCCTTTTTTTTCTTAAATAACCTTTTTATGACACTTTTTCGAAATTGTCAACGGCAATCCTGCTCGCAGCGAGTGTGTTTGGTATGAAGTTGCAAACATCAATGTCGGTGCGAGCATGTATGACTTCATACCACTGCCAATGGTATAAAAGGGCGAACACTCCAGGCAACAAGACATTGTCGGCTTGTCTTGGATTAAGTTCCCCGATGGTTCGTTCCGGAGACCGTCTTGTCCGCTCATTTATGACCATGCGGGTTTCGAGAGGATCGATATTTTTCTTATGAGGATTGCGCTGGCATTTTTGCAACGATCGTCCGCCCTAGTGAATGAGATGGTGACCGGCTGCTTCGAGAGGAGGAGCGATGTGGAAACTCTGAGGGTACGCGAACACCTGTCGCCTGTGGATCTCCTAACGTTGAGAGACGAGGGCCTGCTCTATGGCGAAGAGGGCCTGCTATTTTATCACAGGAGGGTCAATACCCTGGATTTGGACAGCCTGGTGTATAACACTGCACAGTGAGGTGGATGTCTGTGCCCTGTTGTTGTTAATTAGTTGTAAGTAGTTTTTAAGTTAGTTTTAGGTATATGAGTGTTTCCGTTTTTCCATTTTTTGCGGAATATAGTATAAGAGTTGATTTGTTTTGGTGATGGATTGCGGCTATTCTGCAGTATTTTAAGTTTTTGTTGATAAGTCTATGATAAGTATCATTTACACATAGAATAAGTATCTACATGATTAATTTGTTTAAGATAAACTATGTCAGAAAAGAATATTTGGATAAATAAAGTAAACAAGGCAACAAGACAGTTGGTATCCAGCCTCAAAAGAGTAAGTTTAGTTTTGCTTGTGGTACTCCGAGCAAAACTGGATAATAATTTTGAAGTAAGTATAATGCTCCAGTAATATTATGCTGACATCAACTCTTGGACAACGGGGAAAAGGGAGAAAACCCAAAAGAGATACCTCGATCACCATTGGGACATTCACGGTGACTCACGACGTTGACGGTGTGGACAAGGGCTACTTTCCGTCGCAGTGTGGTGAACCACTGCGACTGAGACTACCCCAAGGGCGAGAGATCTTAAACACCATCGAGATATCCGTGGTGGCCTAGATATTTAACCTTTCCACAACGACAGTAAAAGTAGACTTGACTGAGAGAAGAGGGTAAAGCTCTGTCGGAGTGGTGTGAACCACTACGACCACGCCGTTACCTAGCGGCCAAGTAACCCGACCATCATTGGGTGTCCGTTATGAACGAGTTACACAGCAATGTATAATAAATTATTTATGATTATATATGATAGATTTCTTTATTTACTATGTTAAATAATAAATAAGTTGTTTAAAATTATAAATAATAGTCCTTTAATTCATTTTCTGTCCGATACTGGGTTCCGCTGACCTACCCCAGCATCTGATTGGAAAACGAAAAAACCATCTTAGAAAAGAAAAAGTTTTTTCAAAAACGGTATCACCTCATAACATTACCTAGTAACTGGTTCTGAGTTTTACTACTATTAAAAACTTCTCTAATGCATTTGCCGTTTGGAGCCGGCGTTAAACTATAAGTCGCTTTTAATGAGTCTAAAAAAAATAGAATCGGGTGCACCTCATTGACTGAGAGGAGTTATGGAATGTTATGGGAATTAATAAAATAAGATGGTGAAATGTTTGACCAAATCGGACATCCACATGTGAGTATTGGTCTAATAAGTGACTGGTACATAAAAATTTCTACCCTAGCCTTTAGGTAATTTAAATAAAATAATGATTTGTAAGCAAAAAAGGCTTCCTCGCCTTAATAAAACTTATCTAAGTGAATGCCTAAGTATTTGGCAACGTCTTTATTCGCAACATTGGTGTTATTTAATATGGACTTAATTCCAAAGTATTTTCAGTATCCTCTTCTATTACTATTACATTTATTGACAGGAGGTCTGAATAAGATTATCTCGTGTTTTTCAGTATTTATTTTCATATTACAATCTACAGAATATTGTTTAACAATATTGAACGATTTCTGTAGATTCGTGTTAACTTTCGCAATAGTATCATCGGAATTATAAGTTACGATATCATCCGCCAAAGGCTATGATGTTTTCTATTTTATTACGGAGATCCAGGATGAATAGATTAAATAGCGTGGGAGAGTTTACCGTACCTTGTTGTAACCCATTTACGATTTTAAAGATTCTATTGCTTATGTACTCCTGTTGATATACAATAAATGCTTTATCGCTAATCATATTATATATTAATATTATAAGTTTCAGTGGAAATTTAAATTCAAATAATTTAAATATCAAGCCGGGAGTTCACATGTTGTCTAATGCCTTTTCCATATCTATTAAAGAAGCACCAGTTTCCTGTTCAAATTCCAATTAATATTGGATGTAATTAAATGTATTGCATCCACTGTCCAAAAAAAAAATTGTCGTTCGTTTATCAGTTTCTTGCACTACAAAATTTATCGTTAATACACATTTTAAATATCTTACTTATATTTGGAAGTAGACTTATGGCACGAATTTTTTTGGATCACTCATATTCTTATGTTTTTTAGGTAGAAATCCTACTTAAGCCTTTTTCCATTCACTGGGGAAATAATAATTATTTAACGCATTCTTAAAAAGACTGCAGTACTCGAAATTCAATGCGTTCGGAATGTTCTTCAAAACTGTGTTCGGAAATGTATCAATTTCAGAGAATATATATTTTATCTTTATAAAGTAATCCCCAGCCTGTACCTCGTTCAAATTGTCGGACAGTTTTTCAGCATCGAAATGCATTATAGTGGACTGTTTGTCTTCGAAATAAGTTTTCGTTTCTAAGAATCTATCAAATGTTTCATTTACCTATAAATGTACAGAATTGTTACTATTCATCATTTTATAAGAGTGAACCGACTCAAAATATGCTCCTATAGTGTCTGCAATTCGAAAATGGTCTCGTATTATAAAATTGTTTGGGCTATCTTCTTCCAGACTCTTTGCATCTGTGCCAATATAATCCAATAAATATTCTGAATTTAAAGGAAGTTATATTTTATCTAGCACTAAAAGATTAAATTTTCTAAAATTTTTCCTAATTTCTAAAAACATATTCTCGAAGTCCTTGAAGTCTATTCGAGTTAACTTCTCCCGTATATATCTGTTCAAAACATTCGTAATATATTCCCTTAAAAGTTTTCTAATAAATCTTAGTTTAGCCTTACAAAGATTATATACAGAATCAGTCAGTGTATGCTCCGTTCTATTGTGCATTTAATTATTGTTAGAACTTAAAATTTTTCTTAGTGTAACTTCCTTACAATTGACATATTTAGGAGCCAAATCTTCCATAGCTTGTGTAATTATATAATTATATTAAAGGTTTTAATATGATCAGCTATTTCAGCATCTGAAAGATTCCTACCCTTTGGTATCTGTGTGCCGTTATCCAGTTTCCGTGAAATAGTATTCCTATATTTTTCCAGTTCAATCCCTTGCAGCTGCATTTCATACTTTCCGTTTACCCTATACAAGTAAATAGTTGCTTTTCCACAATCAAATAAGTGTACATTTGTATTGCCTGGTGATAACTATCATATTGCTACGTTTTCACCCTTTTAAAACGTTTGTGTTCTTTTTAATTGCGTCATAATAAAACAAACACCACTTTGTTGTTGTTTTACAGTTTTAATTTTCTTACTTTTTACAGTATACAATTGTAACTATACAGTCTCCAACTTATTTATCTTGCACTTAGTATTCGTTTATACAACACTTAAATTTACGCTTAAACACGACTTTACTTTATGACTGCAAAACGATAACTATAACTCACCAAACGTAATGTGTCACCTCTTATAGCAATTCATTATCAATATCAAATATTCTTCTAGTTACAATAAATTTATATTTATATACGTTAAATTCAACAGATGTAAAATTATAATACACAAAAGGAATCGAACTGGCAACACCGTTAAACATGTAAGTGGTAGCGCTCTTAATAGGGCAGTGATGGACAATTATGGCAGTGACAGATACACAAGAGCCTTGACACAAACTAATAAAGTTTATAGTTAAAATATCACAGTACAGTCCCTGATGTGGTATATTTTCTTTTTAGGCATATTTATTTTTATAACACTACCTCCTACTTAAACATGTTTTTCCCGAATAGGTTCATTATCTTTATTCACATAGCTCGCCATTCGCTCTAGATGTACCACTTTCAGTTTTAAACTTTTGACTACTTTATAAAGTCCATCCCAGTTAGTTTGCAGCTTGGGAGATAATACTTTC
Source organism: Wohlfahrtia magnifica (assembly GCA_023159175.1). Lineage (NCBI taxonomy): Eukaryota > Metazoa > Arthropoda > Insecta > Diptera > Sarcophagidae > Wohlfahrtia > Wohlfahrtia magnifica. The sequence continues at coordinate 237,675 of JAKWBJ010000108.1, read as the reverse complement.
TTCTGCTGTGGGTTATAGAGTAAAACCAGTTGTCCTTCATCGAAGCCCTTAGCATATGCCGCTCGATCATACCTGGCTTTCAACCTATCACGGGCCATTTCCAGTCGTGTGTGCATCGTTTCATAAAGTTTTTCGGGCTTTCATTTTTCTTGGCATTACCGACTGGTGCTCACGACCTGCATTGCTCTACAGCTGATTCTCGCTTGTTCTGACTGCATCTTTAGCCGCAATACATTCAGTGCAGTTCGCTGTCCATCCGGTGGCAGCTTACTGGCTTTCAACGCAATAATAATGCTGCTTTAATTTTTTTACTGTCTTTGGCACGCTAAGATGCCCTCCGCTAGGTTCCTTATGAAACTGATTTAAAATTTCATTCATTTTTGAGGAAGGAACCACTATTAGATTGGAAGTTGTATTGCCATCTGCACTTTCCCAGCTTTGGTATAAGCACCCATATCTGATATCTCTTTACTAGTATGCCGTTCGTTTTTTGTCTTTAGCCGCTATTATCCTTGCCAGTACTGGCTCTGAGCCGTTGACCAGACTTTGTTAGCCTCAAGACGTAATTGTTTGATGTTGATAATGGTCTCTTTGGTCTTAATACCTCTTTATCAGCTGCTATCTTACATTCGCTTTTACTCCTTCCACTCCTGTATCAAGCTTCAAAGTTACGTGGCAATCTTTTCATGTCACAGCCCCTATGATGCCCATTGCCATTACGGCTAATCTCATTTACATTACGGATTTCATTTATTTGAGCTCTGTTGAGTATACCTAAGCCCATTTTATGCGGTTCTCCTCTATCTGTAAGGCATTTGTTACTAAATGCTTCGGGTTTTCTATAGCCAGGGTTTTCCTATTTTTCATGTCTCCACGGTGACGCAAATCTTGCACTTCTGAGCGGTGCTCTACAATGCCTTTGAAAATGACCGCGCAGTTTTGGCACCTCATTTTTGCCCTTTGCTCTTTTTCGGCTAAAGCCCGCTCTACCACCTCTTTGATAGCTGTAATAATCTTCTTTAGTAGATACAGTTTTTATGCTGTATGCTTTATGTACCTGCGGCCTAGATATTAAACTATATATATTTAAACTAATATGTAACATAAAATTTTTTCTTTCTAATATTTTGTTTAATTTCATTCAATTTCAATTTTTATAAATATTTTTTTGTTCAATAACAAATTAGATATTAATTTATTTATATTTTATATAGTAGTTAAAAGTTAATAGTAGGATGGTCTTCCCTTTATCATTGCGCTCACTTTGAGGTTAACTTATACTTATAATAATTAAAAACAAACGGCAAGTTGTAATAATGGCCCTTAGACTTTGATTATAACTTTAGCGTTATATATACATCGTTATATATAATAGCGTGTTTTTTATAGAGGTATAGAACTTTAAGTTGGCATTACTGTCAAGTGATTTATTCTCAGTTTGGTATGGCAATTTATCATGAATAGACTCACGCCCGACGTAGATTCGTCGAATGGGGCCAAAACGAGATTACCGTTGTTTCCGACTTTTATAAGCGAATTTTGTTTAGCGATGAAGCGCACTTCTGGTTGAATGGCTACGTCAACAAATAAAACTGCCGCATTTGGAGAGAAGGTAATCCTCAAGTGTATGTGGAAACACCGTTACATCCAGAAAAACTGACTGTTTGGTGCGCTTTATGGGCTGGAGGAATCATTGGTCCGTACTTTTTGAAAAACGATGGTGGCCAGAACGTTACAGTCAATGGTGATTGGTATAGGCCTTGATTACTAACTTTTTCATTCCTGAATCAAATAACCATGATGTCCAGGAGATGTGGTTTCAACAAGACGGCGCAACATGTCACACAGCTCGTGCCACAATAGATTTAATAAAAGACACGTTTGGTGACCGCCTAATTTCACGTTTTGGACCTGTGAATTGGCCTCCAAGATCTTGTGATTTAACACCGCTAGACTACTTTCTGTGGGGCTATGTAAAGTCATCGGTCTATGCGGTAAAGCCACAAACGCCTGACCGTTTGGAAGACAACATTCGCCGTGTTTTTGCGGATACACGGCCACAAATGTTGGAAAAAGTCGTCGAAAGCTGGACGTCCAGATTGGGCTACATCCGCGCCAGCCGTGGCGGTCATATGATTATTATAATTTTATTTATCCAAAAATTCATGTCAATCGAATAATCCATCGTTGTTTTATTCCAACTTAAAGTTCTATACCTCTATAAAAACCACCCCTTATATGTAATATTATTTAACTAAAATTTTGATTGCAGAATAAATACGTATATACTATGCGTATGAAATAATTGCGCAAAATAGGAAATAAATATTTGTAAATCAAACCTTTTACTATACTAAATATATTGGAGAGCTCGTTTCCAGAACGGTGAGTTTCTGGACTCATCTATAGTCCACACACTTCTTCAAACCGGACAGTTTCACTTTTTGACTCTATAATTTGGACAGTTGATATTTTTTCTTCATTTATGTGATGTTCTTTTGCTCTTTGTAAAATAATGGAACTTTTATACACAATGATACATACATACTTGTTTCCTTTGAAATTTTTGGAATTTTGTTTTATGTATGCATCAGATAATGACAATAAGTACTCACAAACAAATTATGCTTAGTTACTTATCTATGTATATATTTTGGGGTTGAGCTTATCTATACATTAACAACATACAGATATAATTCCACTTCATACTTCTAGCAAACATGTCTGCACACAACCATCTTAAACAACTTAAACAACATGCTTGTATCCATGCACTCCTTTTCAGTTTACAGAACGTACCCGATACGGGTATATCTACATATATTCTTCTTACTTTTTTAAGTAAGTTTTTAAGTTTAAGTTTTTCACTTGAAAATCAGTTTTTTTTTTAATTTTCAGTTTTTCTAAAAAAATATGGCAATACTTTATCCATGTTATGCGCTATAGCTATACAAATATTTGTGTGCGCGCATATATATGCATTCAATGGACACGGAAAAATATTGAAAGTACATTAAGTACTCGTATGTGTAATAAGTTCTCATATGACATGCGTGTATGGATGAATAAAAGAAATGGTATGCTTTTACATCAATGTTTGTGTTTTTGCTCTTTTTTTGACAGGCACAAGAAACAATACAAGCCAGAAAAAAATTTATTTTAAACATTGAGCACATTCCTTGAATTTTTTATACAGGAATTAAAAACTCATTTATAAAAAATACCTGGTACTTAGCATAAAAAAATCAAAGACTTATTGCATTTGTTACTGTGTTTTTAAATTCCCATTGCAATGTTTTTTCACTTTTTGGCAAAACCCATTGAAGAACACTACCTGCTATAAAAGTCATAAAAGAAACTTGAGCGAAATATTTAGAAAATAATCATTTTTTCCTATTTCATGGAAAAACAATGTCGTACATAAAATATAGCATATGTTCAAAGACACATATACAAACGCTTAATAAGAATATTTACGATCTTTCACTTATGACAAATTTACAAAAAAATTCATACACACTATCCCACAAAACTCTACGAATGGCAATAAAAATTATATTTTTTAATATATTGTTACGAAAATCAAGTTTAGGAAGAACTGTCGTTTGTTACATCGCTAAAATAAATAAACAAAAGCTGCAAAAACAACCATACGTACTGTTTATAAATAACTATAATCTACAACAAACATTAGTAAAGGTAAAGTAAATAAAAATAACACAGCAACAAAAGCTAACAGCAAAAAAAAAAACAATTAACAGACAATAACCAAGCAACAACAAATACTAAGAGCTGAAAGAGGTGTTTGTTTACATACGCATGGCTACAAAAGAACTAAAAAGAAATTAAAAGAAAGAAATGGAATCTGCCTGAAATATCGAGAGGTTCTAGAGCTTTCGATGTATTGTTTACTCAGCGATATAAAAAGCACATCGACGGGAACAAAAAGCAGTTTTTAAGTAAATTAAACTTAGCGAGTACAGTTGTGTGAAGAGAGTTTATAAGTAGTAAACTCGTGAAGTGAATCGTGAAGTAAAAAGCCAGTTTAGTTGGTGCTAACTCACTAAAGAGAGTTAACTGTGGAAATTCTCTGGTTCAAACGGTTGTGATCGAACCTAAGTTATAAATATGATCAGGTGGGAAAATCTTTAAGCGGGAAGATCTGTCGAGTAATTGTTGTTGTTTACAAAATTGTAAACAGACGGAGTAATTAAGAAGGTAAAAACGTAACAATGGGTGTCAGAAGTCCTTCAATTAAATAAAAAAAGAACAAAAAGAATGCAGTTCAGAGAACTTAATGTGGATCTCCTTAGGCGTGAGTTGGCAAAATTGGAGTTGCCGTCAACTGGGACAAAGACCGAATTGCAAAAGCGATTGTATGAGGATTTTCAACGGCTGGGCATTAACGTTGATACTCACGTATTTGATGATGAACAAAAGCCTGAGGTGAGTGTCCTTTCAGCTAAAAGCAATACGGATACCAATGCACTGCTTGCCGCTATGATGGAAAAAATGCAACTACAAACCCAAATGCTTTTGGCTAAGGTACGAGAAACTTCTAAAGCTGGTAATGAAAAGCTGTTGGCGCAGGTAAAAGAATCTTCCAAAGATGATAATATAAAGCTGTTGGCGCAGGTAAAAGACACTTCTAAAGTTGATAATGAAAAACTGTTGGCCGAAAACCAGAACTTTCTGCCGAAAATTTAAAAGAAATTTGTAGAAGCGTCGAGTGCAACAACAGAGAAATATACGACTAACGAAAAATTTAAAGTAATAGAAGAGAAAATCAACAGTCTACAGTGCCAGCAACCCGAAACAGTATTATACCAGAGGTATAAAAAAAGAAGAGAAACACCTTGCTTTGATGGTAGCACACCTCTATCCGTATTTAAATTCCAATTCGAGACAGTTGCCAACAGAAATGGATGAGACGATCAAGAGAAGGCACTAAAATTAATTTTGGCATTAAAAGGCGCTGCAGCAGAAATTTTAGAAACCATGCCAGCCAGCTGCAGAAACAATTATAATGACTTAATGGTAACGCTACAGCGTAAATTTGGTGACGAACACAAACGCGTTTTGTACCGCATGGAGTTAAGGTGCTGAACACAGAAGGCTAATGAGCCGCTTCAAGCCTTTGCAATGGAAGTAGAGAGGTGTTTGCAGGTAACCTATCCAAGGGAAATCACCAATAGTAGATCATCTGAAGACCTAAGCCTTCGTCAACGGCTTTCGAGACCCTGATGTTAAGCTAGCTGTATGTGCAGCACAAAAGGCGACCTTTACAGATACTGTGGTGTTCGCACTGGCTATGAACACAGCTCGCACGATATCAAAGCCACAAATACACAAGATACGTAATCTAGAAATTGAGGCAGAGAAAGTTGATGAGATCAACAAAATAGAGGACGTGGTAAAGCGGCTCCTAGCTGAGCAGCAATCAAAATTGAAATGTTTTAACTGTGGAAAGAGTGGCCACTTTCAGAGAAACTGTAAAGCGGTACGCAAAAAATCCAGATCCGTTTCACCACCGAGAAATAATAAACGTGCCAACTACCATCAAACAACAAAAGAATCCTCGTTAAACTAAAACGAGCTAGCACTGAGGGGCTAGAGCTAGCTCCCGCAAGTGAGGGCACCATAATCTTCATATCAGTGATGCAGAAAAATAACAGCAATCTTACAGAATTCGGGTACATTAATGGCAGAAAATACACCTTCACTATAGACACCGGTGCAACATAGTCTATAATCAGACCCGATATAGTGAAGAGAAAGTGCGAGGTACTCAATAATATCAGACTACGAACAGCTACTGGAGAGTCTGCCACCGTCTATGTAAAAATTGAGGTGAAGGTGACTATTTATTTTTATTGTCGCCGATATTGTAGACGAAGTTATCATTGGTGCTGACTTTATGATAGTCCATGGCATCAATGTGAATATGGGGCAGCAGATAATGAGTTAGCGTAATGTAGATATACCTGTTGACGTTAGATACCTGCATCAAGTGCACACCAGAAGATTAGTTGCTATCAAACAACAGAAACTACCAACTCAGACTGAGTCATTGATATGGGCGCGTATAGAGGGAGATTGTGAGGACAACCGCTTGTGGGTAGTAGAAGAAGCAACAATTAAGGTGGACTTGTTGTCAGCAAAGGCCTTTGTCAAATCTAATAAAAAAGAATAGTCCCAGTGAGAGTGCTCAATTTATCAGGTCACGAAAAATTAATTTGTGTAAACTCCGAGGTAGGCCAATGTGCTCCAGTAGAAGCAATTAAATTCTTGCGGATAATGTTCAAAGGCGAAGTATGTTAAATTTTAATTAACCTCAAAGGTTTAGTAGAGATTTGCAAGGACTTCGAAATAATTCTCAAAAAACTTCAAGCGAGTGTCTCCCTTGATAAAATAAAATGAATTGCCTTGTTCAAAATAATGAAGAAGCTGAAATCGCGGCTCTAAAGATTAAAATAATGTCGCACTTGGAGAAATGGAGTTCATATATAACTATTTTACATCAAACAGCATTGTTTATATATCCTCCTGCAATATCTTTACAGTCAAACGAAATAAACAATATAAAAGAATTTTGCTTAAACAAATAAATATTTGTATATTTATTAGAGAATTTTATTTTTATCGTATGAATTTTTAATGATGTTAATTTTATCAAAACTTTTTTATCAGTTTTTATTTATTTTTTTACGAAACAAGCAATTTGATTTTTAAATAAAACCTGTTAAAAATATTCTAAAAATAGTCCACATATGCTAATATGACCATATATATTAGCATTACTAAAATGCCAAATATAAAACACTTTTACTAACTGTATCACAACGATTTCGAAATGTTTTATTTTGTAGAAATATACTCTATTTATACTCTGTGTATATTTGAGTAGAAGTATACACATGCCCAACTATAAATATACCCATGCTCATAAACACTTTACGCTTATAAGTACGGTATGACAAGCACTTCACGCAACTCCTACTTGTAGTTATTTAAGTTGCACTGGCTTTGAATATGTTGTGTATGGGTATCGTTTTATTTTTAACTTTATTCACTCATACATGTTTGGCCACCAATACTTTAAAAATACTCAAAACCATATTTTTGTCTTTCTCTGGTATGTATGTAAAAATACATGAGCATGTACTTTTTATATAAAATTTTTTTAGTTGATACATATGTATGCATATACACACAGAAATGTTAAATTTATTGTATGTAATGTATTACTGAATAAATAGCTGTAAAATTGATTGAAAAGTTATTTTTAAAGTAAAACGTATTAATCCCGGTTTTCTGCACAATAAATGTAAGTATAAAATTAGATTTATAGTAAAAATGACAAAACAAAATTAACATTTATAACGCAGACACTCAGGTAATTCGTGTTAATACTGTATATGTAAATAAATAAAATATTGTCACATTTTAAACTTTTTAAAATATTTGAGTTCGTTTAAATTGCGTTAAAATAAAATAAACACCGCTTTGCTTTGTTGTTTTACAGTTTTTATTTATTCCATTATAACTTCTATACTGTTTGTGTTACAACACTTAATATTCGTTCATACAACACTTTTATTCTGCTTTAACACAACTTTATTTATTGACAGCCAAACGATAACTGGCGTGTAGGTAAAGCAGCCCCTTTATATACCTAATTGCCTACTGTTTGGAAAGTTCCTGAAATGTCTCATATCTTCTATTTTTTATATCCGTTAATTCAAATGTAACGTAAAGTTGGTCGATTTACCAGTGCTGCCAAATACGCAAATAAGTACGGTATTGACAGGGTGACACATAACTACCAAATATACCAAATTTTATTTATTGTAAATAAATAAACGAAAAATATAGATATATCGAGCCCTAACCGCCAAAAAGACGTAAGCGCCATGATTATCGATTTTCGTTTTTTGATAAAAATTGGTAGTATTCGATCATTCCCACCAGCATACAAAATTTTGTAGCTCTAAAATGTACCTTTGTGATTTTACAGCAAAAACAAAAGAGTCTTATGTACTACCCTAGAACAAAAAATATTGAAAAAAAACCTTCTCCTGAAAAATTTGTTTTTTGTCGCTTACGTCTTTTTGGTGGTTTATGGCTCTATATATGTATGTATAAAAATATTCTCACTTTTTTACCTTTTAAAAAACGTGTATTTATGAGTTCGTAGATTGTAGTTAAAATAAAATAAATCTTGTGTTTAGTTTTAATTTAATCTCTTAGTTACTTTGTAGCTTCTCCTTTGGCTAGCGTATACGACCCTCTTTTACTGTTGTCCGAATAGTGGGATCAACTGTACCTTACTTAAGTCATTCATATCTGCTGCTCGATCATACCTGGTCTCCAACTTCCCACCGACCATTTTTATTTGGAAGTGCACCAGTTTTTGCTGCTTAGTTCTTGCTGCTTTTTGGAAAACGACTTCTTTTTCAAGCCCTTCAACTGCAACACCCTTCTTTGATGCTGGATCATTTTCTGGCGATGTCGCCCAGTCCTCTTTGACATCTTTATGCAATTGCCGGCCCTTGGCAATGGATTTTTTATTTACGGCCTCGGCAGCTATTTCACCCGATATTGATTGACGCACAGCTTCTTCTACTCCAGCTTCGCTATTGCCACTTTTGTTTTGCCAACAGTGGGTGGTATCCATTCTCGTTTCTTTGACGTTCCTTGTTTTAGAGCATTTTCAAAAGGATCTTCCTCAGCAGCTTTCTCTACACCTGGCGCCTTTTATGTTCAATACCGATTTTGCGCTGTAGTGCCATCATTGGGTCGTTGTGGTTGTTTCTGCAGCTGGTTGTTTTTTTTCTAAATCTCATGCTACTGCACCTTTAAGAGCCATAATTAATTCTGGAGTTTATATTCTGCCGGAAACTTCGGATACATTTAGCACTTGTTGTCACTGGAGGCTGTTGACTTTCTCTTCAATTGTTTTTCCTTCGGTTCTTGACATTTTGTCTCCGCTGCAGCTAGCTTCTTGCTTCCTTCCTCATATATCTCTTGCAGCTTCTCGTTTATCGCACCAGACGTTTCTTCAATTTTCCTTTCGATCTTTTCCAAAAGTTCTTCGTTAGCAGCTCTGGTAGTCTCTTTTTTTCGTTCAATCTTTGCGAAAAGTTTTTCGTTATCAGCTCTTGAAGCCTCGACAAATAATGGAATATTTTCCATCACGGCATTCAGCTGTGAAATAACTTTTTCCTCGTTAGGTTCTTTCAACTTTATCTATATTTTATTTTAATGACTACAATCCCACTTCTGACACCAATTGTTACGTTTTTATCTTTTTAAAAACGTGTATTTATTAGTTCGTAGATTGTAGTTAAAATAAAATAAATCTTGTGTTTAGTTTTAATTAAAAATCCCTTATTCAACACAGTTTTGCGCACCACTGCTTGTAACCTTTTTGCAAGCAATAACAATTTTCTATTCCTAATTACTCCGTCTGTTTACAACTTTGAAAACAACAACAATTACTCGAAAGATCTATCTACCTAAAGATCCTCCAACCCGATCGATGTTACAACTTAAGTTCGACCACAACCTTTTCACCCAGAGGTTATCCACACTTAACTCTCCTTACTGATTTGGCTCTAACTAATCTGGTTTTTTACTACACGAGCTTACTCTTTAAAAGCTCTCTTCACCCAGAGTTCAAACCAACAAACTCTCTTCACATAAACTGTACTCGCTGAGTTTACTACAAATAAAACTCTACTCGCTGAGTTTACACCAAATAAACTGATTGTTGTTTGCACCGATGTGCTTTTATATGGCTGAGTAAGCAACACTTCGAAAGCTCTCGAACCTCTCGATATTTCAGGTAGATTCCAGTCCTCGAAAAACAATAACATCCAAAGGAAATGATCGTATGGTGCGGTTCGCGGTTAGGCGGCATCATCGGCCCCTTTTTTTCGTAAATGAGCAAGGAAACGCCGTCACCGTGAATTCTCTGTGCTACCAAGCCATGATAACCAATATTTGTGGCCACAATTGGCTAGTCTTGACATCAGAGACCTTTGGTTTCAGTAGGACGGCGCCACAAGCCACACAGCCAGCCAAACAATTCAGTTATTGCATGGGAATTTTCCCGGTCGCGTAATTGCTCGATTTGGTGATGTCAATTGACCGCCTCGTTCTTGTGATTTAACGCCGCTGGATTATTTTCTCTGCGGCCATTTGAAAGAACTGGCTTACGTGAACAAACAACTGACGCTCTGAAAGATGAAATTCTACTTGCATTGACGAGATAAGCGAAGCTTTGTTGCAAAATATGGTTCAAAATTTTGTGAAAAGAGGGGACGTCTGCCGACGTGCTAGAGGTCGACATTTGCCCGACATCATAATCTATTACTAATCCACATATTATATTGGTATAAACAAAACTGAATTTGTAAGCAAAAAAAAAAAAAAATGTGGCTTTAAGCCAATTTACTTCCTAACTTTAAACTTGCCCAACCTCTATTTATGTATATTGTTATTACTATTAATATATACATAAATACATATTATGATATGGTATATATACATATGTATATATAAAAGAGGACTATAATTGATGTTTTCTGAAACTCGCAAGCCGATTTTATATTGTAAGCCCAAGGTTTTTATGTATATGAGGTTTTTGTAGGTTCATCAGTTCGCGAATTATTGACGTTAGAGAGAACCCCTTTGTATTCTATACGTTTCACTTGAGAACGAAATTTGTTACGGCATTTAAACTTTGTGTAAGTTAGAATATATTTTTAAGATTTGGTTAAACAACTTTGTGGTCAATAAAAATCAGCGGTCAAAAAATGAGAGGAATTGGATAATTGCAGCGAAACCCGCCATACAAATTTTAGTGTATCTTTAAAACGGTAACAGTGGAAGATTCTGAATTATTCAAATAACTTTGTGGTCAATATATATCATCACTCAAAAAGAAGGGGGGAATAAGATAAGTGGGAGTGACACCTCCCATACAAAGTAAGTATTGGTTTTTGTCTATCTTGAAAACGGTTATAGGTCAAATTTCTGAATTTGATCTAAATTATATCGAAGTCAATGCAAATCATCAGTCAAAAAGTGGGCGGTATTGGATAAGTGGACGCGACAACAGACATTCATAGTAAGCATTCATTTTTATTTAATAATCGACGGTAATAGTAGAAGTTTCTTAATTTGGTGCAAACAACGTCGTGGTCAACACACTGTTTTTTGTGTATCTTTGGAACGGCAATAATGGTATTGAATTTGGTCTAAATAACAACGTAGTAAATCTACAACATCAATCGAAATAGGGGCTAAATAGAATACATGGTCGTGACACCACCCATACAAAGAAAATATTGATTTTTGTATATCTAGAGAACGGTTAGAATGGCAGTTTCTGAACTTAGTTCTTTAAACTTTTCTTATGAGGAAAACATTTTATAGATATACAACACAAATGCTTCCAGCAACGCCGGAATGGTTACTCTAGTATATATTGTATATATAAATATTTTTTTGTATTTGCCAGTATGCATCGCTATCCCTTTATACAAAATTAATACCCTCTAATCCAGTCTCTCACGCTTTTTGGCTGATGTGGATAGATACCGAAGCTTGAACTGTTACCATTCTCCACACGAATCGATCATTGAATTACTTCATTTTTAATATTGGTACAGAATATTATATTGGTACAGAAAACTACATTTTCAAAAAAAAAAAAAAAAATTGCAATATAAAATTTCAAATGTTTTGTAAAAACTTTTTATCAGATGATGCAGCAATTGAAAGAGAGGCGGACTAATTGGTGGAAAAAAATTAAGCAATCTTTATAATGATTTGTGCGTAGTGATTTCTTTGCGACATGGAATTGAGTACTTCGCTCCAAAATCTAAGTTATGGTGCGAGCATATTATTTCCCAGTTCGATGACAACCGATTTATTTAAATGATGCGATGCAGCAAAGATCAGTTCCACCATCTTGTGTCTCTAATATGTTCCGAATTTCATCACAAAAATGCATGTAAGCAATTAAGTGTTGATTTTAAACTAGCTTAAGTGCAGCGACGCTCATCCATATTGTTCAGATTACGAAGTTTTTGGGCTGTTTTTTTATTCCCTTCGTGAATATTACAACCAGGGCTGCTAAAAGAAAAAAATTCCTACCAAAAATTTTCTTGAAATGTACCAAACTCAACTATACCGCCAATGTTTATTACATAGTTTTTCAAATTATATATCACACTGTATTTTTGAATATTGCTTTTTAAATTCCTTAAAAAGTATTTATGTTTTATTTTTTATCAAAAGTTTAAGAAATTGTAATAAATAAACAATGCTACAAAATCTTGCATGAAAAAAAATTCATACGTGTTTTTATATTATTTCAAATGGGAACCATATGTACAATAAAAAATATGTGTGTGCGCCAGCGTTGCCGTTTTTGGTTACTTCTAACCAAAATTGATTATTTTTTTTCTTTAATGTGTAGATGTGTACTTTCTTTCTATTTTGGTTACTTTTTTCCTTAAGGTAATAAATAAAATGTTATATTAAATAGAGGAAGTAGTTAATTTTTACTTTTATATTTATGTATTTGATTATTACACATACTTAAATGCACTTAATTTCTTTACAATTCTGAAATTTTTTGTGATTGTACCAGAATTTTTCGTAAAAATTAAATAAATTATAATTTTTATAGACAGATTCAATGAAAAGTTAATGTAAGCTAGGTTTTAATTTTTTTTATTAGACACTAAGTTCAACTGAGGAGAAATTATTGTAAATAGAAATGGAGGCAACGCGCCCATATGGCTTATCTGCTGTCGTGCAGGCTATAAGCTATTTCATAATAATCGGAATTGTATTGGTTTTTGTTTTTAATTTTTGTTACTTGAATAAGAAGTTTCTTCAGACTGTTCTCCAATATATGCTTTATCTAATACCAATGATAAAAAGTAACCACATGCAATCTTTTCAAACAATGTTGGAGTTCGCCACTAAACCTTTTTGATCTTCTTTTGTAGAAAAGTTTAATTTCATTGAGTTTCGCATAAAATATGCAATATTTTGCGAATATATTTTAAGTTATGACATTACGAATATTACCATATACCATTGTAAGTTGCAGAATATATTAAATACATATTTGGTAGAATTAAGTGATGTATAAGTGATGTACTTTCCTAACACTTGGTCACAAGCTCAGCGGATAATCAATTTCCACTTGAAAGAGAGACTTCGAGCTTTATTTGGACATGATGCCTGTGTGTTTACTGCAATTGAATCGTCTTGGCAAATACAACTAGTTTTTGTTCCTATGCAATCATTATCTTGACGTTTGATTTTGCAAAAATATTACAATTCAATTGAATTATACATTAAATAGTCAAATTTAAACGTTTTGGTTTTTTTTATCCAAATTGGTTACTTTTTTGTTAAAATTTGGTTAGAAAAATTTAGAAGCTGTGGAAATACTGGTGTGCGCCACAATTTTAATTCAGTCTCTTGCTTATTGCCAAAGAAGGAGGACTGTATCGCATGTTTTTGTGTTTTTTAATTTCACGTGATTTAGAAGAGAGTTAAAACTTTGCTCATTACACTGAGAAGTTTGATAATAAGCTACATAAATTTATGCATGTTTATTTATACTTTATATGAATATATATTTCATTACAGGACTTTAAAAAAATATATTCAATAAGTATGTGAGATGTTGAGTGGGAAACACTTTTTTTATTTTCTATCAATACATTTAATGAAGCTGAATGCCTTTTATGTTATCAAGTAATAAAAAATATGTTTGCATCTTGTCGTAAGCGGCATTATGATAGAATACATTCTGAATTGCATTGTGTTTCCAGAAATGATAGAAACCAATTAGTAAAAAACTTAAAGAAAATTTTCGACTTAAAAATCTTTATGTTCAAAGTAGACATGCGAGTAGTTCTTTAGATTGCACCAGATATATTCAAATGAAAGCTACATACATATATTATTAGTTTAGCTTTAATAAAAAAAATGTCGCCCTTTTGAAGATGGAAATTTTTTTTAAAAACTATGCTTATCAATAAGGCATTTATTTGGAGAAGTAGGGACAAAAATGGGGAATATTATAAATAGAAATGCCTTTATCTCGTGAAACAGTGCCACGCTGGACGGATGATATAGAGCTATTTATGCAATGGGAAACGACACAACGTATAAAAAATGCTAAATACCTGTCCGTGTGTTTTGATAAAAGTATAGACATATCCGATACTAGTCAAAGATTATTTGCTTAAGAGAAGAAATCTTGAAATGGCTAAGAGGAGGCCATAAAACATTTTTTTACACAAAGCTAATAGCGTTTCTAAAAGAAATAGATGCAGACTATGGTGACGTGTTAATGTTTACGTAGGTTTGATGGCTAAGTCGAGGAAAATGTTTAGAGCGTCTTTTCAATCTTAGAGCGGAGTTAGAACTTTATTTCCAAACAAGATTATAGCAAAGGTGCAGACATTTTAAATGTTTTAAAATGCTCTAATTTTTTTATGACTTAACCCTCCTTGCTGACATAACCCATCACATTAATAGTTTAAACCTTGTATTACAAGGCAAAGTTAAAAATATGACAGAACTATGCATGTAATAAATGAGTTTTCAAGAAAACTTTTGATTTTGAAAAATCAAATTCATTGCCAAGATTTATCCAATTTTTCAAAAATTCATATAATTTTTACACAATTTCCAAATGTAGAAAAATTTTAAAAAATAAGGTAGATTTGAAGATTTCTTGAGCTTGCAATGGATTATAAACATATTTTTAATAATCCTTTAACGTGTTCGTTAAAAAATCAACAACATAATATAGAAGAGGAATTGACACTGGTGAGACAAGATTATTATTTCAACGAAAATGGGTGACAACTTTTGGAAAAACATTTGCCCCAAAAAATATCTGAATATCAAACCTTTTTTAAATGTTTGGCACCACATATATCTGCGAGTCCGCATTTTCATCAATGTCGCAGATAAAAAAAAAATTCAGAACAAGCTAAAAGATAGCCATATTGAGACATTGCTAACAATAAAACGCTATCCGAAGGAAATTGATATTGATAAGTTGATGGACTTTATCAAACACAAGAAAAATGAATTAAACTTATCTACTGTTCTTTTTTTTCTTTTGCTATTTCTTTTTAAATTAACATCTTTATCAAAAGATATAATTGGATTTTTTTTTTTGCGAAAAAACACAGCTTCAGAAGTACCAGTGCAATATATCCTTCCTTTCACATAGAATAGAAAATCAGTAAAGTATTGATTTGACGGTACTTTATTAAACAGCTAATCAAATATGTAAATCGGACTTTGTTTGTGCAAAATATTTCAATAAAGGGTCCGCCAAATAAATTTTTTTTTTTGAAAATGCTATAAAAAAACTACTGAATATTTTATGAAATTTCTTTTCTTATTTGAAAGTACAATTCTTCCGGTTAATAATGGAAAATAATTTCATTCAAATGGCTGCCTCGGCTGGCCATGCAGTAGCCTACACGATCGGTCCAATTTTTAAGCACATTATCGATTGTGTGCAGCTGTATTGCCATTAGTGACTTCACGAATATTGTCCTTTAAAACGTCAATTGTCTCTGGCTTGTTGGCGTAACACTTATCTTTGACGGCACCCCACAAATAATAGCCCAACGGTGTCAAATCGCAGCTCCGAGGTGGCCAAACGACATAAGCTCTGCGGCTGATAATGCGATCTTCAAAAACAGGGCGCAAAACTTCGAGTGTAGCTTCGACTGTGTGGCACGTAGCGCCGTCCTGTTGAAACCAAATGTTGCTAATATCCTCCTCTTCAATTTTTGTGAGCAAAAATTCGTTCAACATGGCCCGCTAACGATCGCTATGACTGTAACGGGTACTCCTTGCTCATTTTCGATGAAAAATGGCCCAATTATGCCTCTGGACTAAAATCCGTACCAAACAGTGACTCGTCTTGGGTGTATCGGCTTTTCCATGTATGCGTGCGGGTTTTCTGTGTCCCAAACGCGACAATTTTGCTTGTTTACATACCCGCCAAGATCAAAATGGGCTTCATCTGAAAAGATGATTTTTTGGCGAAATCAGCATCTTCGGTAAGTCCATCGCAGGCCCACTTAGCGAAGCGAAAACGCATTGGATACAACCATATTCGTTCAGCGGAAGGATAAAACTAATTATCTGTCAAATCAGACATGAGCAAAGTGTTACCATTCACGAAATAAGCACTAGTTGAAAATAAAACGTTAGATGGCGGACCCTTTATATGACAGTAAGTACTCATTTAAAAATCTAGATTCGGATTTGTCCACACTTTCATATAAACACAAAAAAGTGTCTAGCTTTTTTAATCCGCCCTTTTGTATTCCATTGCGTATACTTACATATTTTTTGTTTGGCAGATGTACTTACATATTATTTTTAAAATTATTTTTTATTTTTAATGCAAAAAAAAAACAAGTCTTTTAAGAAAGATTAAATCAAAAAATTTAATTTTTCTTTCAGTCTCTCATTTTAAGTGTGGCTCTCTTTTTGAGCGACACTGCTTTAGTGCTATACAGACTTAGAACCACTGGGCAAATCGCGAGTATTAGTAAAATAGCAACACTGTTTGGCATTGGAGATGGGGGCACCAAGAGTAATTCGGGCATTTCTCAACCTAAAAAAAAAATTTATTCCTATGTCCAATTAAGACGAAAGAGCGCACATTGTCAAGGAGATGTTTGGTAAATTATCTTATTATATTGGTTATGTAGATGACACATAATTTAAATTGGCCGATACGTGATCTTCATGATATTCACTTTCATTCTTCCTGTCCTTTAGCTATAAGTTCATCAAGTTTTTTTTCGGAAAACTAGTGGATTGCCGGTGACTCCGCTTATTCCTTGTCAAATACAGTTATTACACCACATAGAACAAATTCTTCAGCTATGATTCCTTTAAAACGCTAACAATTAAGTTTATGTAACAGTGTATATAGTGTACGTGTTAAAAGTTGCATTGGGTTGTTAAAGGAAAGACTATCGCATAGTCTGAAAGAGTTACGACATCGAATTTCTAATGCACACAGTGATAGCCTTTGTACCCAGTGGATACCTATTAGTAACATGCATTATACAAACCCCTGTGGATGCTTATTAGTAACATGCATTTTAATTTGTGATAATAATAACAATAATAATAACAATAATAATAATAATAATAATAATAATAATAATAATAATAATAATAATAATAATAATAATAATAATAATAATAATAATAATAATAATAATAATAATAATAATAATAATAATAATAATAATAATAATAATAATAATAATAATAATAATAATAATAATAATAATAATAATAATAATAATAATAATAATAATAATAATAATAATAATAATAATAATAATAATAATAATAATAATAATAATAATAATAATAATAATAATAATAATAATAATAATAATAATAATAATAATAATAATAATAATAATAATAATAATAATAATAATAATAATAATAATAATAATAATAATAATAATAATAATAATAATAATAATAATAATAATAATAATAATAATAATAATAATAATAATAATAATAATAATAATAATAATAATAATAATAATAATAATAATAATAATAATAATAATAATAATAATAATAATAATAATAATAATAATAATAATAATAATAATAATAATAATAATAATAATAATAATAATAATAATAATAATAATAATAATAATAATATTATTATTATTATTATTAATAATAATAATAATAATAATAATAATAATAATAATAATAATAATAATAATAATAATAATAATAATAATAATAATAATAATAATAATAATAATAATAATAATAATAATAATAATAATAATAATAATAATAATAATAATAATAATAATAATAATAATAATAATAATAATAATAATAATAATAATAATAATAATAATAATAATAATAATAATAATAATAATAATAATAATAATAATAATAATAATAATAATAATAATAATAATAATAATAATAATAATAATAATAATAATAATAATAATAATAATAATAATAATAATAATAATAATAATAATAATAATAATAATAATAATAATAATAATAATAATAATAATAATAATAATAATAATAATAATAATAATAATAATAATAATAATAATAATAATAATAATAATAATAATAATAATAATAATAATAATAATAATAATAATAATAATAATAATAATAATAATAATAATAATAATAATAATAATAATAATAATAATAATAATAATAATAATAATAATAATAATAATAATAATAATAATAATAATAATAATAATAATAATAATAATAATAATAATAATAATAATAATAATAATAATAATAATAATAATAATAATAATAATAATAATAATAATAATAATAATAATAATAATAATAATAATAATAATAATAATAATAATAATAATAATAATAATAATAATAATAATAATAATAATAATAATAATAATAATAATAATAATAATAATAATAATAATAATAATAATAATAATAATAATAATAATAATGTTATAATAATAAACTTCCCTAGAAGTTGGGAGCATTCGTGTTTTATACACATAAATTCGTGTTGAATGCACAAATTTTATATGGGAAAACCCCATCATCTCAAAAGGACAACTTTTTCATATATAGATAAGAATACATATATTATCAGCTTTTGACCGGTGCACTTTGTGCAATACCCGCTTATACAATCTCTCCCTTTTTTAACTGATGTAGATGGATTACGGAGACTTAAATGTTACCGTTCTCCACACATGCAAAATTCCATATTGTTGACTGATTGTCTACAAAGTTGTTAGGACCTTGTTAAAAACTTGTACTATCATCGTTTTAAAAATATACAAACACTGATATTTACTATATATGACCGACTATATAAGGTGGCGTTATCCAATTCCGCCAATTTTTTAACTGATAATTTGTATTGACTAATAAGTCATTTAGACCAAATTTATAAATTTTCACTTTAACTCAAGATATATAAAAATCAATTTTTGGATGGGAGGTACCATGTCTACTTGTCCAATCCCGTTCATATTTGCTACAGAAGTTAGAATATGTGCACTGAATTGACGTATCAAATCTTATTCAAATACCTTAAACAGGAGAAAAAGGATAAAGGAATGACCGCTTACAGTGCCATCTGTTGAGAATTTTTCGACTTCCTTTATCCTAAGCCTTCGCCTAGCAATTATGAATAAATGGTTGAAGGAAGTATCCACTTTAATTTGGCCATTTTCAAGTTTTAATTATCCGAACAAATCACAATCCATTTTTCATTACAGTTACTCAAAAAATCGTTTCAGTGTTTAGCTAGTGCTAACAAATATAAGTACAACAACAAATCCAAAGACCCAATCATTATGATTTTTGATCTAATTGCTTATTGGACTTTTACTTACAACTACAATTAAATATCTTTGTTGTAATATGTATCGTTATTGAAAAATAAGCCAAACGTATGTAATAGGCCTTATTTTTTCTCGTAAATCCACGTGTAGCGGTCATGCAAAAATAACAATCATGTTCGTGATTTTGTATTCTATCGTCGTCAAGGCAACCTTTTAAAGCTCTTGCACAGGTATTACAGCATATTTTTGGCAGCCAATATTTGTTTCTTTCATCGATAGGGAATCCAAAGTAATGTTTATAAGCATTCTTAATTTGGGAAGTTATTGTATGACGTTGTGATTTTAAAGTTAATTCCCCACAGATGTAGCAAAGCAAATCTGGAGAATTTTTGCAAGTCTAAGCCCTTGACATATTGAAATCTAAAACAAATATCCATTATAAATAAGCTTACTCTATGCATGAATTTTGTAAAACATTTGCCATAATAAAAAAATATGAAACGGAAATAGTCCTTAGAGTACTTTTCAATATTAAGTTTTGGTAAAATCAAATATCGAATAGCATTTGTCTTTTTATAACACCTTTATGGGTTATTTTACTTTCAACCTTACACCTGGCTTTAATTAAAATGCTTAAAATGTAAAATTTCTATTCTAAGAACTTTTTTCTAACTTTTTGGAAATAAAAGAAAAATATGTTCACTAATTTCGCATGAAAAAAATTTTCCGCTAATTTTGCTAGAAAAAAATTTTCCGCTAATTTTGCAAGAAAACACTTTTTTGCTAATTTTGGCATGTTAGGTACCTGCATTTAATTTTGAATAAAATCAGTAATAGCTAATTGATTTTCATGATTTATTATTTTGTTTTCAACATTTTAAGCTTAAAGTGCTAAGCATCTAAAATTTTCATTCTGAACAATTTTTTATGACTATTTGAAAAAAAAAAAAAAAAAAAAAAATATAATAATAGTAACGCTCTAATTTTGCGCGAAAAAATTTTTTTCCCCGCTAAGTTGTGAATAACTCCGAAACTGTTGAAATTACAAATAAATGTTGTTCAGGTGATTTATAGGAAATTTTGTTCCTAAACTGGTGGTACTTGCATTAAAATCGGTCAAGTCGTTTTCAAATTATGATGAAGAATATTGACATAACTATCATATTTTGGGCGAAAAATTTCTCACGCCCATAAAAAAAATTTAATTCCGATGGAAAAAAAAACTGAAAACGGGTTTGAATTCAACGCATCAAAATCATTATATTTCATATAGTTCTATTTAAAGGTAAAAAATTTTTTTGTTTTTTGTAGACCAGTGTTATTAAGGAAATAAAATAACATATTATTGTGTGAATTTTCGAAATGATTTTTTTAAGAGAGTTAAAAAATATGTATACCTTTTAAGAATATTATTGCAAAAAATTTATTTTATTTTAGAAAATATCTTCAATAAACTCTTTCAGGCAAAAGGATAACTTTATCTTCTAATTATTTCTAGAAGATCAAAAAGTTATAAAGTCCAGGGAAAGTTAAAATTTTGACTCACTAAGAATTATTTTATTTAATATCTTCATATGTAAAAAAAACAAAAAAAATATTCAGATTTGTAAAAATTCTATTTTAAATACATAAACACATACATATAACTTATTATTTTTAATGATATTTATAAGGAATCAGTACTTCGATGCGAGTCGATCAATTTTTATTTAATCAAAAATAAAACATAAATTTTTCACCATACATTAATATTAGCTTAAATTAAACTCGTTGTCTTATTTACTTCTATTACTTTGTTAATTTGTGCGGCGATGACTCATACATATATACATACGTATGTACATACATATGTACATATGTCTAGTGGAAAGCAATATCGTGAGAAAGAGAATAAGCTGAAACATACATACGTTCGAACATATATATGTGTTATCGATGCACAAATTGTTTTTTGTTTCATTTTCATGCTTTTCCATTAACAAGATAATAGAAGTACGTACATACATATGTACGTATATACGTATGTATGCTTCAACTTGTCCTTTTTTTCGCGATATTGCTCTTCACTGACCAACTCTGAAAGAGAACAAGAATAACTTACGCTCTCTTATGGATTTATAATAAATCCACTGCTGACTTTTGGGCAGAAGAGTAAATGTATGGCAGTGCAACATCTTTATAAATATATAGCCATTGGTCAAACTTTATGGCTGTTGCATGGAATGGCATTGCAGTTACCAGGGTGTCGAACATCACATTCGGTTTTAAATATTGTTACGTTTTAACCTTTTTTAAACGTTTGAATTAGTTTAAATTGTGTTAAAATAAAACAAACACTGCTATTTTTATTGTTTTAAAGTTATATTTTTATTTACTACACAATAACTTTTATACAGTTTACAACAACTTAATATCCGTTTATACAACACTTTAATTTCCGCTTTAACACGTCTATCTTACAAAAGCCAAACGATAACTAACATATAGGTAAAACAGCCCTTTATATACCTAATTGCCTGCATTTGAGAAGGTTCAGGAAATATCGACCATCTTCTATTTCCATATCCGCTAATAAAAATGTAACGTAAAGGTAGTCGATGTAACAGTGCTGTCAAATTGACATATACCAAAACCCCATAATGCAGTGTTGCATTTTTATTTTTGTAAGAATACGACTTAGACATATCGTTCTAATCGTTTCGCTCGCACACAAAGTATGCACAACTTCTTCTGAAAAATGATAACATATGGGATGAAATTTCAATGGTCTCAAACGTACACTAAGCCTTGTTGATTGCCTTTTAAATGGCGTCAGAAATAATAACCTTCTTTATAGTGAAAAAATAATTCTGCTTCTTGGACATTTTCGCCAGGTATTATCCGTTGTTGGAAACCGAAATAGAACAAAAAAATACGGCATAACAATCGCCCTTATGTTGAAATTCATAATTTGACGCAAAATAGGAGATCGAATGATCCTCCTTTTACGGAATGATTGCTTAAATTGGGTAGCGGTGATTTAGAGCCTCTGACAAATTACAATAACGAAACATCTAAAGTCCCGAAGCATCGTTACTGTTGTTGTGACTCAATTATTGCCAGCATTTTATGCTAGATAAATCAATGAACAAAATTTTTCTTAATTTTACTTAACGTCAATTCTGTGTTCAAAAATTGATGATTATACTAAAATTAATAACAGATTAGTTGCTATTTGTTACTTGGAGAGAAAAGGATTTAATTCAGTTCTGATTGTGTCCAACAGGAGGAAACAGACAATGCTCTGTTGTACCCAAAATAATTTTTAAATACATTAAATATTAATTAGAAACCCTAATGATAAGGAGATATTAATAAATGGTACAAGGTTAATCTAAACACACTTGGGTGAGTACATCACAACTACAAAAATTATTCAATCCTATAAAACTGTACTACTTATGATCCAACTATGTCTTTTCGGATGAAAAAAAATCCTATAAAAATCGCCTTCCTATGAGTATTAACAAGGCATAAGGTAAAACTCTTCAAAAAGCAGGATTGTATTTACCCGAACCTTTTTTTTATGGATTTATATTATGCATTTAAACGTATGACAGGAAGTATATAATTGTCACATCATAACGTCAAAGATTGCTTAAAAAAATATTGTTACGTTTTAACCTTTTCAAAATGTTTGAGTTCTTTTCAATTTTGTTAAATAAAATAAATACACGAATTTTTTCTTTTACATTCGCACACTTTTACTTTATACAGCAACTTCAACTAAATACACAAATTACTCAACACTTTCATCTACGCCTTAACACGACTTTGCTTTATGACTGCAAAACTATATCTGAACTCACTAAGTACAATGTGCCACCTTTTGTAGCAAATCATCATCAATTTCGAATATTCTTGTAGTTACTATAAATTTCTATTTATCTACGTTAAATTCAATGTATCAATGTTGCCGCTTGGTAATTTTTTCTTTTTTGGAAACAGTTTGGTAGTTTCGTTGGTTGTTGCAGTTTTTTAACATTTTTGGTAGTTTTTCCTCTTGTAGCAATTTTTTTCGACGTGATAAATTTTTCCTCTTAAAAACACAGTACATAATTTATAATATATGTAACTTTGAATTGAATAAACAACAACTTTCAATATGTTACCACTGTTACTGAACGATATGTGCAACTGCTTAGCATTGTTTTTACGACGAGTTATGGCAAAGAATGGAGATGATGTTATGGCAGTGGCTATAGAAAGTTGCACCAGATTACCACGAATGAAGAGTAAAAAAGATTTAAAAAACTGATTTAATTTCCTTTTACTAAGAGCACTTCTGTTTTATTGTTTAATATGTTTTAAATACATTCTAGCAGTCTTTTTTACATTGTATTCTAAATGTATTCAACAACTTATTTTGTTTGCATTCATGACATGAAATATTAAATTCGAAAGAAAAATACAGTATTTTATTATCATTTGGCATTTTTTGGAATAACAGAAGCAGAAAATCTTGATTTTAGTCCTATGGTTTCTTCTGAAAAGTTTCTTACAATATTCCGTAGATTTTATTTTTGCTATACGACTTTTTAGTTTTTCTTTCATCCTTGCAATTTGTCCCACTCTAATATACACTAATTTCTGATATTTTAAATGAAATTTTTCTTTTATGTCTGTTGTACTTTATGTATATTTTTATGCTTACTATTAAATTTAATGCTTAATATTATTTTTATTACTACATTGCATAACTAAACAAAAACTTATATTTTATTTAAAAATTAATTTTTAAATTTTTGGTAGGTTGTTTTGAAAAATGTTTCGATTTTGGTAGAATTTTGGAAAATTTTTGGTAGGAGGTCAATTTCTTGTGTGGCAACACTGCAAAAATTGTAAAATCAGAATACACAAAAAGGAATCGAACTAGGTTAGCCAGACGTACTGTTTTCAACAGTACGCGTACTTTTTTTTGGTCAATGTACTGCTTTCTGCGTAACACCTATAAAAGTACACTATAGTACTTCTATTAGCTTTTTGTTCTTATTTGTTACTTTTTTTGGGTGTTGACCGTTGTTAATATATATTGGCGGACCAAATATTTTTTATTTTTTTTTTTGAAAATGCTATAAAAAAAACTACTGAATATTTTCTCAAATTTCTTTTTTTTTATTTGAAAGAACAATTCTTCCGGTTAATAATGGAAAATAATTTCATCCAAATGGCTGCCTCGGCTGGCCATGTAGTAGCTTAAACGATCGGTCCAATTTTTAAGCACATTATCAATTGCGTGCAGCTGTATTTCACCAATGGCTTCACGAATATTGTCATTTAAAGCGTCAATTGTCTATGGCTTGTTGGCGTAACACGTATCTTTGACGGCATCCCACAAATAATAGTCTAACGATATCAAATCGCAGCTCCGAGGTGGCCAAACGACATCAGCTCTGCGGCTGATAATGCGATCTTCAAAAACAGGGCGCAAAACATCGAGTGTAGCTTCGGCTGTGTGGCACGTAGTGCCGTCCTGTTGAAACCAAATGTTGCTAATATCCTTCTCTTCAATTTTTGTGAACAAAAATTCGTTCAACATGGCCCAATAACGATCGCCATTGACTGTAACGGCCACTCCTTGCTTGTTTTCTAAGAAAAATGGTCCAATTATGACTCTGGACTAAAATCCGCACCAAACAGTGGCTCGTCTTGGGTGTATCGGCTTTCCAATGTATGCGTGCGGGTTTTCTGTGCCTCTAATGCGACAATTTTGCTTGTTTCATACCCGCCAAGATCAAAATAATCTTCATCTGAAAAGATGAATTTTTGGCAAAATCGGCATCTTCTGTAAGTCGATCGCAGGCCCACTTAGTGAAGCGTATACACAACCATATTCGTTCAGCGGAAGGATAAAACTAATTATCTGTCAAATCAGACATGAGCTAAGTGTTACCATTTACGAAATAAGCACTAGTTGAAAAAAACGTTAGATGGCGGACCCAATAAAAAATAAAGGTTTTTTTAGTCTAGAAAAAAGTAGTTTAAAACATTCTGATAAAATACACATTATAATGCCGTTTTTTAGCCATTATTACACCTTCATTTTCGACTTTTATTAATCTAAGATTGATAGAGCAATATAACTTCAAATTGTATATGTGGTTAAATTAAATTGCCTAAAATTTTAGCTAAAGATACGGTCACTTCAGAAAAATATTTGACGGAAAAAGCGTACTCACTATTTTTTAGAAATGTTTGTTTTTTATTGTTAACTATTTCACATTAAATTATTAAAATATATTTACATTTTTTACACTATTGCATATTTATTTTTAAATCATTTTTTTAAGAAATATGGACATAAAAGGAAATGTTTCCATAAAATGTTTATATAAAGTAGTGGTTATGCATTTTTTGGCCAATATTTGCCTCGTTGTGACCATACGATAACATTCTGGCTAAGCATTCGATAGAATTACTATTGCAAAATGATCACATTTTTATATTCTTTGTTGAACTAAATGTTATGCCATGTTATTTAATGAATTTTTACACGCTTGCATTTGAAGAAATATTGTACTCTTATTTTATTAATTGTATTGCTCTTTTTTCCTCAATGATTTTTTCAATCGAATATCTGTCTACCCTAAATCGAACTGGCAACACCGTTAAACACTCAAGTAGCAGCACTGTTAATAGCACAGAGTTAGGGCAGTGACAGATATATCAGAGCCTTGACACAAACCAATACATATCATAATAAATTTTATAGCAAAGACTACTACTGTACTAATTCAGTGTGTCTTTCTTTAGATATTGTTTATTTTCGTAATACCGCCATGCACTTAAGCCTGTTAGTCGTGAATAGGCTCATTATCTTTATTCCCATAGCTCGCCAGTCGATCTAGATGTACCACTTTCATTTCGTATCTCGTGCTATTGTTTTTCTGTATTCTGTATACCACATCTGTTAACCTTTTGACTACTTTATAGGGTACATCCCAGTTAGTTTGTAGCTTGGGAGATAATCCTTTCTTCCACTGTGTGTTGTAGAGTAGAACCAGTTGTGCCTCATGAAAGCCATTAGTATTTGCTGCACGATCATATCTGGCTTTCAATCTATTTTTATACGTGTGCGCACAAATTCGTGAAGTTCATTGAGTTTTCCCTGTTTTTCAGCGTATGTAGCTTCCGTCTCTGTGGAAGGCTTAAGACCAAACTCTAAGTCACTAGACAGTTTTAGCTCAGTCCCAAAACTAATCTTGGCTGGTGAACTAGATGTTGAATCACGGACAGCTGATCGGTACGCCAATAAAAACTTCGGAATGTGTTCGTCTCACTCTTTTTGTTGATCGCTCATTAATTTTCGCAAGTATTTGTCTAGGGTTCGATTACATCATCACCACAAGGTGTGCCTTTTAAGAATATTATTGCAAAAAATTTATTTTATTTTAGAAAATATCTTCAATAAACTCTTTCAGGCAAAAGGATAACTTTATCTTCTAATTATTTCTAGAAGATCAAAAAGTTATAAAGTCCAGGGAAAGTTAAAATTTTGACTCACTAAGAATTATTTTATTTAATATCTTCATATGTAAAAAAAACAAAAAAAATATTCAGATTTGTAAAAATTCTCTTTTAAATACATAAACACATACATATAACTTATTATTTTTAATGATATTTATAAGGAATCAGTACTTCGATGCGAGTCGATCAATTTTTATTTAATCAAAAATAAAACATAAATTTTTCACCATACATTAATATTAGCTTAAATTAAACTCGTTGTCTTATTTACTTCTATTACTTTGTTAATTTGTGCGGCGATGACTCATACATATATACATACGTATGTACATACATATGTACATATGTCTAGTGGAAAGCAATATCGTGAGAAAGAGAATAAGCTGAAACATACATACGTTCGAACATATATATGTGTTATCGATGCACAAATTGTTTTTTGTTTCATTTTCATGCTTTTCCATTAACAAGATAATAGAAGTACGTACATACATATGTACGTATATACGTATGTATGCTTCAACTTGTCCTTTTTTTCGCGATATTGCTCTTCACTGACCAACTCTGAAAGAGAACAAGAATAACTTACGCTCTCTTATGGATTTATAATAAATCCACTGCTGACTTTTGGGCAGAAGAGTAAATGTATGGCAGTGCAACATCTTTATAAATATATAGCCATTGGTCAAACTTTATGGCTGTTGCATGGAATGGCATTGCAGTTACCAGGGTGTCGAACATCACATTCGGTTTTAAATATTGTTACGTTTTAACCTTTTTTAAACGTTTGAATTAGTTTAAATTGTGTTAAAATAAAACAAACACTGCTATTTTTATTGTTTTAAAGTTATATTTTTATTTACTACACAATAACTTTTATACAGTTTACAACAACTTAATATCCGTTTATACAACACTTTAATTTCCGCTTTAACACGTCTATCTTACAAAAGCCAAACGATAACTAACATATAGGTAAAACAGCCCTTTATATACCTAATTGCCTGCATTTGAGAAGGTTCAGGAAATATCGACCATCTTCTATTTCCATATCCGCTAATAAAAATGTAACGTAAAGGTAGTCGATGTAACAGTGCTGTCAAATTGACATATACCAAAACCCCATAATGCAGTGTTGCATTTTTATTTTTGTAAGAATACGACTTAGACATATCGTTCTAATCGTTTCGCTCGCACACAAAGTATGCACAACTTCTTCTGAAAAATGATAACATATGGGATGAAATTTCAATGGTCTCAAACGTACACTAAGCCTTGTTGATTGCCTTTTAAATGGCGTCAGAAATAATAACCTTCTTTATAGTGAAAAAATAATTCTGCTTCTTGGACATTTTCGCCAGGTATTATCCGTTGTTGGAAACCGAAATAGAACAAAAAAATACGGCATAACAATCGCCCTTATGTTGAAATTCATAATTTGACGCAAAATAGGAGATCGAATGATCCTCCTTTTACGGAATGATTGCTTAAATTGGGTAGCGGTGATTTAGAGCCTCTGACAAATTACAATAACGAAACATCTAAAGTCCCGAAGCATCGTTACTGTTGTTGTGACTCAATTATTGCCAGCATTTTATGCTAGATAAATCAATGAACAAAATTTTTCTTAATTTTACTTAACGTCAATTCTGTGTTCAAAAATTGATGATTATACTAAAATTAATAACAGATTAGTTGCTATTTGTTACTTGGAGAGAAAAGGATTTAATTCAGTTCTGATTGTGTCCAACAGGAGGAAACAGACAATGCTCTGTTGTACCCAAAATAATTTTTAAATACATTAAATATTAATTAGAAACCCTAATGATAAGGAGATATTAATAAATGGTACAAGGTTAATCTAAACACACTTGGGTGAGTACATCACAACTACAAAAATTATTCAATCCTATAAAACTGTACTACTTATGATCCAACTATGTCTTTTCGGATGAAAAAAAATCCTATAAAAATCGCCTTCCTATGAGTATTAACAAGGCATAAGGTAAAACTCTTCAAAAAGCAGGATTGTATTTACCCGAACCTTTTTTTTATGGATTTATATTATGCATTTAAACGTATGACAGGAAGTATATAATTGTCACATCATAACGTCAAAGATTGCTTAAAAAAATATTGTTACGTTTTAACCTTTTCAAAATGTTTGAGTTCTTTTCAATTTTGTTAAATAAAATAAATACACGAATTTTTTCTTTTACATTCGCACACTTTTACTTTATACAGCAACTTCAACTAAATACACAAATTACTCAACACTTTCATCTACGCCTTAACACGACTTTGCTTTATGACTGCAAAACTATATCTGAACTCACTAAGTACAATGTGCCACCTTTTGTAGCAAATCATCATCAATTTCGAATATTCTTGTAGTTACTATAAATTTCTATTTATCTACGTTAAATTCAATGTATCAATGTTGCCGCTTGGTAATTTTTTCTTTTTTGGAAACAGTTTGGTAGTTTCGTTGGTTGTTGCAGTTTTTTAACATTTTTGGTAGTTTTTCCTCTTGTAGCAATTTTTTTCGACGTGATAAATTTTTCCTCTTAAAAACACAGTACATAATTTATAATATATGTAACTTTGAATTGAATAAACAACAACTTTCAATATGTTACCACTGTTACTGAACGATATGTGCAACTGCTTAGCATTGTTTTTACGACGAGTTATGGCAAAGAATGGAGATGATGTTATGGCAGTGGCTATAGAAAGTTGCACCAGATTACCACGAATGAAGAGTAAAAAAGATTTAAAAAACTGATTTAATTTCCTTTTACTAAGAGCACTTCTGTTTTATTGTTTAATATGTTTTAAATACATTCTAGCAGTCTTTTTTACATTGTATTCTAAATGTATTCAACAACTTATTTTGTTTGCATTCATGACATGAAATATTAAATTCGAAAGAAAAATACAGTATTTTATTATCATTTGGCATTTTTTGGAATAACAGAAGCAGAAAATCTTGATTTTAGTCCTATGGTTTCTTCTGAAAAGTTTCTTACAATATTCCGTAGATTTTATTTTTGCTATACGACTTTTTAGTTTTTCTTTCATCCTTGCAATTTGTCCCACTCTAATATACACTAATTTCTGATATTTTAAATGAAATTTTTCTTTTATGTCTGTTGTACTTTATGTATATTTTTATGCTTACTATTAAATTTAATGCTTAATATTATTTTTATTACTACATTGCATAACTAAACAAAAACTTATATTTTATTTAAAAATTAATTTTTAAATTTTTGGTAGGTTGTTTTGAAAAATGTTTCGATTTTGGTAGAATTTTGGAAAATTTTTGGTAGGAGGTCAATTTCTTGTGTGGCAACACTGCAAAAATTGTAAAATCAGAATACACAAAAAGGAATCGAACTAGGTTAGCCAGACGTACTGTTTTCAACAGTACGCGTACTTTTTTTTGGTCAATGTACTGCTTTCTGCGTAACACCTATAAAAGTACACTATAGTACTTCTATTAGCTTTTTGTTCTTATTTGTTACTTTTTTTGGGTGTTGACCGTTGTTAATATATATTGGCGGACCAAATATTTTTTATTTTTTTTTGAAAATGCTATAAAAAAAACTACTGAATATTTTCTCAAATTTCTTTTTTTTTATTTGAAAGAACAATTCTTCCGGTTAATAATGGAAAATAATTTCATCCAAATGGCTGCCTCGGCTGGCCATGTAGTAGCTTAAACGATCGGTCCAATTTTTAAGCACATTATCAATTGCGTGCAGCTGTATTTCACCAATGGCTTCACGAATATTGTCATTTAAAGCGTCAATTGTCTATGGCTTGTTGGCGTAACACGTATCTTTGACGGCATCCCACAAATAATAGTCTAACGATATCAAATCGCAGCTCCGAGGTGGCCAAACGACATCAGCTCTGCGGCTGATAATGCGATCTTCAAAAACAGGGCGCAAAACATCGAGTGTAGCTTCGGCTGTGTGGCACGTAGTGCCGTCCTGTTGAAACCAAATGTTGCTAATATCCTTCTCTTCAATTTTTGTGAACAAAAATTCGTTCAACATGGCCCAATAACGATCGCCATTGACTGTAACGGCCACTCCTTGCTTGTTTTCTAAGAAAAATGGTCCAATTATGACTCTGGACTAAAATCCGCACCAAACAGTGGCTCGTCTTGGGTGTATCGGCTTTCCAATGTATGCGTGCGGGTTTTCTGTGCCTCTAATGCGACAATTTTGCTTGTTTCATACCCGCCAAGATCAAAATAATCTTCATCTGAAAAGATGAATTTTTGGCAAAATCGGCATCTTCTGTAAGTCGATCGCAGGCCCACTTAGTGAAGCGTATACACAACCATATTCGTTCAGCGGAAGGATAAAACTAATTATCTGTCAAATCAGACATGAGCTAAGTGTTACCATTTACGAAATAAGCACTAGTTGAAAAAAACGTTAGATGGCGGACCCAATAAAAAATAAAGGTTTTTTTAGTCTAGAAAAAAGTAGTTTAAAACATTCTGATAAAATACACATTATAATGCCGTTTTTTAGCCATTATTACACCTTCATTTTCGACTTTTATTAATCTAAGATTGATAGAGCAATATAACTTCAAATTGTATATGTGGTTAAATTAAATTGCCTAAAATTTTAGCTAAAGATACGGTCACTTCAGAAAAATATTTGACGGAAAAAGCGTACTCACTATTTTTTAGAAATGTTTGTTTTTTATTGTTAACTATTTCACATTAAATTATTAAAATATATTTACATTTTTTACACTATTGCATATTTATTTTTAAATCATTTTTTTAAGAAATATGGACATAAAAGGAAATGTTTCCATAAAATGTTTATATAAAGTAGTGGTTATGCATTTTTTGGCCAATATTTGCCTCGTTGTGACCATACGATAACATTCTGGCTAAGCATTCGATAGAATTACTATTGCAAAATGATCACATTTTTATATTCTTTGTTGAACTAAATGTTATGCCATGTTATTTAATGAATTTTTACACGCTTGCATTTGAAGAAATATTGTACTCTTATTTTATTAATTGTATTGCTCTTTTTTCCTCAATGATTTTTTCAATCGAATATCTGTCTACCCTAAATCGAACTGGCAACACCGTTAAACACTCAAGTAGCAGCACTGTTAATAGCACAGAGTTAGGGCAGTGACAGATATATCAGAGCCTTGACACAAACCAATACATATCATAATAAATTTTATAGCAAAGACTACTACTGTACTAATTCAGTGTGTCTTTCTTTAGATATTGTTTATTTTCGTAATACCGCCATGCACTTAAGCCTGTTAGTCGTGAATAGGCTCATTATCTTTATTCCCATAGCTCGCCAGTCGATCTAGATGTACCACTTTCATTTCGTATCTCGTGCTATTGTTTTTCTGTATTCTGTATACCAC
This sequence comes from Wohlfahrtia magnifica, assembly GCA_023159175.1. Lineage (NCBI taxonomy): Eukaryota > Metazoa > Arthropoda > Insecta > Diptera > Sarcophagidae > Wohlfahrtia > Wohlfahrtia magnifica. The sequence continues at coordinate 205,288 of JAKWBJ010000108.1, read as the reverse complement.
ATCTGTTAACCTTTTGACTACTTTATAGGGTACATCCCAGTTAGTTTGTAGCTTGGGAGATAATCCTTTCTTCCACTGTGTGTTGTAGAGTAGAACCAGTTGTGCCTCATGAAAGCCATTAGTATTTGCTGCACGATCATATCTGGCTTTCAATCTATTTTTATACGTGTGCGCACAAATTCGTGAAGTTCATTGAGTTTTCCCTGTTTTTCAGCGTATGTAGCTTCCGTCTCTGTGGAAGGCTTAAGACCAAACTCTAAGTCACTAGACAGTTTTAGCTCAGTCCCAAAACTAATCTTGGCTGGTGAACTAGATGTTGAATCACGGACAGCTGATCGGTACGCCAATAAAAACTTCGGAATGTGTTCGTCTCACTCTTTTTGTTGATCGCTCATTAATTTTCGCAAGTATTTGTCTAGGGTTCGATTACATCATCACCACAAGGTGTGCCTTTTAAGAATATTATTGCAAAAAATTTATTTTATTTTAGAAAATATCTTCAATAAACTCTTTCAGGCAAAAGGATAACTTTATCTTCTAATTATTTCTAGAAGATCAAAAAGTTATAAAGTCCAGGGAAAGTTAAAATTTTGACTCACTAAGAATTATTTTATTTAATATCTTCATATGTAAAAAAAACAAAAAAAATATTCAGATTTGTAAAAATTCTCTTTTAAATACATAAACACATACATATAACTTATTATTTTTAATGATATTTATAAGGAATCAGTACTTCGATGCGAGTCGATCAATTTTTATTTAATCAAAAATAAAACATAAATTTTTCACCATACATTAATATTAGCTTAAATTAAACTCGTTGTCTTATTTACTTCTATTACTTTGTTAATTTGTGCGGCGATGACTCATACATATATACATACGTATGTACATACATATGTACATATGTCTAGTGGAAAGCAATATCGTGAGAAAGAGAATAAGCTGAAACATACATACGTTCGAACATATATATGTGTTATCGATGCACAAATTGTTTTTTGTTTCATTTTCATGCTTTTCCATTAACAAGATAATAGAAGTACGTACATACATATGTACGTATATACGTATGTATGCTTCAACTTGTCCTTTTTTTCGCGATATTGCTCTTCACTGACCAACTCTGAAAGAGAACAAGAATAACTTACGCTCTCTTATGGATTTATAATAAATCCACTGCTGACTTTTGGGCAGAAGAGTAAATGTATGGCAGTGCAACATCTTTATAAATATATAGCCATTGGTCAAACTTTATGGCTGTTGCATGGAATGGCATTGCAGTTACCAGGGTGTCGAACATCACATTCGGTTTTAAATATTGTTACGTTTTAACCTTTTTTAAACGTTTGAATTAGTTTAAATTGTGTTAAAATAAAACAAACACTGCTATTTTTATTGTTTTAAAGTTATATTTTTATTTACTACACAATAACTTTTATACAGTTTACAACAACTTAATATCCGTTTATACAACACTTTAATTTCCGCTTTAACACGTCTATCTTACAAAAGCCAAACGATAACTAACATATAGGTAAAACAGCCCTTTATATACCTAATTGCCTGCATTTGAGAAGGTTCAGGAAATATCGACCATCTTCTATTTCCATATCCGCTAATAAAAATGTAACGTAAAGGTAGTCGATGTAACAGTGCTGTCAAATTGACATATACCAAAACCCCATAATGCAGTGTTGCATTTTTATTTTTGTAAGAATACGACTTAGACATATCGTTCTAATCGTTTCGCTCGCACACAAAGTATGCACAACTTCTTCTGAAAAATGATAACATATGGGATGAAATTTCAATGGTCTCAAACGTACACTAAGCCTTGTTGATTGCCTTTTAAATGGCGTCAGAAATAATAACCTTCTTTATAGTGAAAAAATAATTCTGCTTCTTGGACATTTTCGCCAGGTATTATCCGTTGTTGGAAACCGAAATAGAACAAAAAAATACGGCATAACAATCGCCCTTATGTTGAAATTCATAATTTGACGCAAAATAGGAGATCGAATGATCCTCCTTTTACGGAATGATTGCTTAAATTGGGTAGCGGTGATTTAGAGCCTCTGACAAATTACAATAACGAAACATCTAAAGTCCCGAAGCATCGTTACTGTTGTTGTGACTCAATTATTGCCAGCATTTTATGCTAGATAAATCAATGAACAAAATTTTTCTTAATTTTACTTAACGTCAATTCTGTGTTCAAAAATTGATGATTATACTAAAATTAATAACAGATTAGTTGCTATTTGTTACTTGGAGAGAAAAGGATTTAATTCAGTTCTGATTGTGTCCAACAGGAGGAAACAGACAATGCTCTGTTGTACCCAAAATAATTTTTAAATACATTAAATATTAATTAGAAACCCTAATGATAAGGAGATATTAATAAATGGTACAAGGTTAATCTAAACACACTTGGGTGAGTACATCACAACTACAAAAATTATTCAATCCTATAAAACTGTACTACTTATGATCCAACTATGTCTTTTCGGATGAAAAAAAATCCTATAAAAATCGCCTTCCTATGAGTATTAACAAGGCATAAGGTAAAACTCTTCAAAAAGCAGGATTGTATTTACCCGAACCTTTTTTTTATGGATTTATATTATGCATTTAAACGTATGACAGGAAGTATATAATTGTCACATCATAACGTCAAAGATTGCTTAAAAAAATATTGTTACGTTTTAACCTTTTCAAAATGTTTGAGTTCTTTTCAATTTTGTTAAATAAAATAAATACACGAATTTTTTCTTTTACATTCGCACACTTTTACTTTATACAGCAACTTCAACTAAATACACAAATTACTCAACACTTTCATCTACGCCTTAACACGACTTTGCTTTATGACTGCAAAACTATATCTGAACTCACTAAGTACAATGTGCCACCTTTTGTAGCAAATCATCATCAATTTCGAATATTCTTGTAGTTACTATAAATTTCTATTTATCTACGTTAAATTCAATGTATCAATGTTGCCGCTTGGTAATTTTTTCTTTTTTGGAAACAGTTTGGTAGTTTCGTTGGTTGTTGCAGTTTTTTAACATTTTTGGTAGTTTTTCCTCTTGTAGCAATTTTTTTCGACGTGATAAATTTTTCCTCTTAAAAACACAGTACATAATTTATAATATATGTAACTTTGAATTGAATAAACAACAACTTTCAATATGTTACCACTGTTACTGAACGATATGTGCAACTGCTTAGCATTGTTTTTACGACGAGTTATGGCAAAGAATGGAGATGATGTTATGGCAGTGGCTATAGAAAGTTGCACCAGATTACCACGAATGAAGAGTAAAAAAGATTTAAAAAACTGATTTAATTTCCTTTTACTAAGAGCACTTCTGTTTTATTGTTTAATATGTTTTAAATACATTCTAGCAGTCTTTTTTACATTGTATTCTAAATGTATTCAACAACTTATTTTGTTTGCATTCATGACATGAAATATTAAATTCGAAAGAAAAATACAGTATTTTATTATCATTTGGCATTTTTTGGAATAACAGAAGCAGAAAATCTTGATTTTAGTCCTATGGTTTCTTCTGAAAAGTTTCTTACAATATTCCGTAGATTTTATTTTTGCTATACGACTTTTTAGTTTTTCTTTCATCCTTGCAATTTGTCCCACTCTAATATACACTAATTTCTGATATTTTAAATGAAATTTTTCTTTTATGTCTGTTGTACTTTATGTATATTTTTATGCTTACTATTAAATTTAATGCTTAATATTATTTTTATTACTACATTGCATAACTAAACAAAAACTTATATTTTATTTAAAAATTAATTTTTAAATTTTTGGTAGGTTGTTTTGAAAAATGTTTCGATTTTGGTAGAATTTTGGAAAATTTTTGGTAGGAGGTCAATTTCTTGTGTGGCAACACTGCAAAAATTGTAAAATTAGAATACACAAAAAGGAATCGAACTAGGTTAGCCAGACGTACTGTTTTCAACAGTACGCGTACTTTTTTTTGGTCAATGTACTGCTTTCTGCGTAACACCTATAAAAGTACACTATAGTACTTCTATTAGCTTTTTGTTCTTATTTGTTACTTTTTTTGGGTGTTGACCGTTGTTAATATATATTGGCGGACCAAATATTTTTTATTTTTTTTTTGAAAATGCTATAAAAAAAACTACTGAATATTTTCTCAAATTTCTTTTTTTTTATTTGAAAGAACAATTCTTCCGGTTAATAATGGAAAATAATTTCATCCAAATGGCTGCCTCGGCTGGCCATGTAGTAGCTTAAACGATCGGTCCAATTTTTAAGCACATTATCAATTGCGTGCAGCTGTATTTCACCAATGGCTTCACGAATATTGTCATTTAAAGCGTCAATTGTCTATGGCTTGTTGGCGTAACACGTATCTTTGACGGCATCCCACAAATAATAGTCTAACGATATCAAATCGCAGCTCCGAGGTGGCCAAACGACATCAGCTCTGCGGCTGATAATGCGATCTTCAAAAACAGGGCGCAAAACATCGAGTGTAGCTTCGGCTGTGTGGCACGTAGTGCCGTCCTGTTGAAACCAAATGTTGCTAATATCCTTCTCTTCAATTTTTGTGAACAAAAATTCGTTCAACATGGCCCAATAACGATCGCCATTGACTGTAACGGCCACTCCTTGCTTGTTTTCTAAGAAAAATGGTCCAATTATGACTCTGGACTAAAATCCGCACCAAACAGTGGCTCGTCTTGGGTGTATCGGCTTTCCAATGTATGCGTGCGGGTTTTCTGTGCCTCTAATGCGACAATTTTGCTTGTTTCATACCCGCCAAGATCAAAATAATCTTCATCTGAAAAGATGAATTTTTGGCAAAATCGGCATCTTCTGTAAGTCGATCGCAGGCCCACTTAGTGAAGCGTATACACAACCATATTCGTTCAGCGGAAGGATAAAACTAATTATCTGTCAAATCAGACATGAGCTAAGTGTTACCATTTACGAAATAAGCACTAGTTGAAAAAAACGTTAGATGGCGGACCCAATAAAAAATAAAGGTTTTTTTAGTCTAGAAAAAAGTAGTTTAAAACATTCTGATAAAATACACATTATAATGCCGTTTTTTAGCCATTATTACACCTTCATTTTCGACTTTTATTAATCTAAGATTGATAGAGCAATATAACTTCAAATTGTATATGTGGTTAAATTAAATTGCCTAAAATTTTAGCTAAAGATACGGTCACTTCAGAAAAATATTTGACGGAAAAAGCGTACTCACTATTTTTTAGAAATGTTTGTTTTTTATTGTTAACTATTTCACATTAAATTATTAAAATATATTTACATTTTTTACACTATTGCATATTTATTTTTAAATCATTTTTTTAAGAAATATGGACATAAAAGGAAATGTTTCCATAAAATGTTTATATAAAGTAGTGGTTATGCATTTTTTGGCCAATATTTGCCTCGTTGTGACCATACGATAACATTCTGGCTAAGCATTCGATAGAATTACTATTGCAAAATGATCACATTTTTATATTCTTTGTTGAACTAAATGTTATGCCATGTTATTTAATGAATTTTTACACGCTTGCATTTGAAGAAATATTGTACTCTTATTTTATTAATTGTATTGCTCTTTTTTCCTCAATGATTTTTTCAATCGAATATCTGTCTACCCTAAATCGAACTGGCAACACCGTTAAACACTCAAGTAGCAGCACTGTTAATAGCACAGAGTTAGGGCAGTGACAGATATATCAGAGCCTTGACACAAACCAATACATATCATAATAAATTTTATAGCAAAGACTACTACTGTACTAATTCAGTGTGTCTTTCTTTAGATATTGTTTATTTTCGTAATACCGCCATGCACTTAAGCCTGTTAGTCGTGAATAGGCTCATTATCTTTATTCCCATAGCTCGCCAGTCGATCTAGATGTACCACTTTCATTTCGTATCTCGTGCTATTGTTTTTCTGTATTCTGTATACCACATCTGTTAACCTTTTGACTACTTTATAGGGTACATCCCAGTTAGTTTGTAGCTTGGGAGATAATCCTTTCTTCCACTGTGTGTTGTAGAGTAGAACCAGTTGTGCCTCATGAAAGCCATTAGTATTTGCTGCACGATCATATCTGGCTTTCAATCTATTTTTATACGTGTGCGCACAAATTCGTGAAGTTCATTGAGTTTTCCCTGTTTTTCAGCGTATGTAGCTTCCGTCTCTGTGGAAGGCTTAAGACCAAACTCTAAGTCACTAGACAGTTTTAGCTCAGTCCCAAAACTAATCTTGGCTGGTGAACTAGATGTTGAATCACGGACAGCTGATCGGTACGCCAATAAAAACTTCGGAATGTGTTCGTCTCACTCTTTTTGTTGATCGCTCATTAATTTTCGCAAGTATTTGTCTAGGGTTCGATTACATCATCACCACAAGGTGTGCCTTTTAAGAATATTATTGCAAAAAATTTATTTTATTTTAGAAAATATCTTCAATAAACTCTTTCAGGCAAAAGGATAACTTTATCTTCTAATTATTTCTAGAAGATCAAAAAGTTATAAAGTCCAGGGAAAGTTAAAATTTTGACTCACTAAGAATTATTTTATTTAATATCTTCATATGTAAAAAAAACAAAAAAAATATTCAGATTTGTAAAAATTCTCTTTTAAATACATAAACACATACATATAACTTATTATTTTTAATGATATTTATAAGGAATCAGTACTTCGATGCGAGTCGATCAATTTTTATTTAATCAAAAATAAAACATAAATTTTTCACCATACATTAATATTAGCTTAAATTAAACTCGTTGTCTTATTTACTTCTATTACTTTGTTAATTTGTGCGGCGATGACTCATACATATATACATACGTATGTACATACATATGTACATATGTCTAGTGGAAAGCAATATCGTGAGAAAGAGAATAAGCTGAAACATACATACGTTCGAACATATATATGTGTTATCGATGCACAAATTGTTTTTTGTTTCATTTTCATGCTTTTCCATTAACAAGATAATAGAAGTACGTACATACATATGTACGTATATACGTATGTATGCTTCAACTTGTCCTTTTTTTCGCGATATTGCTCTTCACTGACCAACTCTGAAAGAGAACAAGAATAACTTACGCTCTCTTATGGATTTATAATAAATCCACTGCTGACTTTTGGGCAGAAGAGTAAATGTATGGCAGTGCAACATCTTTATAAATATATAGCCATTGGTCAAACTTTATGGCTGTTGCATGGAATGGCATTGCAGTTACCAGGGTGTCGAACATCACATTCGGTTTTAAATATTGTTACGTTTTAACCTTTTTTAAACGTTTGAATTAGTTTAAATTGTGTTAAAATAAAACAAACACTGCTATTTTTATTGTTTTAAAGTTATATTTTTATTTACTACACAATAACTTTTATACAGTTTACAACAACTTAATATCCGTTTATACAACACTTTAATTTCCGCTTTAACACGTCTATCTTACAAAAGCCAAACGATAACTAACATATAGGTAAAACAGCCCTTTATATACCTAATTGCCTGCATTTGAGAAGGTTCAGGAAATATCGACCATCTTCTATTTCCATATCCGCTAATAAAAATGTAACGTAAAGGTAGTCGATGTAACAGTGCTGTCAAATTGACATATACCAAAACCCCATAATGCAGTGTTGCATTTTTATTTTTGTAAGAATACGACTTAGACATATCGTTCTAATCGTTTCGCTCGCACACAAAGTATGCACAACTTCTTCTGAAAAATGATAACATATGGGATGAAATTTCAATGGTCTCAAACGTACACTAAGCCTTGTTGATTGCCTTTTAAATGGCGTCAGAAATAATAACCTTCTTTATAGTGAAAAAATAATTCTGCTTCTTGGACATTTTCGCCAGGTATTATCCGTTGTTGGAAACCGAAATAGAACAAAAAAATACGGCATAACAATCGCCCTTATGTTGAAATTCATAATTTGACGCAAAATAGGAGATCGAATGATCCTCCTTTTACGGAATGATTGCTTAAATTGGGTAGCGGTGATTTAGAGCCTCTGACAAATTACAATAACGAAACATCTAAAGTCCCGAAGCATCGTTACTGTTGTTGTGACTCAATTATTGCCAGCATTTTATGCTAGATAAATCAATGAACAAAATTTTTCTTAATTTTACTTAACGTCAATTCTGTGTTCAAAAATTGATGATTATACTAAAATTAATAACAGATTAGTTGCTATTTGTTACTTGGAGAGAAAAGGATTTAATTCAGTTCTGATTGTGTCCAACAGGAGGAAACAGACAATGCTCTGTTGTACCCAAAATAATTTTTAAATACATTAAATATTAATTAGAAACCCTAATGATAAGGAGATATTAATAAATGGTACAAGGTTAATCTAAACACACTTGGGTGAGTACATCACAACTACAAAAATTATTCAATCCTATAAAACTGTACTACTTATGATCCAACTATGTCTTTTCGGATGAAAAAAAATCCTATAAAAATCGCCTTCCTATGAGTATTAACAAGGCATAAGGTAAAACTCTTCAAAAAGCAGGATTGTATTTACCCGAACCTTTTTTTTATGGATTTATATTATGCATTTAAACGTATGACAGGAAGTATATAATTGTCACATCATAACGTCAAAGATTGCTTAAAAAAATATTGTTACGTTTTAACCTTTTCAAAATGTTTGAGTTCTTTTCAATTTTGTTAAATAAAATAAATACACGAATTTTTTCTTTTACATTCGCACACTTTTACTTTATACAGCAACTTCAACTAAATACACAAATTACTCAACACTTTCATCTACGCCTTAACACGACTTTGCTTTATGACTGCAAAACTATATCTGAACTCACTAAGTACAATGTGCCACCTTTTGTAGCAAATCATCATCAATTTCGAATATTCTTGTAGTTACTATAAATTTCTATTTATCTACGTTAAATTCAATGTATCAATGTTGCCGCTTGGTAATTTTTTCTTTTTTGGAAACAGTTTGGTAGTTTCGTTGGTTGTTGCAGTTTTTTAACATTTTTGGTAGTTTTTCCTCTTGTAGCAATTTTTTTCGACGTGATAAATTTTTCCTCTTAAAAACACAGTACATAATTTATAATATATGTAACTTTGAATTGAATAAACAACAACTTTCAATATGTTACCACTGTTACTGAACGATATGTGCAACTGCTTAGCATTGTTTTTACGACGAGTTATGGCAAAGAATGGAGATGATGTTATGGCAGTGGCTATAGAAAGTTGCACCAGATTACCACGAATGAAGAGTAAAAAAGATTTAAAAAACTGATTTAATTTCCTTTTACTAAGAGCACTTCTGTTTTATTGTTTAATATGTTTTAAATACATTCTAGCAGTCTTTTTTACATTGTATTCTAAATGTATTCAACAACTTATTTTGTTTGCATTCATGACATGAAATATTAAATTCGAAAGAAAAATACAGTATTTTATTATCATTTGGCATTTTTTGGAATAACAGAAGCAGAAAATCTTGATTTTAGTCCTATGGTTTCTTCTGAAAAGTTTCTTACAATATTCCGTAGATTTTATTTTTGCTATACGACTTTTTAGTTTTTCTTTCATCCTTGCAATTTGTCCCACTCTAATATACACTAATTTCTGATATTTTAAATGAAATTTTTCTTTTATGTCTGTTGTACTTTATGTATATTTTTATGCTTACTATTAAATTTAATGCTTAATATTATTTTTATTACTACATTGCATAACTAAACAAAAACTTATATTTTATTTAAAAATTAATTTTTAAATTTTTGGTAGGTTGTTTTGAAAAATGTTTCGATTTTGGTAGAATTTTGGAAAATTTTTGGTAGGAGGTCAATTTCTTGTGTGGCAACACTGCAAAAATTGTAAAATTAGAATACACAAAAAGGAATCGAACTAGGTTAGCCAGACGTACTGTTTTCAACAGTACGCGTACTTTTTTTTGGTCAATGTACTGCTTTCTGCGTAACACCTATAAAAGTACACTATAGTACTTCTATTAGCTTTTTGTTCTTATTTGTTACTTTTTTTGGGTGTTGACCGTTGTTAATATATATTGGCGGACCAAATATTTTTTATTTTTTTTTGAAAATGCTATAAAAAAAACTACTGAATATTTTCTCAAATTTCTTTTTTTTTATTTGAAAGAACAATTCTTCCGGTTAATAATGGAAAATAATTTCATCCAAATGGCTGCCTCGGCTGGCCATGTAGTAGCTTAAACGATCGGTCCAATTTTTAAGCACATTATCAATTGCGTGCAGCTGTATTTCACCAATGGCTTCACGAATATTGTCATTTAAAGCGTCAATTGTCTATGGCTTGTTGGCGTAACACGTATCTTTGACGGCATCCCACAAATAATAGTCTAACGATATCAAATCGCAGCTCCGAGGTGGCCAAACGACATCAGCTCTGCGGCTGATAATGCGATCTTCAAAAACAGGGCGCAAAACATCGAGTGTAGCTTCGGCTGTGTGGCACGTAGTGCCGTCCTGTTGAAACCAAATGTTGCTAATATCCTTCTCTTCAATTTTTGTGAACAAAAATTCGTTCAACATGGCCCAATAACGATCGCCATTGACTGTAACGGCCACTCCTTGCTTGTTTTCTAAGAAAAATGGTCCAATTATGACTCTGGACTAAAATCCGCACCAAACAGTGGCTCGTCTTGGGTGTATCGGCTTTCCAATGTATGCGTGCGGGTTTTCTGTGCCTCTAATGCGACAATTTTGCTTGTTTCATACCCGCCAAGATCAAAATAATCTTCATCTGAAAAGATGAATTTTTGGCAAAATCGGCATCTTCTGTAAGTCGATCGCAGGCCCACTTAGTGAAGCGTATACACAACCATATTCGTTCAGCGGAAGGATAAAACTAATTATCTGTCAAATCAGACATGAGCTAAGTGTTACCATTTACGAAATAAGCACTAGTTGAAAAAAACGTTAGATGGCGGACCCAATAAAAAATAAAGGTTTTTTTAGTCTAGAAAAAAGTAGTTTAAAACATTCTGATAAAATACACATTATAATGCCGTTTTTTAGCCATTATTACACCTTCATTTTCGACTTTTATTAATCTAAGATTGATAGAGCAATATAACTTCAAATTGTATATGTGGTTAAATTAAATTGCCTAAAATTTTAGCTAAAGATACGGTCACTTCAGAAAAATATTTGACGGAAAAAGCGTACTCACTATTTTTTAGAAATGTTTGTTTTTTATTGTTAACTATTTCACATTAAATTATTAAAATATATTTACATTTTTTACACTATTGCATATTTATTTTTAAATCATTTTTTTAAGAAATATGGACATAAAAGGAAATGTTTCCATAAAATGTTTATATAAAGTAGTGGTTATGCATTTTTTGGCCAATATTTGCCTCGTTGTGACCATACGATAACATTCTGGCTAAGCATTCGATAGAATTACTATTGCAAAATGATCACATTTTTATATTCTTTGTTGAACTAAATGTTATGCCATGTTATTTAATGAATTTTTACACGCTTGCATTTGAAGAAATATTGTACTCTTATTTTATTAATTGTATTGCTCTTTTTTCCTCAATGATTTTTTCAATCGAATATCTGTCTACCCTAAATCGAACTGGCAACACCGTTAAACACTCAAGTAGCAGCACTGTTAATAGCACAGAGTTAGGGCAGTGACAGATATATCAGAGCCTTGACACAAACCAATACATATCATAATAAATTTTATAGCAAAGACTACTACTGTACTAATTCAGTGTGTCTTTCTTTAGATATTGTTTATTTTCGTAATACCGCCATGCACTTAAGCCTGTTAGTCGTGAATAGGCTCATTATCTTTATTCCCATAGCTCGCCAGTCGATCTAGATGTACCACTTTCATTTCGTATCTCGTGCTATTGTTTTTCTGTATTCTGTATACCACATCTGTTAACCTTTTGACTACTTTATAGGGTACATCCCAGTTAGTTTGTAGCTTGGGAGATAATCCTTTCTTCCACTGTGTGTTGTAGAGTAGAACCAGTTGTGCCTCATGAAAGCCATTAGTATTTGCTGCACGATCATATCTGGCTTTCAATCTATTTTTATACGTGTGCGCACAAATTCGTGAAGTTCATTGAGTTTTCCCTGTTTTTCAGCGTATGTAGCTTCCGTCTCTGTGGAAGGCTTAAGACCAAACTCTAAGTCACTAGACAGTTTTAGCTCAGTCCCAAAACTAATCTTGGCTGGTGAACTAGATGTTGAATCACGGACAGCTGATCGGTACGCCAATAAAAACTTCGGAATGTGTTCGTCTCACTCTTTTTGTTGATCGCTCATTAATTTTCGCAAGTATTTGTCTAGGGTTCGATTACATCATCACCACAAGGTGTGCTCCTCTTGCTCCATTATGGAACTCATTTAAGATTTCCTTCATTTTGGTTGAAGTTTCGCCGGCTGCACTTTCCCAATGACGATATACACACCCGTTAATTAACTTCAAACTGTCCCGTTATGCCAAATACGCTTTTGTAAGAGGACCTTCTGCTAATATTTCATTGCGTGTACGGCGTCTGCTCTTTTCTTTTACTGTTATAATCTTCGCCAATATTGGATCTGACCAGTTTACACCTATTTGTGTTAGCCAAATTACAAGGCCGCCGTGAGAAAGCGTCAGCATTTCCGTATTTTAAGCCTCTTGTGTGGTCAATCCTAAAATCATAAAAATAGAGACATTCTATCCAACGTGCTAGCTATCCTACAGGGCTTTTGAATTGCAACAGTCATCTCAGCACGGAATGATCAGCCCTTAGCAGAAAATGTTGGCTATATAAGCGCTTATAGTAATATTTTATGCATTCCAGCACTGCTAGTAACTCACGTCGGGTCACTCAATAGTTCCGTTCAGGCTTTGACAATGTGCGGCTATAGTAACCGACGACTTTCTCTGTCCCATTGAACACTTATGAAAGTACACCACCAATACTATATCCGCTGGCATCTCTGTCTAGTATAAATTTTTCACCTGCGACTGGATACGCTAAAACCGGTGCAGCACACAATAGGTCTTTTAGTGTCTGGAACACCTTTTCTTGTGATTCACCCCAATGATATGCCTTCGATTTCTTGGTGAGATCATGTAAGCTTCCATGCACGGTTGAAAGTTATGCATGAAGCGTCTGTAATATGTGCGTAGTCCCAAAAAGCTACGTAATTCACTCAAATTTTGGGGACGAGGACATTCCTTTACTGCTCGTATTTTATCTTCATCTGTGGAAATGCCATTTGCTGTAACAATATGCCGAAAATATTTCCCTTGTTTTTAGAACAATGCGCATTTCTTTACGCTTAGTTTTAGTCCAGCCATTGATATTCGTTGTAGAATTTCTACAAGGTTTTGAGTTGTTCATCAAAAGTTCTGCCCATCACTATTATGTCATCGAAGAACACCAGGCAAGTTTTCCAATGGAGTCCTTTTAGTACACGCTCCATAAGTCGCTCAAGTGTGGCCTGTGCATCGCAGAGCACAAATGGCATAACTTTAAACTGCCATAAGCCACCGTTCGCACTGAAAGCAGTTTTTCTCATCCTTATTTGCAATCTTTACCTGCCGATACCCGATTTGCAGATCCAATGTACAGAACCACTTCGTTCAAGCTAGCGTGTCGAGCATGTCGTCAATTCGTGGTAGCTATCCTCCTTAGTAACATCATTCTTCCTGTAGTCTACGCAGAATTTTGTACTACCATCTTTCTTTTTAACTAAGACTACAGGTGAGCTCCAAGGACTCGATGATGGGGTAATTACACCCACTGGGGTGCCCAACCTGATTTTTGTAGCAATATTATTTAGAGTAGATTAATTTCAAATTTAAATACTTTAAACGCATCTTAATAGTCTGTATGGATCTTTGTATCTATAGATGAAAAAAAATTAAAAAAAATAAAAAACAATGTTCTTAAAAATATGAAAATTTCAAATATAATAAAAGTCTTTTACATTTATAATATATAAAATTTGACTGGATCTTGGTAACTACCATTTCCGCAAAAAATACAGATTAAATATAGTCTAACAAACAAACTTTTAAAAATTTAAAAAGCTATTAAAAATTTTGTTAAGTAGTGTAATGAAATTAAACACAATATATGCATAATTTGAGATGCAATATCATGTGCACGAAATGAAAAATGAAATGTATATAAAAAGTAGATTTTTATTTTTTTATTTTATTTATTTATTAAGTCTATCTACAGACTAAAGATTAATAACATTGAACAAAAGCATATTTTTAAATTAAGAATTGAAATGTAAAATAATTTTCTTTTTTATAAGACCATTACTTTCAGAAAGATTTATAACATGGTGCGACAAATAAATACCTGGGAAGTGATACTACTTTTTTGATAAGCGCTGTCGAGTAGAACAAGGATCTGTTTTTTAAATTTTCGAAACGCCTTCAAAATCTTGAGTTACGGTTTTTCAGACATTTATGCACATATAAGCTTATAACTTAGCTGAATATTAACCGATTTTAATTTTATTTTGAAAAGAAAGGAAACAGTCCTTTTAAATGATATATAGGTAAGTTTGGGTTTTTAAAAATATAAAATATTATCTATTAAATTTGGGCGTTTTTTCAAACGATTCGTACGTACCGTACTGTTTTGGGTTTACAGAATAAGTGTTTTACATAAAGAAAAAATACAAAAAAAACAATCAAACATATAAATTAAAACTTAAAGAAAGGAGCTTTCGTCTTCTCATCAATAACAAGGGACACTTACACTATGTGCGTAGTCATCTCGCTCCCTTGCAATACCGCAATAAGGACAGCTAAATCCGTGGTTACACTGCTACCTGTGGAAAAAACGGGGTAAAATAAAATAATAAAAAAAGGGTGCACTGTTTTTAAATAAATTCATTTTTCATCTAATAAGAAAAAAAAATATATATATATATATACATATATAGATAAAAGTCAAAGTTGGTCATTTAAACAATGCGTCCGGACAAGACATTTATAATAATCGTCGCCGGCTGTTCGGATCCTGTCTGATGAGATCCGGCCTGCAGATAGCTCGATTGCAGCTGTAGTGCAGTCGATAGTTGCTGTTGTTGAAGATGTTGGCAGTAGAGATGGTGAGAACTGCAGTCGGTGGTACCACGTTTACGACGCCGGCGACGGCTTGTACGCTTTACTGTAGCAAATGTTCCAGGACTGTCGTCAGCAAGAGGCGTTGACTTCTACTTCGAACGTGGGTTCTTATGCCTGTGGAGGAGGGTATGGTGCTCCGATTTGCACTCCACATATCGCTCACGACTAGAGCATTTATCTTTCATGTTAGAGAGCGAAGCAATTAAAGCAGTATTGGAACCGTTTAACAATTTCCCATTGTTCCCCCACAGACATCTTGCAGAATCTGGTGCATTTCCGTAAGGCGTGTTCACTTTTACAAAGACGACAGTCCCGGAAACATTCGTAGCGCTCCAACTTCGTTTGGTCCAAGAGTCCTTCAACAGGTTGGCGGTGAACTTTCAAACGACGAGATTCGTTCGACATTTTGCTGTGGAGTAGAAAAATAAATGAAAAAAATATAAAAATTAATGGGGTTTTGAGTGAAATAAGAGAACAAGCTTCGCCATAGGCCGGGTGAAAATGCTAGAAGCTGATATCATATAACGGAGTCTCACGTCGGGTCCGATAATACTCAGGGGTAAAAGTCCGTTGACATACAAAAAACAGACGATCTCGGGTGAATTTCACCTCCGATTGGAATAAATCTAAAGTGTCATACAAGCATTATCGGAGTATGAAATACTGTGCGCACCTGAAACAATACGATATGATTCTCATTGCATGGTGTAAATCTATAACTCGTTCAAGTATGACAAACCTATAAAATTCCAAGTATCGACAGAGTGGATCTTCGCTTAAAAATGTTCGCCATAGCATAGGGGTTAAGAGTGTCAAACTTTCGTCCCAATCTGTCTTGTCTTTCCATATGTGATGCAGTAAAAATTCCACCAGAATCAGTTCGGGGGAGAATCAACTGCCGGGGCCAAATAGCTTCGCCACTTTAAACAAGACAAGACAAGTAACCAGGTCTTGGCATGGCTGCGAAGTCAATTCAAAACATAAGCTGTGGATGAGCATGCCATAGCAGGCCCAGAGTTTCAATAGTACTGGCATATGAAAATTTTAAGAAGTCTGCGTCAAGCAGATTCTCATGGGGTAAAACTTTTAAGAGGCGTAGAGGGTTAGTTTCCCGTTTTCGTAGTACGAAAAAACCTGAGTTAAAAATTTTCGCTAATTCAATACGTTTTTAAAAGCATCTTCTAGCTCCTGAGAGCCAGCTAGTACGTCGTCGACATACCTTTGGGGTTTTAAAATTCCAGATGCCATAGGATTCAGGGGTTCACAGTTGATGACAACTTTCAAAAGGGTACAAATTGCTATATACAGTGTACAGTTCACTCCGAGCGTTACAGTATTAAGTTCATAGTCCAACACTACAGTATACTTGCAGTACAAAATCCACTGATACTGGATTCGATCGGGACGAATCAATATTTTAGCGACCGTCGGTCCTACTATTCGAAGTTCGACAAAGTTCTTTGCTAGATGTCTCATCGTCGGGAAGTCGAATGACTTTTGGAACTTCTTTAAGCTCCCAAAAACGGGCCAGTTGAGTGTTTAATTCAATGTGGGTGCAAAACGATGCAATAGTGTGCGGGGTTCTCTGGGCGATCAGGTTGCCATTTGGATGTATTTTCACATCCGTACTTAATATTTTCCGATATACATTTCCCCCAAAAAGGATATCCACGTCGGTCATTGTAATTTTGGGAAAAATAGGGATTATCAATTCTGATATAGAACACGAGGGCAACCGACCGGTTGTTTTGTCAACTACGTATGCGCAAATTTCAAGCTTAAAGTCTGGTCGATTGGAGATCAGACCGTAAGAACGCACATAGTAGATGATTTACAAGCTAAGCGATCCATCATGCCAGTCACTTTAGTGGCAGGCACCGAAAAAGTTGGGATAGCTAGCCTCCTTTGCAACTTGCTTGAAATGAAGGTACCTTGAGATCCAGGGCCAGCAAGCGCTCGAGCCGTACATCTTATTCCATCAATTTTCAGAACACAAATTGTCGTGTCCAAAAGGACTGTGGAAGTAGGGGGTGTTTCCAGATGTGCGGAATACGTATGGAGGTCCGAGCCGCTGCAAATATTGATGGGTTAAAATTCAATGTGGTTGATCGTTAGCTGGAGTTGTATTTGATTCACGAGGGGGAGATGCAGGTCGAGTCATACCAGAAGCCATAGAGTGCTTGGGTGTATTACAGGTAGAACTAATTGACACAACATCTCTATGAAGAAAAGAGTGATGCTTCAGTTTACATAAAAATCAGACATGAATACTCTTACACTCCGTAAAAGCATGGGAAGTTGCCGGACAGTTCGAGCAACATTTAAGTCTCTTTACTGTTGATATTCAACGAGGGCCAGAGTCTTAACGGGTGAGTTCCCTGGCAGTGAAAACAACGACAAATTGGTGGCGACATGCCAGTTTTTGTCGCAAAGCTCTGAATCTTGTTTGATTCATCTGACGATTTCCTCGGGGGACCAAAGTTGAAATTCCTTCGGAAATTGACCGCACTAGGGGTTTTTTCCTGGATTTGGACGGGTTGGGGGTGAGACTTTCTAATGTCAAATATCGATTCTAGGGTCTTGAACCGAACTGTCAAGAATGCTCCTCCCACTTAGAAGACTTCTGAGAATGCTTCTTCGACTGCTCCCAGAGACTTAGAGTATTCTTGGGTACTTTTGTGGAGCAAATATATACCAATGACACATAATAAAATACTTCAGGGGTGACCTCAAGTAAAGGCAAATTAGTTACGCACATGATCCAATTATAAGGTCGTCCAAACTCTACAACAATAAAACAACACAAAAAACAAGAGGCATTTTGTTGCTATGTTTTCTTCCTTAATTGTCAAAAACAGCTGTCAACAAAACGAACAAAAACTATAAATAAATAAAAGAAAAATATTATAAATAAATAAACAAACACAATATAATATTTAAATTATTGCGATTTTTATTCAAAAGAAGAAAAATATTATAAATAAATGAACATACATATAATAGGTAAATTATTAGGATTTTTATTTAAAGATTTTACAAATAAAAAAGTAAAAGTAAAAAAGGATTTTGTGCACTATGTATCAATTCTTCCATACACATGGGACAGGGCGGAGCATTGAACCATACTGGTGGCTCAATGACTTTTACGAAACGTGAGGTATTTGTACATCTCATTTATTGGCACCATTTCATCTTTCTTTTTCTTGTACTGTTGCAATATGAGTTTGTACAACTCACTTATTTGAGAACTCCACTTCGTGTAAAAGAAGTCCTCTCTTGTCTTTCAAATTATATGCTGGCTTCAGCTTTAAAATTGGTTTGGCATTTGGCAGTAGCACAAACTGTTTTTCCCTATGTTCGCAATAGTATTGCTTGGAAAATGATCCGAACGGATAAGGCTTGAAGCAAGTAAACTGTTTCCCAATCTGCCTCTAACGCTGGATCCTTTGGAATTTTAAATAATACTCCATCTCCAGGCACAAAATTTTTGCAACAAAGAGCACACACACGCATTGTTTATTTTATTTATTTCTTTTACTTTTAAATATTACAAATATTTTATTAATATATTTTTAAAATTTTCACAAATGTGTATGTTATAATATTTTTATTATTATATTTTTCACTTTTTTTAATTTTCACAAATGTTCTTCACCAGAGTAAAACGATAAAATTTTGACAACTGCGGAAAATATTTATATTCATTCATATGAGTAATTTGGACGACCTTATAAATGGGCTTTGGTTACGCAATCGTTTATTGTAAAGATCTCTATGAATAATTAAAAAATAAATATCACTTTTACAAGACACGAAAAGGGAAAAATAAATGCAGTAGAATTTAAAAAAAAAAAATTAAAAATTCACGGGTTAAATGGTTTCGTATTGTTTCCCTTTAATCTAAGTGATACAATCGGGTAAAATAATTATATTGTTCAAGCACAAACACTAACAAATTCCAGTAAATATGGAAAAAAAAAGATTGTTTTTTGCCGACGGCAAATCAACTTTGTGTTGCTTTCACTATTATCGTGTTTTCTTCTTCTTGTCCTTAAAACGGGGTGGTTTTCTTTTTATAATTATTTCTTTTATTATAATTATTTCGTATATTTTCACTTTTATTGTCACTTACACACTTTAAAATCAACTATTTGATCACAAAAAAAAAAAAAAAAAAAATCAAAATAAATACCTTTTTTTATTAAAATTAAAAAATTCAGATAAAAATAAAAAACTTAGATGGATCCAAAAGGATGATAATTGGGGCAGATGCGGGATCTGGAAATAAAATATATTTTCTTAAAAAATATTTCAAGGATCCGGGGGGTTTTTTATCGGGTTCGAAAGGACCAAATTGTTTTTCCTTGAAATATTTCCCTCAGAAAATATTTTACACAAAAAGAAATAAAAAACGGGGTTAGTTTGGGTTTTTAAAAATATAAAATGTTATTTATTAAATTTGGGCGTTTTTTTCAAACGATTCGTACGTACCATACTGTTTGGGGTTTACGGAGTAAATATAGAAAATAACAAGGGGACATTTATACTATGCGCGTAAGCACTTATGAACTGATGGAAAAATATTTAAGTTCATCACTTTTTCACTTCACAGATTTAAAGGTCCAAACAATTTTATTTGGCATGCAAGGCGGTTACACGAAACATCCTTGTTTCCTTTGCGAATGGGATAGTCGTGCACCAAACCGTTACGATCGTAAAATACGGCCATCTCGTGAGTCGCGTCAAATCGGTAGAAAAAAACATTTTAAGCATCCCATTAGTTAAAGCTCAGAACAGTGAAGCTTTTTGCCATTCTAAAATTTTGTTCCCAAAATTAAGTGATGCCAAAGAAAAAGAAGGTATATGTGTAATGATTAAATCTAATGTTTTTATTTGTTCTAATGAATTTGAGGTATTTTTGTTGGACCCCAAATTCGAAAATTAATAAGTGATAATATCTTTTCAAACAAGCTTAATAACGTTGAAAAACGCTTATGAAAGAGTTTTGTTGAACTGTGTGAGAATTACCTTGGTAGTCACAGAAGTGAAGACTATGTAGAGATAGTAAATGAGTTTTTAAGTTTCTATCATGAAATGGGCTGCAATATGTCCATAAAAATTCATTTTTTACATTCACATTTAGACTTTTTCCAAAAAAACCAGAGCCAGCTTAGCGATGAACAAGCCGAACGTTTTCATCCAAAGATTTTTACAACAGAAAAACGTTTTGAAGGAAAAATACAAAAAAATTATATCAGAGTATTGCTGGTCACATCAACGAGATACTGATGACACTGCATTAAAAAAAAGTTGAAGCAAACATTTTTTAAAGTATTTTTTGATAAATATTTGTTTTACAAAAATCTTAATGACTGTCAATTTTTAATAGATTTTAAAAAGTAAAGTATGCTTTTATTCCCATCTTAATATAGTTTATTTTCTAATTCATACATAGTACTGGTCCTACATAAAATAGTGCGCAAAAACGCATTTAAACTTGAAAAATCTGAATGAAATTGGATGAAAAACGTGTTTGCTTGACAAATACACCCAGAATTCATAAGGCTACTTAAAAGATATATGTTTATTATATATCTCTTCTTTTTAAATTAGTATTCAGCTAAGTTATAAGCTTATATGTGCATGAAGGACTAAAAAACCGGTTTTTTTATCCGTAGCTCGAGATTTTGGAGGTGTTTCGAAAATTTCGAAAACAAATCTTTGTTCTACTCAACACTACCTATCAGAAAAGTAGTATAATTTCCTAGGTATTTCAACTTAGTTTATTTTCGTCTCACTATGTAATATTATAACAATTTAAGCAAATTCTACGAAATGGGTCGTTATTTGCATTAACAGACCTATGATAACTTAAACTTATCAGCGGAAAATTCCGAGTAGGTCTGACTTGAACACAAATGCTAAGTTTAGCAAGCAGAAATTCGGAATCAATATCACCACGAATGAATCCAACCATAATCCGACGGCTTTTTAAAGTTGGTAGGATAATAAGACCAAGCCTACTTTCATACGAGTTCCAGCCAAGACCATGTAAACAAAATAATAAAAACTACTTCCGTACAGACTCGATGCTGTATTGTTACGTTTTAACCTTCTTAAAATGTTTGAGTTGTTTTTAATTGCGTCAAAATAAAATAAAACCACGTTGTTGTTGTTTTATAGTTTTTATTTCCCCACTTTCTCTTTATACAATTTATCTTAATACAACAACTTATTAACTTGCACTTGAAATTCGTTTATACAACACGATAACGATAACTATTTGACGTAGGTAAGGCAGCCTCCTTATATACCTAATTGCTTACAGTTTGGAATGTTCCGGAAAACGTTCTCATATCCACATTTTATATCCGTTAATTTTAAACATGTAAGATTGTTTACTCAGAGGTGGTCGAATTGGCAGTACTGCCAAATACACAAATAAGTACGCCATTGACAGGGTGACACATTAATACCAAATATACCAAAATCCCACAATACAGTTTTAAAGGCGCTGATGTGGTGTACTTCCTATTTAGGTTTTTTTTATTTTCGTAATAATATGGATGGTATAGCATGGATCCCATATAATCGATCCATATTCAAGTATTGGACGAACTAATGATGTATATAATTGTTTCGTGATATAAGGATCTGAAAATTCTTTAGACCAGCGGTTCCCAAAATCATGAACACCATTTGCTTTGTTTACAGTTTTGCTATATGAGCACGAAAATTTAGTCCTGAGTCCAGTAAAATACCAAGATCTACCATATTGTCACCTTGTTCAAGACAATTATATGATAGGTAGGTTTCAATTCATTTATTCTGTAGATTGATATAAGTATGTGTACATTTTTTAGTATTTAATTCTATTAAATTTATTTGTTACCACTGAAAAATTTTATCAATATCCGACTGTAATAAAATTTGATCATGAGGGGTATTCGAAGTATTGCATAATTTTACATCATCAGCATACATTAAAATTTTCTCTTACGAAGTAACTGAAGGTAAGTTATTAATAAATAAAGCAAATAATATTGAGCCCAAATGGCTACCTTGAGGAACACCGGAAGGAACTTCAACTTCATGCGATAAAACATCTTAAACTTTACTTGCTGTATTCTATTAGGTAAATACGATTTTAACCATTTCAAAACAGTAGTGAGGCGGTCCCATCGTTCCGATTTGCTTTTTTTTTGTTAGGTTGGTACATCTGTTGTTGATATTCTCGCTAAATCTTAGTAATCGGTGCGAGCAATTGAACATTTTCTGAAATCAATTGCAGAGCCATATTTTTTTTATAGATTTTGTAAAATTAATTCTTCCTATTTTAGTTCTAGTTAAAAAGCTGTTATTCCACAAGGGTAAACCACTGTTATAACGAGGAGTTATTTTTGAAACAGTTTCCGATAAGCAGTGGTGTAAAACAGAGCAAAAGTTTAAAACAATATCATCGAAATTATTTCCAGAAATGAACGAATTCCAATTAACATTACACAATAAATAATTAAGTTTTGCATAATCAGTGTGAGAAAGGAGAAGACTTTATTATTTTTATCTTGCTACCATTTCGAGTATATTTACACATGTATTTATGAATGAACTTCAATAAAGTGGGATGATGATGATCTTCAGGATATGTAATTGGAAGTATTCTTCGTATACATACGTGTATCGGCAAGTTATTGGAGCAAGGTCTAAAAGTTTCTCACTAGAATTTTTTATATGGTTAGTTTGGAAGAGGCTAAAGCTACATAGCGATTCAATAAACCGATGGCTTAGATTGCTGCAGTACGGAGTTAATCGCTGATATATGCATATCATCAATGTCTGAGCATGTAATAAATAAATATAAATTCGAAGGATCAATTGTAACCACAATAGATTCGATGCATTTGTTTAGTGAAAGTTCTATACTCTCGCAAAAAAATAAATTTTGGATTTCGATAAGAATACCTCCACCAAGTTTATTAACACGATCACATCTGAATAATTGGTATTTCAGAAATAAATTTTCAGCATTATGAACATTCTTATTTAGACATGTTTCAGATGAAATCACAGCTTTTTGCGAAAATGGTACTTAATTTAGTATTGAGGCCGCCGACATTTTGATACATTTTATTTAAAGTGACATTGGCAGATAAGTAATTTAATTTCCTGATGCACTGATGGTTTGACGGACTTGAAAATTCAATTAGTCTTTTGAACGAGATTCTGTAACGCTTGGAAGTGTCACATTGCCATTGTTGTATATAAAAATTTTCGAACAGTTATATTTTTATGCCAAAAGTTGATGATACGATCAAAAACAACATCTGGAACGATTATCTTAAATGATTTCTTGCATTAATTTTAAACATTTTAATATCATTGTGAAACTTTTATTTATTCTCTAAAAAATATTCTACGTCAAGAACCGATGTGCCAACAGCAAAACGGGAAGCGAAAAATGTGATTAAAAGCACTGTAATTCTCAGCGGCTTTGGATTATTAACAGCTGAAGCTTGGTTACTTTGCCGAGAAGTTGCAGGATTCTCAATCAGTTCGGAATTAGAAGGCAAATTCGGAGAAACTGTTGAGGTTAATTTAAATTATGATTGAAGGGGGTATCTCAGCTAATTCTTTATTAATAACAGCAGGATTCGATAATTTTTGCGACACGTCGGATGGCATTATGGGGGATTTAATTATTGAAGGTAACATAATCTTCTTTGGCTAACTTGGCTCCTTTGAATTTTCAGTAGAGCTAGAATTGGATGACTGCTTAGCCGTCACCTTGCGTTTAGGCTTTGGAGATGTAGTAAAGTTCTCCAAATTCTAAAAATTTCCAGAAAAGTTCGAAAGGCCAAGACCATTGCAGATTCTTGGATTTATCGGTCAGAACGTCTGCATCACGTGCTCTAAGGACGCTACATTTTTTATGACAAAAATACAAGCATAGCCAACGCGATCATCATCATTAACAACATTGCCATTTTTACCTGCACAGTCCATAGTGCAAAAGCTCAATGTAGGGTGTTGACTCTAAGAACATACGATCCACACTTCAAGAACTCGAAACAAGGTTCGTGACTCAAGTGAAATAAAAAATAATAATTAAAAAGTTCAAAACATTAAGCTCTTTTTAACAGATTATAATGTGACAATATATATGTATATAGCGCCGTTAAAGTTATGCTGCTGTTGTAATTGTTTTCACGATTTGTTTTGATTACGAATTGTTTAAATATTGTTTATTGTTTTATTTGTTTTCAACTGTTTCGTATTTATAGAAGATATAATAAATAAAAGAAAGCATATACAAAATTTTTTGGCGCAAAAATATTCAGGGCTATTGTTATTGTAATTGTTGTGTTATGTTTTGTTATTGTTTCGTTTTATTTATTCTTTTTATATCTATTTAAATGCTTTGTTTTCAAGATTTTTTAAAACAACAAATCCCTGAAGTTTTTATTGTAGTTACTGTATTGTATTATTTTGTTTTGTCTATGTTTTATTATTGTGTTGATCAATATAATTTTTTGTATTTCACTGTTTTGAGTTATTAGTTTGTAAATTAATATTGATTTTTAAAATTTATATTATTAGTTTAAATTAACACTTGTTGTAGACTTCTTTATACTTTGTTAGATGTCAGACTGTACAAAAAATATTGCTTAACAATTTTTTTTTTTAATTTTATATTGTTCCGTTTAACCTTTTTAAAACGTTTGAGTTCGTTTAAATTGTGGTTAAATAAAATAAACCCCACGTTTGTTGTTGTTTTACAGTTTTCTTTTATTCCACTGTACTATAACTTTTATACGTCTTGTCTTAATACAGCAAATTGATATTCGCATTTTCGTAACAATATCAAAAATTTTATTGCCCTGTATTTCGTAAGTTGTTTCGGTACTGGTTTTTACTATTACTAGTTCGTATTTATATCCTCTAATGATTCCAATTAACAAGGTCCAGGCACATTTTATATTTCATGCATAAAATGGAAAAAAACTATAATAACATTTGATATTTTTCTATCTTCAAAAATATTATTCGGAAGTATCTCCTAACTTGTAGTTTTTTGGGAAATCGTTTATACCACTTCTGACTCGTATTTGTATCCTCTATTGATCTCAATTAACAATAATGAAATTTAAAATTTCCATATTTTCGAACACCTTTTTAGGCTATTACCATTTCTGATTCGTATTTGTATCCCATACTGATCCAAATTAATTAGATCCAGCAAATTTTATATATTTTTTGCATCAAACGCAAATAAATGTAAAATATGACTTATTATTAGAGCTCTAACTTTCTTATTTCAAAAAAGATTTTTAGGACACCTCAAAAATTTGATTAACGAAGTGTTTCTCTTCCATATTAATTTATTATATCTTATATTTTTGCATTCTGACATAATTAATTAATTGCTTAAATTGATCAAATAATTTGCCTTTTTTGTTCACATTTTTTCCTGGAATAACTGTAAATATGTATACATAAAAAATCTTGTTAAAAAAGTTTTCTTCACGCAGATGTTGAGAATGGTTGATTAAAGCAAATGTAGAAGGAAAAACAATTTTTGATATTCTAAACGATGAGGTTTTTTCCTTTACCGATAAAGACCAATTGTTATCTGTCAATCCCGTCAACCTCGTCTCGTCGTCATGCCCAACAATCAAACATCTCACTAACATCACCGATGCGTATTTTGAATAACGAATTGAATTTACACACTTACAAGGTTCAATTCACTCAAGAGCTGAAGCCTACTACCATTTCAAGCGTTGTCAATACTCCGAACGGCTAGTTGAACAGACAGAAGCGAATGGTGACTTTACAAAGAAAATTATCTTCATCGATGAGACACACTTTCACCTTAGTGGATTCGTTAACAAGCAGAATTGCCTCATTTGGGAAAATAAGAATCCACAAGTGATTGTTGAAAAGCCGATGGATCCACAAAGAATGACTGTTTGCTCCGGTTTATAGGCTGGCGGCGTCATCGGGCAGTACTTCTTCGAAAGTAAGGCCGGCCAAGCAGTTACGGCGAACGGAGTTCTCTATCGCGAGATGATAACGAACTTCTTGTGGTCAGAAATTAAGGATATCGATCTGGATGATATGTGGTTCCAAGGGATGGTGCCACTTGCCACACAGCCAACGAAACAATGGCTCTTTTGCGCGAGAAATTCAATGGCCGTGTTATCTTATGTCGTGGCGATGTTAATTGGCAACCACGATCATGTGATTTGATACTTCTTTCTTTGGGGATATTTAAAAGAAAAAGTGTACATCAATAAGCCAAGAACAATTGAAGATCTAAAGAATTAGAAAATGCGGCACATTAACAACATTGTACCTCAATTATTTCTCAGAGTCATTGAAAACAGATAGAGGTATGCCGTAGTGAGCATTTGGTCGATATTTTGTTTCACACATAATTGTCATAGATCCTTCTATAATAAAAAAGATTAAGATGATTCTCTGAAAACTTTTTGTTTTATTTACAATTAACATCATGGGTTTTGGTTAGACCACCCTTCAGTTTTGATGTTTATGTGTTCCACTGCATAATTCGTCAACAGGCGTTATTCACAAAATGCATTTATTTAAGTAAAACAGTTAATATATACAGAGGTTAGATGGCTTAGCAAAAAGCTTTGCCTTCAATGCAGTCTCCGCGAAGATGTAGTTTTGTTTTTTGAGCAAAATGTTTAAATAAAACAAACAACTTTCTTAATTATTTGAAAGATTCAAACTTGTTTATTAGGTTTTACGTTTTTGACAGATATAACAGAATTTGTTAACTAACCTTCAGATAGAGGGCAAAATAAAACAATTTTTGAACTTGTTTCAGCAGCTCATTAATTAATTTAAAGGAAACATTTTTATTACATTAAAAAGAACTTCAGAAGTTTTTAATATGTTTCTTTAATATATATATAATTCTCATAACATTCCATAAAGGAACACGGGGACTTCTCTCAGTCAATGAGCTGCACCCGATTCTATTTTTAGACTCATTGAAGTGGTTAATACAGTTAACGCCTGTATTAAGCGGATATTAAATAAGTTGGATGCTGTATAATTGTATAAAGTGGAAGTTATACAAACGACTACATAAAGTAAAATATTAAACTCGCTGCATTTATTTTATTTTACGCAATGTAAAATAAAAAGGATAAACGTAACAATATTATATTTCTTAACAGAAAAATTTGAAAAAAAATTTGTCAATTTATTATTTAGTAGGGTAAACCCTATTTGTTATACCTTCTTGGAGGTATATATAATATTTGTTTAGATCTGTTCTTCCTAGTTTCTATATTTGGCAGCCTAGATGGTTCCAAAGCTACTCTACTGGGTAAAGATCAGGTGACTAAGAAGGAGTTTCAAGTTACAGCATATGGGTCTTTCTTTCAAATTATTGTTTAAAAATAATCAGGTACAAATAGTTCCATCAATTAATACAAGTATGCTATGCACCCCTTAACTATTACTGAATCACCTCCATGTTTTACGGTTCCAGTCATATTTTTTGGTTCGAGCTAGGAAATCGCCCATCAGATCGATGAATGTTTTAGTCTCATCAGAAAATGAAACAGTGTACCAGAAAGTTTCTGACTGGTTTATGTGCTTTTCGGCAAGTACACTCTCTTTTACAGGTTTATTTGGTTAACGAATTATATTTTTCTTACACCGTAAGAAATGGAGGCGGTTTCATATTAGTAAGGCGGTAAATGACAGCATCTGAATTTTAAAGATTTGTTTTTATTGATGAAATTATTGATGATTATTTGTACCTAAATATTCTAACCCTATGTAATACTTTGTTAAGTAATGTTGAAAACCAATGTGTTGATATCAGAGAAGAACTTGAAATAATGCGAAATGATTTAAACCTATCGCTTAAAAAAAAACATTTGTATTAAATATTTGTACATATATTATATATTCTATTTTCGTTATAAAAAAATTATTTTATTGTTTTCTTATACTTTATTAAATGAGAAACTTTGAATTTTTCTATGATCCTTTTAAATAAAATCGAATTTCGCTATCGTTTAGGAAATCATATTCTAGAAGGAATACTGTACACAAAATACCACTTTGCACTTAAAAAGTCAAACTGATATGATACACAGATTAGTTCATATTTACTGAAATTCTTATCTTTTATTATTTATGCATAAAATTTTTATCAAATATAAATGTTAATTAGTTATAACGATTTTTCGAGTTGAATCGCCATTTTTAGTCCTTTCTGGAACTGTGTCTTTTAAATCAATAGATAAGGGCCATCATTTAACTTTTTATTTTTTACTTTAGCACACACATAATCTTTAAATTTTCCAAATTAATAATGTTAGATGCAAAAAATTTTCTACTAATGCACAGGCTGGTGTAAAAGTGAGGCAATGCAATTGAGTTGAAGAGGTCGGTATATTCGGAATAAGACAACCGAATAAAGTTATTAGTTCCTTATTAGTTTTTTAAGAGAGGACAAAATATTGAATCACAAAAATTCAAAAAGTTTTCTTTTTGTAAAACAAGCAGAAAAATATGAGAACATTTACACAAATTTTACTTACATTGCCTAATTTTTGCACCACAGTGTACATATGTATGCATGTACATGTTTGTGAATCCTGATCTCACTATTTTTAACATATGTATGTACAACTTTTTTTTATTAAAATATATTCATAAGATTTAAAATGAGTATGAAATGTATTTTATTTAAAATTTTCATAATAATCACTCAAAAAAACGTCTCAATGTTTAGTTAGTGTTAACAAATATAAGTACAACAACAAAGCTAAAGACCCCATCATTATGATTTTGGATCTAATTCAGTGGTGTGCATAAGTAAAAATGTAGTTGTGTTAGTGAGAACATGGAAATTACTCTTTTAGAGAGAGTAATGTTGATGTTTTAAAAAAATAAACACATATCCACTGCACATGTGCACTTGCCGCTATTTCAGTCACAGTGTACACAGTTACGACACCAATGACAGCTCAAAAGTGAAAATCTGCTGTTTTTCTTTGTTTACAACAATTTACAACTTAGCTGGTGTAAAAGAAAAAGCAACATTATTTTCCACAGAAAAATAGAGAAGTGCGAAAAGCACGAAATATATATCCCTTTTCGTATGTATATGCAAATAAAGAAATAAATAAAATTCAATTTACAGAAATTTGATTGATTGTGTTTTTTTAAAGATATACTCGTACAAAATTTTCTATTTTATTTAATAAAATAGTTATATGTACTTTTTTTCAACTAATAAAGGTAAATGAAAAATTTGGAATAAAATTTTACATTATTTTTAACGAAAACATTAACATTATTTTTTCCCAATCGTATTTAGAAACTTTTTTGCCAGTCTTGATGTCCAAGGAAACTTTGGAGGAAGAAGCATTTATTTAAAATTCTTAATACAACTACAATTTCAGTTGTAACTTCTTCATCAGCTGCATCGAATAATAGTGAAAAAGAAAATGGTCCACATGAAGGTGCATACTTTGTCCTAAAGAAAGCTTGCCTCTGGCTTGCTACATCAATTGGAAAGCATGCCCTAGACTTGATATCCTTATGCAAGGTAATGTACAAGTATCAAGGGTTTACAAGTTGTCATTAAGTGCATCTTATGTGGTCGTATTTTTGTTTGAACTTCTAAACCATTTGTTAGCAAAGAACCAGACTGGCAACATTTGCCTTTTCATCAAGGTAAGCCTTACAAGTGATAAAATAAAAACCTAATGTACCGTAAACTTATATCTTTCTTGTTAAAGGAGTTAAACCAATTGCTGGCAAAGAACCAGGCTTGTTTCCACTACATTTAGTGGTAGTGGAAAAAATAGTGCATTATCGCCCCTAATATTCAGTGGTAGTGGAAACTGAGTGCAGTAAATTAAACGATTTCATTGGTAGTGGAAGTTGAGTAAACTAAATGAAACTATTTTAGTGGTAGTGGAAATTTAGTGCACTAAATATGAATGATTAGTGGTAACGGACTAGAAATCCATTGGCACTGTAGTTGAATGTAAAATCAGTTCCACAGTTTCACTATCGTTTTCATAAAGGGATGAGCTGTCGTATACTTCCATATATATTAGGGAGATCGGACGGTTATTATTAGACCGGTTTTTTGGTTTTGTCGAATACTGTTTTTTCAAAATCTTAATTTTTCGAATACCGAATAAGCCGGTTTATTTAACACGAATAACGGGTTAATTTAAAAAGGTATAATTTTTATACGTTTGTATATTTTCTATTGCAAATATCCTCATTGTTTAACTATTTGTATAAATTTAGTTATTATTTTTGTATATATGACAACTTTGAATGTCTCACAAAGAACGTTAAAACCAAAATAGATCGAAAAAGCTATGCACACTTGAGCAACAATAACTTATTCTCATCTTCTGTAAATATATATTGATATTTATATATGGATAATTTGTCAATCAATTAGACAAACGCCGGCTCCGAGCGGCAGATATATTAGTGTAGGATTTGTAGATCCTACTTACCACCAAGACACTAATAAAACAACATTTAAATAATTTTGGTGTTAATTTATTTATTAATTATCTTATTTAATAATTTATAAAATGTTTTATTTAATTTTAGATTTGTGTTTGTTTTATGTTAGGTGGTGTGTCGATTGGTGACAAAACTGAAACTAAACTAACTATTTTCCCATCCACGCCGTCTCAACGCGTGTACCATCTCGACCGTTCTTCATCTCCTCGATCCCTCGCCCTCACCAACCTTCTCGACCTCGTAACGCCCATGGTTAAGCTTCTTAACTTCTTCTTCGTAAGAATGGTATTTTTCTTCTGCGGGTGTGGTATTGCGACTCATGTATTGTACAGGGTGTAACTGCATATCTTCGGAATCTCTTTATAATAGGACTGCCCCATAGCCATGCTTGCTTGCATCCGTATGGATTTCAGTTTCCGCAACAGGATTAAACAATCTCAAAACGTTGGCATTAACTAGTGCGGTCTTTAAATGCTGGAAAGCTAGTAATTGTTCATCGTTGATCTTAAAGTTCGCGTTCTTTCTAAGCAATCATATAATGGTTTTGCAACCAGTGCATAATTCGGTATGAATCAGCGAAAATAGGATGTTAACCCTAAAAAGCGTTGCACTGCCTTTGCAGTAGTCGGAACTGGGAACTGCTCAATTGCCACTGTCTTTTCTTTTGAAGGTAATATCGTAGAATTTTCTAGCACATAACCCAAGAAGGTTATTTTGGTCATGAGGAATTGACACTTGCTCCATTTAATGCGAAGTCCGTTTAGTGACGCAACCTGCAGAACTATTTCAACTTCTCCGCACCTTCTTCTTGATCTTTTGATGGTATGACAATATCGTCCATGTACACCACCATTGTACCATCTTCTATTAAGTCACGGAATGCTGCTGAAATATATCTACTGCTGGCGAATTCGATATACCAAACGGAACATACTGACCAAAAGGAACGTACTGACCTCTATGTGTTACAAAGGAAGTGTGTTTACGACTATTTTCTTCGACCGGTACGTGAGAGAATCCATTTTTAAGATCAAATATGGTATAGACCTTCGCCTCCTGAAGCCACTGTAGCACATCGTCTATTACTGCCATTGGAAAATTATCTCTCACGATCTTCTCATCCATTAGGCGATAGACACAGCACAATCTTTTAGTTCCGTCCTTTTTGCCAACCAAAACCACAGGTGAGGAATAATTGGAACTGCTGGGCCGTATTATACCATCTGCCATCTGATATCTTTCAGCCATTCTGCGACTGGTTGGTCAACAGCATGCTGGTCTGCGTAGCAAAGTCTTCGTGGGTTGTGACATACGGGAATATCGTCCTTTAGCAATATTTTCATCTGAACCGGATGTTTACTTGGTTTCATTGAGGTGTACTCATTTACAATATTCGAGATGTAATCTCTTTTATCGCGTCTCAAATGAGCTTAATCAAAATCTGGAGTTTCTGTGGATATGCAAATTTCACCTAATTCGCGAACGGCATCATCTAGTTTAGGTCTTAGTGGATCTAAGATTTTATTTAGCGTCGGTCTTCTAAAAAATGTAACGCCTTCAGCATTTAATCCACATAGTTCAAGATATCGTTTCTTAATACCGCTGAATACAAAATATCCCCTTCGTGCACTACATAAAACTTTACCGTCAAAATAACTTCGTCCAATTCAATATCAGTCATAAAAGAACCGATCGTCTTGATTTCCATTCCACCTATGCCCAACATCCTTCTGGCTTCAGTTTTTAGCTTGACTTCATCCATCATAAGTAAATTATCATACCGCATGCAGCTTGTCACTTCCCGCATCTACCAAAGCTGTCACTTTCAGACTCAATATGTTCACATCTTGATCACTTTTCGTTGACTGAGACGAAGAGAGGGTATGCATATTAAATTCTTTCTTTTTATTCGCGGTTTGTTCGTCAGATTTTTCTCGTCTGCTACAATCTGTAGCCTTATGACCAAAATCATGGCATCTAAAGCATTTAGGTTTCTTCTCAGTATACTCAGATAATTTATGACCCCTTACACCACAATTATAACAGCGCAGCATCCTATTACCTTCCTCTTTAAGAACTGTTGCAGCTTCTTGTCTTCGATAGGGTTTGGTAGTGTTCGATGGCATAACTGATAGCTTTATCTTTTCATAAATATTTATTTTCGTTTTCAGGTCGACAATATTAATGGCTCCGTAAAGTACCGTCTTGTTTGATCTTCTATCGGGTATGCATTCTATAAAATATTCTATGATACTACTCTCATCTAAATTTATGGAGGAACCAATTTCCATTAGCCAATATAGATATTCTCTGAAGCTTTCATTTTGACGTTTTTTACGGACTTTCAATATGCGATGTATTTCTATAGCTGATAATCTTGCACCGAACTCATTTTCCACAGCGGCTTTCAATGTCGACCAATCCCGAATATTTGGTTGACTCCTGACAAAAATTTTTGCAGCACCAGAGAGCAATTGTCGCGCGTAAACATATTTTCGTAAATCGTTCCACCTTACAGTTATAGCACACTCCTCAAAATCACTTAACCACTGTCTTATCTCTGGTTGGCCTTCGCCCGAAAATTTGGACAATGTATCCTCAATGTCCCTTAATGTGAACGTCGAGGGTCCATTATGTTCTGTATGGTTGCCGGATATCCGAAGCCGCTTCGCCATATTCCGAATCCGCCCTTTCCTCCTGCCGCCCACACCCCAAATGCCTAATCAATCGTTCCTGCAATATTGTCTTCTGCCCGTTTGCCTCTACCCCTAGTTCTGCCTGTCAACACAAGCAGCTTTTAAAGTACAGTAGCGATGTGCGGCAGTACGCTTTCGTTGTTGTTTTTGTTGCTGCAGTTGTGTTAATGATCAAAGTAAAAGAAGTTGGTTCAGTTTTTTGTTTTCATTTCTTTTATATCTTTAATTTTTTTTTGTAATGCTTTAACGTCTAAATAGTAAAATTCTTATTTAAAACTTCTTTTTTCTTAAAATGTATTAAGTTTTGCTTTTCTGTTTTCAAAATAATTTAAAATTTCTTTTAGCTCTATTTAGTAACTTAGTAATTTCGAATATTTAATGTCACTTTATTTATACACATATTATTCACGCTGCTGCTCTTATTGCCGTATTTTCAATCGAACAATATTCTTCAATTAAGGACAAATATTCCACTTTTTAGTTAATTATTCTCTTGCTGTATTACATGTTGCATCACTTTCTGTTTTTTTAATTCTTTTCTAAAACTCTGCTTCTTCATTTCTATATTCTTTGCTTCACTGAATTTCAATCCCAGGCTAGCCCCCAATTGTAGGATTTGTAGATCCTACTTACCACAAAGACACTAATAAAACAACATTTCATTAATTTTTGTGTTAATTTATTTATTAATTATCTTATTTAATAATTTATAAAGTGTATTATTTAATTTTAGATTTGTGTTTGTTTTATGTTAGGTGGTGTGTCGGTTGCTCCATCTACGCCGTCTCATCGCGTATACCATCTCGACCGTTCCTCTGTTTTCCTTATCAGTTCTTTCCCTACTACCTGTTCGCCTTAACCCTCTTTTGGCAAATCCCACATTAGTTAATGAAGTTTTTCACAGCGTAAATATACAACCAGTCGCTAGTAATTTTGTGAGGTGATATCTCTGTTGAAAATTGTCAGATGGTGTGGCCTGGGACTGAACCGACGACTTCTTGGCTGGAAGATGGGTGTCTTGCCTAACATACCACAGCGACACACACACTATTAAGTAACGTGGTGCATGAATCTACATACGGTGCTCGTATATTACTAATAGATTTATTCAAAGTAAAACATTTTATTCTTGTTATCTTAGCACCTAAATAATAACTATAATAACAAATCTTTAATTCCATTCTCTACCAAGTAACAAAACAAAAACGAAATTAGCTCCTTGAGTAGCTGTTCGAAACTTGAGCAACTTTCAGTACTTTCAGTAATATACTTTGTTTTTTTATGGGCTCCAAACACCGTTTTGGCATAGATTTTATAAGGTTTGTTAGAATTATTGTCAGTGGTGTTTAATTTTAAGCTCTCCGTCAGGTTCTGCTTATTTTTAAAACGACGTGGTCCAGCTCTGCGTTTCAAGAATTAAGAACAATTTTATTGAAATAAAAGAACCGGTTAACCGGTTATTTGAATAATTATTAACCGAAAACCGTTTTTTTAATCGCTACTTTTCGAATTATTCGAAAACCGGTTTTTGAAAAAAGTCGAATAATCGATTTCCCTAATATATAGACAAGATACTATTACATATATACTTAGCTTATATCAATCATAAGTGAACACTTTGTATTACCAGTAAAATTTTTGCCGATTACTGAAAATTTCTTACTGATCACAAATTTCAAACCACATTATTTTAGTTTGACAATTTATATTTACAACTTTATTTATATCTGATAAACAGAAACAATTCCAATACAATAGAAAAAAAGTATCTTAAAGATGACGTCCGTTATTATCATGGACTCTAACAATTCTAACTAATATTATTAAAATGATAATTTAATTGTTATTTTACGATTTTCATTTGTTAGTGCACTAAATTTCCACTACCACTAAAATTGTTTGATTTAGTGGTTAATTATTTCCACCTGCCACTAGCGGTGGCTGTAATATTGCTGCATTAACACTAAGTTGTTTAGTTGTAATGAATTTATTGTAAAAAAACCTATAAGTCAAAAATTTTAATTTAATTTAAAATTTAAATAAAATCAATGAACAAAAAGAAAACTTAAAAACAAACAATTATACATGAATATTTTATTTCTAGAAGGCAATAATTGAAAAGATATTGTACAAAAAAAATAAATTATAACAAACAAATAAATAAATGAAAATATGAATCTAAAAATTTTTGGAAAAAATTTTATGGACACAAAAAAAATTTAAAAGAAAAAGATAATTTACATAAAAAGAAATAATTTTCACCTCGAAATAACAAAAGGGTAAGGGTTTTTAGAAATACAAACAAATAAAACAATATATTTTTTATACAATAAGTTCCAGTTTACAGAATATATTTAAAACTTTGTTATTGTGATTTTAATAAACCATTTTTAACTACTTATAAGAAGCAAAAATATTTTAAATTAAATATCCTCTACAATTTTACGATCGATATTTCATAATATCTTTAATAATTTTAATAAGATTCTTGAATAATTCTTGAAATATCTAATAAAATATAAATATATTTTTATTATTATAATTTTACTAAAATATATTTATTTTAAATGTAAAAATTTGACTTTAATTATAGAAAAAATACACATTTGTTTCTTTCTTTTCTTGTTTTTAAGTTTTAATAATACTTTTTTAATAAGTGCTTTTAAAATTGCTAATGGGGCATTCGTACCATTATATATGAATATCTTGGTTTGGTTTCTTTTATTCTAAAGGCCTATATTCGAAAAACTTGACTAAAACACTTATTATTTTATTACAGTTTAAGGCTATTCAATTATGAATGAAGTTGCATTGTCCTCTAAAATTTCTGTAGTACTATTGGCTGAAGCAGTGCCCTTTCATTTAAAGATGAATAAAAAGCTACGTCTTGCCGGTATTAAGGGAAAATCTGGCAATGGATATTAATGTTCGTTTGGCATTTTTTATGGATTCTGCAGTTAAAACAAAATAAAGCCGAAAAATAAGAAATTAGTGTTTTTATGTTTGAACTAAATGTTTATATTATTTTAATTACTTTGTTCATTTTTTTATTGTCAGGAAACTCTTTTGACAATTCCATCCAGCCCTTAACACGTTCGTACATTTTAAGATCGTTTTGTCTAAAGTGATTTAAGATTTCCTCGAGAAATACTTCAGGAATATTTTGCATTAGTTTTGAAGTTGCTTGTAGCAATTTTATTACGGCCATTTCATTGTACATGCATGAATTTTCTTTACCCTGTTGAGTACCTAAAAAAAACTAACTTATTTAGAATTTTTTTTAATTAAACAAATTTCTTTTTGTTACCTTTTGCTTTTCGTAACAAGCTTCATTAAAATATGGTTCTGATCGGAATCGTACCAAATTGCTGTTGTGTAATAGTATTATCCAATTCTACAAATTGAAACTGTATGGGAATTATTTTTCTTCTAGCCATTGGAGACTCTTTATATTCGGATATTTTTATTTTTGGTGTTACCGTCAAAAGAAGGATTAGATTTAATTTTGCCTTTTTCGTATTTGGGTCATTACAATTTACTGAATTAAAACCCGTGAAAAAAGTACACAAAGCTCCTTGGAAATGAAAAAAATTGATTTTTACCACTTTAGAGGATATTTTTATCGGAAAATTGCTGTCGCAATGCGGTAATGAATTCTCTAAAAATTGCGAAACCTATAAAAACACTTGAAAAGAGTTACCTACACAGCTTTAAGGATAGAGGACAAAAAATTAAGTGAACTGTTTCAAATTCAAATCACTGGATATCTAAAATGAAGTATTTACCCGGAGCAAATGCAAATAAATCAGCATTTTGACGTACTATTCTATTTTTTAATTTATCAAAGATCATGATTTGGAATGCCAAAGATAGGTTAGTGGTAAATACTGGCGATTGGTGGTCATGATGGCTTTAAATATATAACAAATATATAATAAAATTTTAGAGGCCCCGTTGCATACCAAAAAAGAAAATTTTCATGTCATATGATTATTGATATACTGTCGTCATTGTCATAGCGAGACGTATTCAGTTAAGGCTTTTCAGTTTTCGTATTTGTAGATATCCACTGATTAATGCAATACGTCGAAATGCTGATTTACTTCCATTTACTCCAGATAAATGCTTGATTTTAGAAATCAAGTGAGTTGAATTTGAAGCAGTTCATCTAATTTTTGGATTGTCCTGGAGTGTTTGCTCTCATGGAGCCTTTGGACTAACTTGTAGGTCTTATTTATATACATATGTACTCACTTAGACATATACCGAGTTTTGTTTCCGAAAACATATTTATTAACTTTGGGTTCAGCATTCATTTTATTATGTTATTCTTGATCCCTTAAAGACTAAAAATTATAATTATTTTAAAATGTTTTATAAGACACAATACTTACATATTTGCTTTTCTTCTACACACCAAGATCTTACCTACAAAAGAAAACACTTTTTTGATAATTTAAAAGTAAAAATATGATCATTATTTTACTCATTGTAATCCGTAAGCCACCAGCAAGAAATACCTGTAAAGAAAATTGAAAATTTTTGATGAAATACTTTAATTTTTTTAAAAAATCACAAACAAAAATCTTTCTTATCTCTTAAAAAAATCACATTAGTTGCGCCAAAATACACTAAAAAACAAAATAAAAAATTTTACAACTCAGCTCGAAAAAAAAGATAGCTACGAGTATGTAAATATATTATGTTAATAGTTACTATCTTGTGTATCCCTACTGAGTTGTAAAATTTGTTGAATGGTTGTTGTTATTATTGTTGGTGTGTCCTCACTGTATACACTGTGGTTTCAGTGACAACTAAAAGCAAAAGCGAAAGAAACTTTTTTAATATTTGCCTGTGTCTTAAAAAAATTTGAGCGTAAGAATACGTGTGAGTTGATCGGGGACAAAAATCCCATGAAAAGCTCATAACTGACCTAATTGCTTATTAGACTTTTACTTACAACTACAATTAAATATCTTTGTTGTAATATGTACCGCTATCAAAAAATAAGTTAAACGTATGTAGTAAGTCACTGAGATGATTTTTTGAGTTTACTTTATTAACAAACTGTAACTTTTTAAGGCTTAGTGTTTTGTATAGCCTTTTTTTGAAGTTACAGCTGCCTTTATGCGACGCGGCATAGTGTCCACTAAATTTTTGCAGTTGTTTGGAACAATGCGGCTCTACGCTGGTCACACATGTGTCCGCAATACTTCCAAATTTCCAGGCGTACCCCAGAGGTGTTCGATGGGGCTAACACCTGGTGACTGGGGTGGTCAATCAAGAACTTTGCAGCGGTGGTCAGCAATTAGATCAAAATTCATAGATCAAAAATCATAATGATTGGATCTTTAGCTTCGTTGTTGTACTTATATTTGTTACCAAAAGCTAAACATTGAGACGATTTTTTGAAAATGGGCCACAGTTTATAAGACTGAACTACAGTATAATTTTAAATCAATTAAAATATAACAAATTTAATACTCTTATTTTTGCGATTTTCAAAAATGATTTCACGATTTTGACGAAACTCCTAGTTTGATGATATAAACAGTTTGACCAAATTTTACAACAACATAAACCTCAATCGCGTTCAAAAAAACCTAAAAAATTTGTTTTCGGCTAAAGAAATAAGTTAAGATTTTAAATTGTTGTTTAGTTTGATATTAGATTAATTGTTTTCCTTAAATCTAAAGAAAAAACAATTGTCTATATCTATTGTTTATAAACTAGATATCATTTTAAAACCTGTTTGATCAGCATAAAAGCCAAACTATTAATTGAACAAATTTCAATAACAATTCAAATGACATAGATAATCGTACATCATTTTTAGCTTTATACATTTTTCATATCTATATTCATATAAATCTGCACATATTGTTACGTTTTTACCTTTTAAAAATTTGAGTTTAACCACACTAAACCAGAGTTTAACCACACTAAACTCTCTTTACACTGAGTTCAAACTAATAACTCGTTCGCGGAGTTTACACCAAATAAATTGTACTTGCTGAGTTTGCAACACATAAACTGATTGCCGTCCGTGTTGATGTGCTTTTATATGAGTAATCAATACTTCGAAAGCTCTCGAACACCTCAATATTTCAGTTGTACACATTCTTTCAGCTCTTGTTGTTTGTTAGTGTCTGTTACTTGTTTTTTCTTCTGCCTGCTTTTGCTGTTGCCGCTTATTTTTGCTTGTAAACATTTCTATTTGTGTTGTTGTTGTCGATTTAATTATTTGTACACAGGTACGTAGTTGTGTTCGTACTTTCTATTTATTTATTTTAGTGATAGTTGTTCCCAAACTTAATTTTCGTAATACTATATTAAAATTTTTTTTGTTTATTTAGCAATCACTCGTAAACGACTGAACCGATTTGAAGTTTGTACGGCAGAAGATCTTGCTAACGAAATAGACAATGCTTTTTTTAAATGTTGGATCTGGGAGAAAACTGGCTAAATTAATTACATAAGTTGTAGCTTAACATTGCAAATTTATTAAATTGGCCAACCTAAAAGTATGTGAATAAAATCAAGAAATATTTTTGTTTATTCAGTTTGCTAATAAGCCAATCACGCGTACACGACTGGACCGATTATGTTGAATTTTAAAGCACAAAAACACAGATCCAGCTTACGAAAGTGCAGTAGGGGACAGGGCTCTCAGATATGGCGATTTGTCGCAAATTATGCGGATTTTTAAATCTTTTCGGCTACAAAATTTAGCATTTGGCGACATAGCAATTTTTTTTGCGATTTTAAATTAAATTGCCGATATATTTGGCTATATTTTATTTTGCTGATAAATGAGTTTTTTGTTTTTTATGGCCTTATATACATACATACCATACACATCTGGTATCTGTAATTAATTTTTTTTTTTTTGTGTTACGTTGTCATATATTACTGAATGTAGGCTTAGTGAATATCACATTAAAACAAAAAACAATTGGACAGTCGCCATAAAAAAGAGTGGCGTACCAAGAAACTTGCAACTAGCAAAGAACGTCATGGTGCTTTGCTTGCAAGATTGGTTTAAGATCGCATAAGATCGGTCTAAAGAAACATGCTTTTACTCAAAGGCATAAAATTAATGTTTCTTGTTTTTTTTTAATAAAAAAAATAAATTTAATAAGCAATATTTTATTTATTTCAACCATAATCAAATAAGTCAAAAATAATTGACATCGAAATCGTTGTTTTTATTACAAAGCATAGTAACATCGTTTAAATTGGCCATTTATCAAGTACGCTACGAGAAAGCTCATCAAAAGAAAATCCTTTTAAAAATATGAGGCTGCACAAAACTAAATTCATCACCATCATTAAAAATGTAGTTTCGCCTTCAATTTTGGATAGGTTGGTGGAAGATATTGGCGATTCTAAATACAGCCTTATAGTAGATGAGTCCACAGATATATCGGAATCACAATGGATGAGTATTTGCGTGCGATTTTTTAATAATAAATAGCTTCAGATTCTGAGGTATTTTTCTAGCAGAAGAAGCTACTGCAACACATCTTTTTGAAGGTATGCGAATATTTCAAAATAAAGTTGGCTTAGAAATAAAAAAATATGGTAGCAATAGTATTGATGGAGCTAGTAATTTGTGTGGAGAAAATAAATCCCTATATACACTTTTTCGAAATGAAAACCCTCAACTCTTACCGATAAAATTCACTTGTCACTCTCTTCATCTGTGCTGCTTTAAAGCGTCATGAAAAATTTCTCAAAATACTGATTTTTCAATTAAAGAAATATGGGATTATTTTAGCCATAGCCCTCTTCGGCAGTTGCGCTACAAAAGAGCTTTTGATATAATCAACATTGGAGTTGACTCCAACAATTTCAGAAAACTTTTTCAGGTTGCTGCAACTCGATGGCTGTCATATGGGGCTGCTATAAAAGAATTTTGGAGCAGTGGGTGGAATTAAAACACCATTTTTTTTAATATCAATTGGTGAATATGAAAAGACTGCTCAAAATAGTTATGACGAATTATGTGATGAAAAAAATCGCTTTTTCTTGATATTGTTACTTTTTAACCTTTTTAAAACGTTTGAGTTCGTTTAAATTGCGTTAAAATAAAATTAACACCACTTTTTTTGTTGTTACAGTTATTTCAACCTATCACGGGCCATTTCTAGTCGTGCATACATCGTTTCATGAGGTTCTTTGGGACTTTAATTTTTATTGGCATTACCGACTGGTGCTCTTGATTTGTAATACAGTAGTTGACTCTCGCTTGTTCTGACTGTATCTTTAGCCGCAATACATTCAGCGCAGTTAATTATCCATCCATACAGCAGCTTGCTTGTAAACAACCCAATAATAATGCTGTTTTAATTTTTCTATTGTCTTTGCCTCGCTAAGATGTCCTCCGCCATGTTCCTTATGAGACTGCTTCAAAATTTCATTTATTTTTGAAAGGAACAACTATTAGATTGGAAGTTGTATTTCCGTCTGCACTTTCCCACCTTCGGTATAACCACCCATCTATTAGCTTTAAACTATCCCATTAAGCCCAATAAGCCTTTATTGGAGGGCTATCTGCTGATATCTCTTTACTAGTAGGCCGTCTGTCTTTTTCTTTAGCCGCTATTATCCTTGCCAATACTGGCTCTTTCCTCTGAGCCGTTAACCAGTCCTCGTTAGCCTCCAGACGTAATTGTCGGATGTAGATAACAGTCTCGTTGGCCTCATCACTTGTTTTATCAGCGGCTATTTTATGCAGCTCTCCTCTATAGGTAAGGCGTTTGTTACTTAATGCTTCGCGTTTTCTATAACTAGTGTTTTTCCATTTGGCATATCTCCATGGTGGCGCAAGTCTTGCACTTCTGAGCGGTACCCTACAATGCCTTTGATAATGACCGTTCTTGCCACAATTTTGACACTCTCTTTTTGCTCTTTGGCCAAAAGCCGCTCTACCACCTCT
This sequence comes from Wohlfahrtia magnifica, assembly GCA_023159175.1. NCBI lineage: Eukaryota > Metazoa > Arthropoda > Insecta > Diptera > Sarcophagidae > Wohlfahrtia > Wohlfahrtia magnifica. The sequence goes on along the minus strand of JAKWBJ010000108.1, from coordinate 162,898 downwards.
GATAGCTGTTTCATTCCAGCTCCTTTGGCATTTACAGTTTACATGCTATTCGCTTTATGTAGCTGTGGCTTGGATATCTCTCGAGCGGCCTCCTGTGTCAGTGCAAATAGCACGGTCTCCGCAAAGGTTACCTTATGAGCAGCACACACCGCATACTTAATATAAGGGTCCCTTATACCATTGATGAGTTATCACCATCTTGGTCACCAGTCCGAAGTTGTTTGGGACTTACACTGGTAGTAGCATTTATGCTACGAGGCCTGACCGGAGGCTTAATTCTGGTGCCACGGGTGTCGGGAGCCCCAGGAATTTCGGTTCCTGCCCGACTATGGTGAGGCCCCCTTTGTGGGAGCAACGTGGTGGCTGTGGTTTAAACCCAAATCGCGGGGAGAGCTATGCTGGCTCGGTTGTGGAGTTACATTTTTAACCGGGTGCCGTGACCCATAGATCGGTAGGAGTTTAGATAGTCTCCGGCACTTCACCAAGGTGTGAGGTCATGTCCAAATAACATGGCTTTAAATTGGTACTCACTGGCGATTTTAATCATAGGTGTGGGCGTTGGTGGACGCATTGTATTCACTCGTGCTTTGGCACCGTGAGGTAACGTCCTAGGGCAGGTACTCACGTTAAACCACTGACTTAATACCATTGATGAATGCTTCGGTTTTAATTTGCTGTACTAGAGGGTGGGTTTCCCCTGGTTAACTAAACTGAACCAACCTCTGGACCTCCATTACAAAGGCTTGCAATAATTCATTAGTCTCTTGCGTTCGGCATCTTAATTCCATGCTGTACAAATCTCGTTTATGCTCATCGCCAAATTTACGCTGTAGCGCCATTAAATCACTGTAGTTGTTTCTGCAGCTAGCTGGCATGGTTTCTAGAACTTCCGCTGCAGCACCTCTTAAGACCAATATAAATCCAGTGCCTGCTCTTCATCGTCCCATCCGTTTCTGCTGGCAATCGTATCGAACTGAAATTTAAATACGGATAGTGGTAAGCTACCATCAAAGCAATGTCTTTTAATTCTGCTGGAAACTTTTGGTATGATTCGTACTGGTTCTGGTCGTTGACTCTGTAGTTTCTCCTCTATTACGTAAAATTTTCCGTCAACAGTCTTTTCAAGATTTGACACTCTGGCGTCGACGTCATCTACCCTTTTGCTTACCGTCTCGTATATTTTTTGTAGCTTCTCTGGCGTTGCACTAAGCGCTTCTTCATTATCAGCTTTAAAAATTTCTTGTGCATTCGCCACAGAATAATTTTTTCCATAAGCTTTTCGTCATCAGCTCTAGAAGATTTCTTTACCTTGGCCAACAGCTTTTCGTTCTGCATTTTTTCCATCATAGCAGCCAGCAGCGAGTTAACGTCTATACTAATTGTTGTTGTAGGGGCACTCATCTCAGGCCCATCCCCATGATCAAGCTCGTGAGTATCGATGTCTATGTTGCGTCTCTGAAAATCCTCCAACAAAACTTTTTGTAATTCGGTTTTATTACCGGTTGTTGACAGCTCTAATTTATTTAATTCTCGTTTGAGCTTATCCATCTTTAAACCTTGGATTTTCATTTTACTCCGTTTTATTTATTTATTTATTTTTCTTGATCTCCTTTTTTTCGTTTTTTTATTTATTTTATTTTATATCGCAATCCCACTTCTGATACCAATGTTACCTTTTAACCTTTTTAAAAACGTTTGAGTTCGTTTAAATTGCATTAAAATAAAATGAACAACGCTTCTGTTGTTGTTACATTTATATTTTTATTTACTACACAATAACTTTTATACAGTTTACAACAATTTAATATTCTTTATTTTACGACAGCAAAACGATAACTGAACTACGTAAGCAAAGCAGTCTCCTTATATACCTAATTTCCTACAGTTTGAAAGGTTCTCAAATGATCTCATATCCTCTATCCGTTATTTTTAAACATGTAAGATTTTGTTACCCAGGGATGATTTAATTGACAGTGCTGCCGATACATGGACGTAGGAAGCAGGCACGAGCACTTGTTTTCCACAATACTTATTTTTTAATCAAAAATTTTTAAATCATTTTTTCTAAACAATAACGAAAATGTCGGAAACTTTCTAATTAGATTAAATTCAGCTATAGATTTACCTGATTCTTTTCTACCATTGGAAGCAATTGATTATGGAGTTGAGTTTGAAAATGAACTAAAAAATACTAATCTCAAATCGAATCAAATAAATATTTTATATGAAAATTGTTTCCTTTATTTAAAAACACTTTTGAAGGATATGTTACCGGAAAATGTGAAGTTTTATATAAAGAATTTTCAAAAACAAAATGTGGAAGTCCGTTGACTCAAGCTAAATTTGCTGTGATCCAAGATGCGTTGATGTTTCGTGACATAAGGATCAGAAAATTCTTTCGACAAACGCTTCATAAATCCAAGTACGCCATTAGCTTTATTCACCACCATTGATGATCATAAAATGTTAATTTATTATCCAACAAAATCCCAAGATCCATAATATTTATTAGTTTATCCAGAACAGTTTCATTAAAATAATAGTTGTTATCAAGTTTAGAAGAACGGAAAAACAACATATGTTCGCATTCGCATTTTTTAATATTTAAATCCAATAAATTAAAATTACACCATTCAGAGAAATAATTAATATCAGTTTGTAAAGATGACTGACCAGTAAAATAATTAAACGAATTAAAAATTTTAACGTCATCGGCATACATCAGGATATTGGAATGAAGAATAACGGATGGAAGATCGTTTATAAATAATGTAAATAATACCGGACCAAGATGACTGTCTTGAAGCACTCCGGAGGGAACGTCAATAGTTTTAGATATAGCATTTTGAAATTTTACTTCTTGGGTTCTGCATGAGAGATAAGATTTAAGCCAGCGAATTGCATTATTACTAAATCCCATGCGTGACTAAAGTAAAATATCGTGATTGACTCTATCAAACGCTTTACTGAAATCAGTATAGATAACATCAGTTTGTCTGTTATCAATAAAACCATAATTAATTTTAGTCGTTAGTTCCAAAATGTTGGTAGCCGTTGAACGTAATTTCCGGAAACAATGTTGGAATTATCAGGTAAAATCTTTTTAGCGATTCCTCTATAGTTCTAAACATCAAGTTTATTTCTGGACTTAAACAATGGAATAATGTATGATTGTTTCCAAATGGGTGGCAAGTAACCCAATTCAATAAATTTGTTGAAAATTATAGTCAGGGGCTAATTAAGGTGATCAGAGCCATTTTTAAAATACAATTTGGTATGCCATCAGGACCGGAAACAGATGAATTTTGGAGAAACCTTAAGTTCGATAATACGGTTTCTGCAGAAATAAATGAAAAATTTATACGCGATGAATGAGATATTTTGTAAGGATATGAGGTTTGGTAATCAAATAGCTTATCCGAATATGTTGTAGCAAAAAAATCCGCAAATAAGTTTATAGGTATATCATCCTCAGCATTTATAATTTATTTATTTATCAGCATTATTAATTTATACTCGATGAATGAGATATTTTGTAAGGATATGAGGTTTGGTAATCAAATAGCTTATCCGAATATGTTGTAGCAAAAAAATCCGCAAATAAGTTTATAGATATATCATCCTCAGCATGTGAGCCAAATTTCAAATTGGTAACCGAAGCAAAAAAAAATCTGACAACCCTGGTAGGGGAAGTATTTTTTTAATTAGATGTTAAAGTCGTGGAAAAACGAGTAAAATTAGTGACTTTTCGTCAGAAATGACACGGTTTTTTCTTTTTAAAACAATTTTTTGGCTGCTAATAGTCATCATCCAGGTCAAACGTCGTCTTTGCAATTTTCTTATAAAGACAAATAGGTGGCACAAAAACTGATACGAATGTAATAATATATGTACATTACAGCATTGCATGAAACTTACTAACGATGATCATGAAACCTTCATTATTATTTTTTATTCGTTTCTATTCAATACAGATGAATATCTATGAATAGAGAACAATCAACACTCGATAGTTAAATGAAAGGGTGACCATACTGAGAACTTTGTTGCGTAGTAGTGAGAAGAGAAAAACTAAGAAGGTAAGCAACAAACAATTTTTCAAAGCAAAGAGACATGCGTCCACTTCCATTCACATCTATTCCTCAACTAAACAAAATTTGTTATTTTATTTATTATCTTGTTATTATCTGCTAATTTTCACTCGGTTGTATACATATACGCTGTAGATAATTCTCAGCCAGATAAGGCTTAAAAGAGCTTATCTGTTCAACTACGGTGTAGAGATAAGTATAATGAAGTTTGTGTGTTCACTTATATAAGAGCATACTAAAATATCAAATGTAAAACAGAAAATATCTTCAACAAATATCGATATAGTTCATGCAAAAACAATGTACTTTTTAGGATCAGCGTTGCAAGATGTAGAAAAAAGAAAAATTGTTTAACGGGAGTTTAGACTGTGATACAAGTCGTACGACATGTCAAATTTTAGTGTAGAAGAGAGCGGATAATATCGTGTAAACTCAATATGTTAAAGAACGTACGGCATTGAAAGAAAACACGGATGAAAATTTGACAGTCGTTCGGCTCTCTTTGTTTTTTTAAATTTTTTAAAAAACCATCACACTTTATTATATCAGTGGAACACAAAACCAAACACAAAATTTATTTTATTTTAACTGCAATCTACGAACTTATAAATCCACATTTTTAAAAAGGTAAAAGCGTAACAATATTTTCTATATGATTTTACGTATGTACGTAAAGTCTTATCGTCTAAACCCCCCTTTAAGAAATACTTAAAACATACACAATAAACTAAATCGCAAAAAGAAGGTAAAATACTCTAAAAATTTAAAGTTTAAAGTTTAGCCGTTGACTAATACTTTATCTTATATTTATGAAAGTTATGCAGAACCTTAAAAAAAGTAGAGTCCGCCCTCAATGGTACATGAATTGAAACTTCCCGGCCAAATATTGTTAATTTAAAGGCAGACCAAAAATGTCCATTGTAATGATCAAACTGTAATTGAGATAACTTTCGTTTAACATTTTCATTATTTTTCTTTTTTTCATACCACGTAATGATTTGCTTAAAAATGTTCGACTTGCTTTTCACTGATGACAATTCTATCAATAAAATTTCTATATTGAACTACTATATGATTGATGTTTATTACTCCAGTAATAGCAGTGTGCCTCTTTGATATCAAAACAATCTTGACAATTTCTGACTTCTGGGCTCAACGTTCATTCACAGCATTATATTCTTATACTTTACAATTTTTCAACATGTTTTTGTAGATTCTTTTATTTTGTATATCAAAAAAGTATCACATGTCGTATTTCTTCAGACATTAAATGTCATCTTTTAAATAATAGCTCCATTTGCACAATCGATTTATTTTTTCCCGATTTATGTGAAAAATTTTGTATGAATAGTAAACACAACACATTCGATTAAGTTTACAATAGCAATGGAACAAAACCATAAAAAGGTCAATTTCATAAGTAATTTTTTGATACATTAAAAGAAACAAACCTAAATTTAAATTAATTTCCTACTTATATACTTATGGCGTATTCTTACTTAACAAAAAATGTTGCACTTCTTCTCTTCTTTGCCATTTAACGTCTTTAAAAATTAGGAAATAGCACAGATATTTTTCGAAAAAAAAAAACGCCATTAGATTATTAAACTCATATGAAAAATAATATGAATTCACTAATATTACCATGTAAGCAATGCAGAAACTATTTTTTCTGTAATGCTTCAACTTTACTGTCTTTTGATGTCTGATTTTACAATATTTGTATTATTTTTTGCGGCGATTTTATATGGTTACTACTCACATATACATACATATGTGTGCTCTATTGTCCTTTTTTGTTGCAATTTCAAAAAATGTTAAAAAAGCTAGTAACAATTTTTGAAGAAAGCTAATGAAAATTTTGTAAGCTAAATCGAACACAGAAAAGCTAAATATAGCTTAAAAAGCTTATATGGTCACACTGGATTTGACACCTGAAAATTCTGGCAACACAATTGTGTAAAGCGAACTCACAAGCATAGCTGTCACATAAATATTGCATAAAATCGTCGATTATTAAGGAAAAATCCTCAAAGTGGTTATCTGAAATTCTCAGAAAAAAAAAAAAAATAATTGCACAATTACGCGACCACCTGGAAGAAATGAAGTAAGAACCTCGGTATGAAACCATAGAAAATACAGCTGCTGCAAAACTGAAGCGAGGTGACGTACCACGACATCGATTGTTTAGTGAATGGGCCTTAACAAAGTTGGATGATTCCATTTTTCTATCGGAAAATTATATTCAGTTTTTGGCTCAAACAGAATTACAGAATTTGGCGTGAAGAGCAGCCGGAGGCATTAAAGAGCTGCTAATGTACCCTGAAATATGCTTCGTTTGGCACGGTTTGTAGGCCGGCGGAATTGGGCCGTATTTTATAAAGATCGATAAAAATTGCAACATTGAATTTGGATTTTTGACCCAAAATGAAAAAAATGGACTTGGTTGGTACCACATGCCACACGGATTGCGATACTTATTGAGAGGTTAGTTTAGTGAGCAATTTATTTCACGTTTTGGAGCAATTCATTGGCCGTTACAATCATGCAATTTGACCACACTAGACTATTTTGTGTGTGGATTTGTGAAGTTCTCCCTATAGAGGAAAAAGCCATCTGAAATTCAACTACAGTAAGACAGTATTACAAGAGATACCGGCCAAACTGCTGGAAAAAGTATGCTAAAATTATGCAACATTTCCACGAAATAGTCTTTAAAAAATAAATGGCAGACATTCATTTATTGACTTAAATAAATATTGCATTCACTTCTGTGTCTTTTCAAATTTTCATACGGTCAAGAAATCACCTGGTCAGACATAACCCCAAAAGTCGAAACGGTTTACAATCGTACAGTTTTAAATAATTTTTGTGTACAATATTGCTTATAAAGATGATTTTGTTAAGAAATTTCGAAATTTTTTTTTTTTTTTTTTTTTTGTTTAGATTAACTTGACTAATTACGATTTCTACTTATTTATTGTCGGAAATAATAGACTGGAATCTCTCATTTTTGTTTTACATCACTTTCAGGAAAAAATTTTTATGTTGTTTAAAGTTACATTATTTTACATTCTTAAATAAATTCAATTTAATAATATAAATGTATATGTTTTCTCTATTTTTTATATTTTGAGGATTAATTATGCTGAAAGCTTTAAGTTTGTTTTCAAAGTCGAATTTTGCTAATATTTGGTCACTTTATAATTCTATTTACAAACATATGAGTGCCATACATATGTAATATATCATAGGTTGTCGTATTTAATAATCATAAGCAGAAAACAAATAAATTGTCTTATTACGTCTGGATTGTAAGAAAAAACATCCGTACGAATTAAATTTAAAAAATAAAAAGAAATATTTGTAAAGTAAGCATTCCCACGCTTTAACCAAAAAAAAAAAAAAACAAAAGTATCTTACTTCTGTTTGTGATTTGTAGTTCTAAGATTCTTTTAGCATAGTATTAAACAAATATGTTTTAATAAAGTTAGTTGTCAAAGAACACTCAAAAAATAAGAACGTGTTTTTATTTCATTGGCGCAGTGAGTAGGATCTGTGAGAAAAATCCTGTAAAAGTACCTTAGCGTGAACATTAATAAATAAAAAAAATTTATATAAATAAAAGCTTTACAATATATATAATATATAAATACAAGCTTTACAAAATATATTAAAAATTATTTATTAGCATAAACAAATAAAATAGTTTTGACAAATAAAATTAATAAAATTAAAAACAAAAACAAAAACAAAAATGAACTTATACAAAACATTTTTTAATTAAGAATCATTTTTAACAAATTAACATTTACGTAAACATTAACACAAAAAAAAAGAAGTTCAACAAAGAAATTATTGATAAAGAATATTAAAGAAAAATTGTTAACACTAAATCAAAAAAGAAAAAGGAAAAACTTATGAAGAACTTGTCCAAAGACTGAATAATTTCGGAATGAATGACAATATTAACAATAACAACTACGGTAATAATAATACCAACAATATGGAGCAAAAACGAAATTTTATAATACAAAATTTAAAACTTGTTCATCCCTTCACTGGATAAAAGGACGAATTTATGTTAGCAGCATCGAAAGTGTACTATCTAATACTTATAGCGATAATGCTGCATGATGATCGTGTATTGTTTTTCAACTGTATTCTACGGACACTTTATGGAGAAGCACTATACCTGGTGAGACGCGAACAACCAGAAGATTGGACATCATTAAAACAACTCCTAATAGCAGAGTTTGGTGAGCACCAACCTTTATCAAATTAAATCTTAAGCATAAATAATATTAAGTTTAGGAATAGGCTATGTGACGGTATAAACAACATGTTGTGTAGAATTAAAGACGCGATAAAGTTGTATAGCGGAACTATGGAAAGGAAAATTTTTTTTAAAAAACGAAGCAAATTTTTGTAGTTTGAGAACATTAAAGAAAGAGTTGTCGACTCATTTAATAACATTACTGAACGCTAACTTAAAACAATGTACGTCCGCAATTCATTAACAGCGAATATAGAAATGTTGCAACTGTCAACAGACAATACCCGTACTCCCAAAACACAAATAGTATTTCTAAAATCAAAATAATAATTTTGATTTAGATAACTGCAATAGTCATCAATATAATAATCAAAGAAATTTTAATCATAATCCTAATTACGATTCTAATTATAATTTTAACAACAATGTTCATAATCACAACAATAATCCAATAGTAAAACGAAAGAAAGATTATGATTCAAATCAGTCTATGGTAAGAAAATATAGAGCTCCAGTTCCAATGGAGGTAGAAAATTTTCTCTTGGAGGCCTTGGACACCTCCCCTCCATTTTAATCACAGTAGAGAATAAATTTTACAAATTCTTGACAGACACAGGACCATCCGTGAGCTTAATTAGGCCTAATATTTTACCAATAAAAATTAATAAAGTTAATCCTGTTAACATAAAAATAGCTCTGGGATGCATTATCATGAACAAAACCCAAGAAATAAGAATATCAGAATTTAAATTGATTTTTTTTTTTTTTTTTTTTTTTTTTGTTTACGAATTTTGTCAAAATCACGATGTGCTACTAGGATATGACAGTTTGCAAAAATTAAGGTCCAATATAAATAAATCAGAAAAATTTATGATTTTGAATAGTATCAAATATAACTTTTTGGAGGAAAACAAAGAGGGAATTAATAATAAAAATTAAAAAGAAAAAAACTTATTTTTTGAGCAAAAATGAAAATAAAAATTCTTTGCCTAATATATGGATAAATGAAACTAACAAAAAAAAAAATAAAATAAATAAAAATCTCTATTCAGATTAAATTCGAAATGAAGAGGAATTTGATAAAAATAACATTCTTCTAGAAAAGTATAATAAAGCTTTTTATCATGAGAATGAAAAATTGAGTTTTACGCTCAAGATGAGCACAAAATAAATACAATACATGAAGACCCTAATCACGTAAAATCTTATAGCTATCCAGAAATACGTGGGGAAGAAGTAGACAGGCAGATAAAAGTAATGTTAGAACAGAAAATTATTTGTCACAGCACGTCTCCATATTCAGCACCCATATGGGTGATACCCAAAAAGCAAGATGCATCGAGCATCCAAAAGTGGAGAATAGTTGTAGATTACCGCAAATTGAATAATAATACAGTATAAATATCCGATTCCAATGATGGACGAGATACTCGGAAAGTTGGGTATTTTCATGTATTTTACTACCCTTGATCTTGCAAAAGGGTTTTACCAAATAGATGTAGAACCTAATGACAGGCATAAAACCGCATTTTTAACACGCAATGGACATTTTGAATTTTAACGAATACCATTTGGCTTAAAGAACGCACCAGCCACGCTCCAAAGGCTGATAAATACAGTTTTGGACACGTTGATTGGTAAAGATTGCTTAGTATATTTGGACGACATTATAGTGTTTAGTACATCCATCCAAGAACATATCGAATCACTCTATAGAGTTTTGAGAAGATTATCGGAAGCGAACCTAAAGATACAATTAGACTCACACTTGTTTTTGCAAAGACAAATGGAATTTTTGGGTCATATAATCACACCAGAAGGAATCGAACCTAACCCCAATAAAATTAAAGCTACTATTAATCATCCCATACCCAAAACAAAAGAAGAAATTAAATCTTTTTTGGGATTAGCCGGTTTCTATAGGAAATTCATTCAAAATTTCTCAAAGATTACTAAACCCTTAGCCAAATGTCGTAAAAAAGGACAAAAAATTGATTTTAATGATGGGGGTTATATTAGGGCGGAAGAAACATATTCAGATTACGAAAAAATATTTATACTTACTACAAACGCTATATCTTAATAAAATTATTTGCCAAAGAACACTCAAAAAATAAAAACGTGTTTTTATTTCACTTATGTATGTACATAAATGTGAACACAATTGTTAATGATATTACATTTTCTATTTTAACAATTTTTTCTTCTGAAAAAATGATTTTAACATAAATTCTTATATTACATAATTTCTTCAGAGTCTAAGAAATTTCTTTCGTCTTAATAATCTACCAAACAAAAGTTTGGTAGTTTTTAGCAAATTGATTTTTAAATAATTATTATATATTAAAAGGACGATGAGTCTTTTTTAATATTTTATAATTTTATTAATAATTTTTTATGTTTTAAAGTAAAAAAATATAGAGAAGTTTACCAATTCTTAATTTTTAAAAATCATCAAAATAAGGACAAAAGTCGGTCAATATGCTATTTTTGTGGCTCAACATCGTCAAAATGACGGTAAATAGTCATATCTAGCAGCTATGCTCACCTGTATTCTTCTGTAGCGTTGTTACGCAATGTGCCACATACCACACAGCACGCGAAACAAAAGCCCAACTGAGAGCCGAGCCAGTTGGCCGCCTAGATTATGCGATTTAACGCCTTTGGACTTTTTTGAGGAGCTATATTAAGGCTTATGTCTATAGCAACAAGAAAAAAGTTTTCCGCTAATTTAGGTAGAAAAAATGTTCTGCTAATTTTGCAAGAAAACATTTTCTCGCTAATTTTGGTCAAAGTTAGGTACCTGCATTTAATTTTGAATAAAATCAGCAATAGCTAACCGATTTTCATGATTTATATCTCATTTTATTTTCAACATTTTAAGCTTTAATTTAAGTACTTAACATCTAAAATTGTCATTTTGAAAATTTTTTTGACTGTTTGAACAAAAAAAATTGCTCTAATTTTGAGCGAAAATTTTTTTTGCAGCTTAGTTGTGAATAACTCGTAAACTGTTGAAAATACAAAAAAATGTTGTTCAGGTGGTACTTGCATTAAAATCGGACAAGTCGTTTTCAAGATAAAATATATTAATATAACTACTATATTTTGGGCGAAAAATTTGCCACGCCCATAAAAAAAAAACTTTTTGCAGATGGAAAGAAACTGAAAACGGGTTTGAATTCAGCGCATCAAAATCATTATATTCAATAAAGTTTTATTTAAAGGCTTTTTTCTGTATACCAGTGTAATCATCCGATATTTTATGTGACGGAAAACAGAAAGTATGGCTAAAAACGAGCAGCTCAGTCATAAATCTTGATACCAACGATAAGGATATGGCGATGCATATCGGTAGAAAGATATGGCGGTGCATATCAGCAGCTCGAGCTAGATTTTAGGTTTTTATTGAAACAACTGCAAATCATTTTACATATTTAAACCGTCTTTGTTTCAGTTACATAGAAATATTGAACTTAGAAAATATTTTTAAACAGTGTTAAGAGCCGAAAAATCTACCAAATATTTAAGAAAATTGCAATAAGCTAAACAAACTACCAATTTGTTTTGAATTAATGAAAAACTACCAATTTTGGTCCGATCGGACCGAAACGGCAACGGCGATACAACAAAGATGGTGCATTTGCGTTTTCAAAATAATTTTCTACTGCGCATGTACTTATGTAATTTGGTAATTTGGTATCTAAAAACTAATTATATGTTTCCAAAAACTAATTATATCTAGAGATCGTTTAAATGTGATATATAAGAATGTACGTGGTTTAAATACTAAATTGTCAAATCTTTTAGTAAATAGTTATAATTTTGTGTACGATATTATTATCTTTACTGAGACCTGGCTAAATGATAATCTTTTTAATGCTGAGGTGCTTTGCAATAATTATGAAATATATAGATACAATCGGAATAAACGTAGAGGAGGTGGGTTTTTGATTGCTGTCTCTTCATTTTATCCATTCGAATATATTGTAACTCATACGTCTAATATTGAGTTTGTCGCTGCTGTCTTCCAATTCTGACTCTATCTTTGTTGTTGGAGATTTTAATCTAACCTCAATATCATGGAGACAATCATCTGATGTGCCGTATTTAATTCCAGTAATGAATAGAAATTGCCATGATGAGTTTCTGGATAGTATTTTGGGATTATCTCTATACCAAATTAATACTGTTTGTAATGATTTCGAGAAATTACTGGATTTGATCTTTGTTAATGATGCGAGTGATTGTGCTCTAATACGTTCTGAACCCGTTTCTTTGCCTGAGGATTGATATCATCTTACAATTGGAATTAGTTTTTCTATCCCATCTGAATTAAAATTGAAACCTTCAGTTGTAAGCAAAGTTTTCTGTTTTCAGCGAACTAATTATAATTTATTTAATGACTTGATGGGTAGTATTTGCTGGTATGATACTCTATCTATTCCCATAAGCAACGATTCGGATATCGATTGGTTGATCACCCATTTTTACAATACAATTCATTCACTTCTTGAAATTTTTCTCAAAAGATGCTTATATACTTTATTGAAAACCATTTAAATAAAATAAACACCAATTTCGTACGGGACCCTAAGACCTTTTATGCATTTGTCAATTAAATCCAGTGGATTTCCATCTGTTATGAAATTTAATAACAAAGAATCCTGTAATGTTGTGTCATATGTGATATGTTTGCCGATTTTTTTTTTGCAAATACTTACTCTGTTGCTGCTTATAATGATGAAAATAAGTACCCTTATCCGCTTACATCGAACCAAATAATATCCTTTCCTACTTTAAATGAGAGTGACATTTTGGAACACCTAAGAAACCTGAAGGTATCCTATAGTCTCAGTCCTGATGGGGTTCCGAGTTGTATTTTATATCACTGGGCAGAATCATTCGTTACACTGCTTACTTTATTGTTTAATGTTTCGGTTAAGTATGGCTATTTTCCTAAGCTTTAGAAGGATTCATATATCTTACCGCTTTTTAAATCTGGTAATAAATCCAACGCAACAAATTATAGAGGCATTGCTAAATTGAGTGCTATTCCGAAAATGTTTGAAAAACTAATTGCTGATTTTCGCTGCCATAACACTTCAACGATAATTTCATCTTATCAACATGGTTTCAAAAAAGGCTGCTCAACAAGAACTAATGTTCTGCACTTAACATCTTTAATTTACGCTGCACTTACTCACGGAAAACAAACTGATGTTAAATATTTGTACGGATTTTTTTGATAAAGTGAATCATAGACTTCTGCGGACTAAATTGGATTTGTTGGGTGTTTCTAAGATTAGCTTAAGCTGGCTTGAATCGTATTTGACGGGAAGGAAGCAGACAGTACGAGCTTACAATAGTACATCCAAATACATTTGTGTTTCTTCTGATGTTCCCCAGAGCAGTCATCTTGGGCCTCTCCTATTTTATCTTATAATTAATGATTTTCCCAATGTTATTAACTTTGACAACATATTGATGTATGCTGATGAAATAAAATTATTTCTTTCTTTTAACAATTATATTGATCACGTTTATCTTCAAAATGATCTAAATAACTTGTTTTTATGGTGTAAGCACAACATGTTGGAACTGAACATAAAAAAACGTAAATGCATGCGTTTCTCTAGGAGTAATGCAATTGCTGTAAATTATTTACTAAGTGGTCTCCAATTAGAGTTAGTGGATTCGTTTATTGATCTCGGCATTTTACTCGACGGTAAATTAAATCTTATTTATCATTTAATTTGGCTGTGAACAAAGCTAGAGGCATTCTTGTGTTTATAAAGCGGTGGGCTAAGGAATTTTCTGATCCTTACATTGCGAAACAACTCTATGTTTCACTTGTTTGGGATACGGATCAGTTGTATGGAATCCTTATTATAATATTCATATCAGCCGCATTGACTCTGTTCAGAAAAAATTTTTAATGTTCTGCTTACGTCACCTGGGTTGGAATTATTTGGTAATGCCTTATTATACTTGCAGACTACCTTTAATCAAACTGCCTACTCTTTAAAGTCGTCGCACCATGTTAAATGTATCGTTTATGATTAACCTTATCAATGGGAATATTTGTTGTGAGTTTATTTTAGAATCTGATAAATTTAATGTCCCTTGTCGATATTCACGTCATTATAAACCTTTATATGTTCAAATATGTAGATCAAATTATTATGTCTCCAATATAATTTTTTGTTCGAATTTATTTTTCATTAAATATTAATATTATAGAGCACAAGATCATTATTTTTTTTAATACTTGATAAATTTTTACTTTTTTTTTTCTTTTTTGCTGTATCTTTTGTAAAATTTTTATAATTTTAACTTTTCACTTCTTTCCATATTATACATATTTTGTAATTAGTCTGTAAGGATTAAATCTATTAACTAAATTGAATAATTAAAAAAATAAGATTTTGAAAACTGTATAGAATGTTCAATGAAACACGCAAAAAAATCTTTTCTATGATTTATTGTTTATACCTGACAAAATAAAAGAGAACAACATTATATTGAACTCTTAATTTAATTTACTGTTATTTTTAAGAGTTGATAGTTTCGAAAAATTCTTGGTTGTTTCTTATTTTAAAATACATTTTAGATTTAAAAAAGAGCTTTGGTACTTTTTTGGCACATTTAATGTGGCGAATGCGTTCGACAAGTGACTTTAAAAACTTTTTTGTGATAAGCTGGACTTATTCATTGTTGGTTACAAAAAGTGTTGTATGTGCTGCATAGTTTTTCGTACACTCTCAGTAAGCGTGCAATCCACGAAAATGTAGGAACCTTTTCATCTTTTGAAACCGCATTATCAAGAAGATCATTTTTCAATCTATGGCAAATATAGCCAGCGAGATTTTCAAAATTATTTTTTGAAACGTTCCATACAGATTTACATTCTCTTCACATTCATTCTTAAGATTTTTCTGTTATTGCAATTTATTATCGCACATTTGAGATCGTATATGTCTTGGTGTTTATTAGTTTTTATTCTCTAGGGAACCGTAGTCAGTATAGGTATATTTGCGTCAAAAACAAAGATTTTTCATCTCATCCTCTCCGTTGGCTGGACAGTCGCATAAAAGATGCTGGACTGTATATTTTTTTTATTAGTACCTTCTAAAAATAATATTTACTTGCTGGTTCTATGCTATGAGTCATAAGTCATATCAAGAAAAAATTTACTTCAAACATGTCAAAATATAGGGTCCGCCATCTAACGTTTTTTTTTTCAACTAGTGTTTATTTCGTGAATGGTAACACTTAGCTCATGTCTGATTTGACAGATAATTAGTTTAATCCTTCCGCTGAACGAATGTGGTTGTGTATACGCTTGAACAACGCTGGGAAATATTGCGACATTACTTTGAAAATCATGGTAATGTTGCAGATGAAGCACATTTTGATCTTGGCGGGTATGTAAACAAGCAAAATTTTCGCATTTGGGGCACAGAAAACCCGCACGCATACATTGAAAAGCCGATACACCCAAGACGAGTTACTGTTTGGTGCGGATTTTGGTCCGGAGGTATAATTGGGCCATTTTCCTTCGAAAATGAGCAAGAAGTGGCCGTTACAGTCAATGGCGATCGTTATCGGGCCATGTTGAACGAATTTTTGTTCACAAAAATTGAAGAGGAGGATATTAGACACATTTGGTTTCAACAGGACGACGCTACGTGCCACATAGCCGAAGCTACACTCAATGCTTTGCGCTCTGTTTTTGAAGATCGCATTATCAGCCGCGGAGCTGATGTCGTTTAGCCACCTCGGAGCTGCGATTTAACACCGTTGGACTATTATTTGTGGGGTGCTGTCAAAGGTAAGTGTTACGCCAACAAGCCAGAGACAATTGACGCTTTAAAAGACAATATTCGTGAAGCCATTGGTGAAATACAGCTGCACACAATCGATAATGTGCTTAAAAATTGGACCGATCGTGTAGGCTACTGCATTGCCAACCGAGGCAGCCATTTGAATTAAATTATTTTCCATTATTAACCGGAAGGATTGTACTTTCAAATTAAAAAAGAAATTTGAGAAAATATTCAGTAGTTTTTTTTTTTTGTAGCATTTTCAAAAAAAAATAAAAAATTATTTGGCGGACCCTACACAAAAAAGAAAAAAAAAATTACTAGGTGAAGCTTATATTTTGATTTGTGCTCAAACGCAGTTCCCCATGCTGGGCAGTATTCTCTCTCATTATGTCACACGATTTGAGCCAAGTAAATATATTATATATATATATATATATATATATATATATATATATATATATATATATATATATATATACTCGTATTACATATATATATACTCGTATATATATATATACTCGTATATATATATATATATATATATATATATATATATATTAAATGCATCTAATATATATATGTATATATTAAATGCACTTGGAATATATTAATGGTTTTACCCTTCAGCCTACAGTCCAGGCTTGTGGCAGTGGCCATAATCACGGCCTGGAAGACAGTGATCTCTCCAGTGAAATCGACAAGTCGCGGTTGGTTCCATTTTGGAACAATCAGTATGCCATCGGTTAAATGACGTTGGCATGAGAATAACGGTAAGGAGGAAAATCAATAGGTCCAAGCGCACGGACGACTGGCAACGTTATAGTGCTAGCCTCGTGGAATAGGGAAATTAGAAGGTCCAAGAGAGAAACATGGAGGAAATACCGTCAGTCCATTGAAGATTAGCCGTCTTTGGCCCGAATTCGAAAATCCCTTCTAATAGATAATTCTAATGGTATTGGGTTCTTATGTGCTGAAACCTGAGTCTATACTAGATCTAATAAGAAGTCGTTGGATCGGCTCTTTCAAACTTTACAAAGCTCCAGGTAGGGATGGTATATTTCCGGCCCTTTTGCAAAAGAGTTCCGACATAATCCTATGAAAAATGTTTGTGGTTTATAAGTCTAGCTGTGATGGGTTATCCCACACAAGCGAGGCAGGAGGACTCGGTTATTTTTATTCAGAAATCATGTGACTGTAGTGATCTTCTCAAGTCGTATAGAACCATCAATTTCTTATCCTTTCTTTTGAAGACGATGGAGAGACCGGTATATACATATATATATTAGGTAGATGTACTTTGTGGAGCGCCACGACGTACGTGAAGGGGAAGGGTCCACTGAGGATGCCAGTTTGTCTCTTCTAAGTAGTATGGGAAAGACATTCTCTGATAGGAAGTGGCTTTTTGCGCCGTCTTGTATATTCAAGGCGCCTTCGACAATAAAGGCTATGACTTTGCTATATCGTTGTAACGGAAGGGATATAGCTTGGATCAGTTCCATGCTTAAGAGCAGGATCAGCAGCTCATCTCTCGACTGGGAGGACACTACAGTGATGGAGTCAAAAAGGTGAAGTACTTTCTCCATTGAAATTGACCCCTTGCTTACCATCATGACTCATAGGGGTGTCAGTGTAATTGGTTATACTTGGAATATATTAATGGTTTTACCCTTCAGCCTACTGTCTGGGCTTCACGTGCCATTACATTAGGTGGATTACACCAAACCTGTAGAAGATTCTACCCTCAATGCCATGGAGACGATCAAGCGTAGGATCTCCTACTGCGATGACGAAAAGGACGATGTCTTTATCCATAGTCCTCTGTATCACGTGCGAGGTTGAATGGGCAAATCAACGTCCTGCGACTCTATAGTCGCCAGAATCTTTTGCTCACGTCTGGACTTTAAAAGAAAAAGTCGCGAATGACGTGTAGTGTGGGGAACTCATTCTCCTTTACGATCTTCAGCCTCACTTTGCACTTCATCGCAATTTGACTGTAATTGAGCCTCAGCCACCCCAGAGTCGATTTATTGCTTCAAATGAGAGCCATCCAACCAGTTTTGTACTGTCAATTTAAAAATTTGGCTTCGTTTTTCCTCTTCTCTGTTCGATTGACAATTTAACGATCACCTCTCGAATCTGCCCTATTTGTCCAAAAGTCAAGGAAGCGTTGACGATGTTCAGAGGGACCAATCCAACTCAAATGGCTACTGGCTACGACATTATATGCTAGCTTCTTTCCGGCCTGAGCAAGGCCTTTTATTGGTGACTCCTTGTGAGCTGTCCCCTGATCATTGCAGTCTCAAGTCGCCGGTAACTGCACCTGGGCTGTTTTTGCTATTTTTACCTTTTCAACAAAGACTTTTCTTGCAAGCCTCTTCCCTTGAGTTGCCAATCCTAATTGAAACGTCTTCTTGCAAATGGAGTGAGTTTACCAATTTGCTAGAATCCAATGATAGGGACAAACTGATAATCCCAGTGCCAACTTCGGTACAACCAGATTGCTGACTAGCAGGGATCAGCAAACATCGCCGCATACAGCTTTGTCGCTGCTTATAAGGGATGACTCATCACCTCCATACATAACACGAACACCTATGTCACCTAGATTTGGTACACTGGCCTTAATTGCTAGTTCAGTTTCAGGGTAATTTGACTCAATCTACTAACACCTTTTGTGATATCGGAAGTCACTATTGCCCCCTTTTAGTTATTGTATGAAAAGGATCGGTCTTTGTTTTGCTTAAGTCTATGTGAGTTCAATAAATCACGGGTCAGCAAACAACCTGCAGGATTGCCCGACATGCTGCAGAAAGGCGAATTAATTGAAACTAGAGAACGCATGGTATCCAGGATTCGCACAATAGCGGCCAAGTGACCATTGACCATTCATCCCACGGCGTATGCTGTACCGCCTTTACAAGAAGTGAAGAAGTCATGAGAAAGAAATCATCTTCACCACACTGGCAAAGTCTCAGTATGGAAAGTGGGCGAGACTTTCAAAAGACCCAGACTTGAGCAAGATACCGGTGGCAGCCACTCAGAGGCAGTAAGTATTCTTGGTTGGTCATATGTTTCGATTACTTTACCTTATGAATCTACGCCTGAACAACTTTCTTAACCTTTCATCTCCACATTTTAAGCCATTTTTCTAGTTATCGAATGTATGTTTCAGTAATATCCAGTTAATACTTGCGGATTTTCGGCTGTCTAAGACGCAAATTTTAATGTAAGGATACGACATGGCAAGTCAGAAGTATACATATGGTACTTCAAGCAAAGCAATATATCACCCAGAACTCGAAAGCATAGGATATTCTAGGAGCAAGTGTCTCGAAATAACCACCTCTTCCTCAGAGCAAAAGCTCTATACCCAAGATGGATAGCATGTGTACCCACTACACAATGACCGAAGAGCATACCTGCCACAGCTAAAAATCTTCGTCTTGACCAGATCTTCACTGATCAACAACCGGCCACAACACTTTCACCTGCCTACAGGAAGAAATTTGTCTTTTGGTGTACATATCATCCGCCCAGCACTTAAGATTCAGGTGACAGGTAAAAATAGGCAATCCAACAACTTCCCACGCAGGGGGAACTGTACCACCGTGCCCTACCGACAATATCACTATTTTCCCGGTACCCTTACGAGCTTGATGTCATAAATTCCGCCATCACCAATAATGACGAGTTGCATTCCTACACCTTCCGGAATTTAGCGAATATAGATCCCAGAGACTGGATCGTCGTCTGATTATCAGTATATATGATGTATACCCTCATAATCGTGGTTATGCACCCAGCAGGCCAATTAGCTACCTCCCAAATGGCCATCACTTCCGCTTAAAAGACCCTGCAATGATAAAGTCTATGCGAAATCCTTATGATAATTCCGGAGAAAAATACCATACTCTACTTTATTTTCTATCTTATAACCATCAGTAAAGAAAAGAATACTCGTAATGTCGCCCTTCACCGACTTCCGCCAAGACTCCCTGTTCGGTACAAAATTCTATACGTAGCTTACTGGCATTTACTTTATTCAGGGTTCCATCGACATGTCACAAAATATTGACAAGTCCCGCATAGTGAGGGATTCTAAGACCGGATTCCCTTTTCTCCGAGAGCTCCGTTTTCAAAATATACAGAGATCAATATTTACTCTTTATGGGAGTTACCATGCCCACTTTTTCAATGTCGCTTATTTTGTTACTGATAGTTTATCAAGTTAGTTTATTCAAGTTATCTAGACCAAATTCAGAAACTACCATTTTTGCCGTTTACTTATTATGGGAGATACCAAGTCCACTTATCCGATTCCGCCCACTTTTAGACTGATGATTAGTACCTAATAGGGGCAAAATTAGAGTGTCTTTCTGTTACCGTTTAGAAGATATAGGCAAATAAATAATTATATGGGCGTGGCTTCGCCGATTAAAAAACGATAGTCACTGAATGTAGACCTTTCCAATGCATGTATTCGTTTGTAAATCGGTTGATTCGTTCTCGAGTTTTTAAGTCAAAAGCTTAGGACAGCTTATTTATATAGTTGAGTTATCAGTTAAACTTTATTTTTCATTTTTAGATTGTTACTTATATTTAGTACAAATGCAAAATTTTGATGGTGAAACTCGTATTTCGATTGTACGCCGCTAGCACGCACACGAGTCAATAATTTCCGTTCAATGAGAGTTTAGGCGCACTTCCCGATAGACTTGGGAGTCGTGTCTCCGGAAATAGACATTAATGGTAATAATGGACTCTATTCTAAAAGCACTTCAAGAGAGAGAATTGCACAGTGTGGCGTGCAGTATATCAAGCTATGTTTTCGGGCCATACTTCTTTGAAGGTGGCGGACGCGCTGTAACTGTAACTTTATATCATTATTTAAAAATGTCGCAGGAATTTTTCTTTTCTGAAATGCTCCAAAAGATAATTCTTTCCAGTTTCACCATGATGGGTCAAGTTTGCACCTTCAGGGGCCGTTATGACAACGAGAATTTACACCGAAAATTTTCATTAAAAAGCTGAACAATTATGTGGCCTTCCTGGTCTTCACATCTAAGTGCAGTAGGTTTTTTCTTTCAGGATTACTGTTAACAGAAAGTGTATTAATCAAAACCATCAACTATAAATGACTAAAAACAGTTAATTAAATCTATAACTGAGGCGACTCCGGCATCAAATTTGCAGGTAGTAATGAATAGCATATTGTTAAGATATCACACATGCGTATCCCAGCGTGGATCCTATCCAAAGTCAAAAAATATATATATGTATATACATATTAAATTGTATATATATATATACAATATATATACATATATATATATATATATATATATATATATATATATATATATATATATATATATATATATATATATATATATATTATGTACATTGTATATATGTATATATATATATATATATATATATATATACAATATATATATATACATATATATATATATATATATATATATATATATATATATATATATATATATATGTATAAGAAAAAAATGCTTTAAACCACAAATAACTATCCTTTCTTTAGACTTCACTTGCAAAATCTCTCATTTAGGAAATGAATCAGTCTTCAACACACAGGATATTGGCACAAATGAACAGATACGCCGAAAAAATATGTAGACTACAATACCTGTCTCTAAGAAACTGAAATTGAATTGTAATCGAAAAAAAAAACAACAAAAACATACGAACTAAAAGAAACTCAACCAAAATGAAAAAAGGTTAAGTGCACCTGGTGCCGGTCGTCATTATGTATTTTTGAGTTCCTTTTTTATATTTTTAAAGTCTTTAAATGAAAACTTTATATAAACAGCAGCTGTTTCTTCTTCAATAATTGTTCGGTAATACAATTATTAAATAAAAAGTGAAAGAAAATGTTAACAAAAGGAAACAAAAGAGGTAAAAATATACAGGGTGTTGCATAAAAAATAAAAGTGGGGGACACTTCTAAAGTATGTTAACTTAAGCAACTTTAGTTTTGCACTATTCCTTTGGTCTGTGATTTTTGTTCGGATTGACCCCAGCATATAGTTGCGCTTAGGGTTTAGTGTGAACAATGGTATGTATTGCGTAGTTTTTTTTTAATATTGAAATATATACAAGCGCTGGGTTGAGATGTCTCACACACTTCCACTCTCCGATCGCTCAACATTATTCAATAGATTTTATAGACGTTTTTGGACGATCTAAACGTTTGGCATCCTTTGCGTTGGTACGTCCACAATGGACTATAATGGGGCTGAAACCCTATAGTATAGGGTGATCCAACCATAATGCACGATGTTAATTGTGAGTCATACCATAACGTCAAGTATTTTGCCCAACTTAATTGAACATTCCTTTGTTTCAATGTTTGACAAATTCATCCATGAAGAGGTACACAATTGAGCAGCACGTTAAGATTGTGGAAGCCTTTTACGCAAATGGGCATTTCAAAAAGCATTTCGTGCACTTCGTGTTCGTTATCGCGAGGTGAAAACGGAATTCTTGCGGCCCGAAACTGAGGATAATGACCTGGACGATATGTGGTTCCAACAGGATGGTGCCATTTGCCACACAACCACAAAACGATGGCTCTTTTGCGCGAAAAATGCAAAGGCCGTGTTATCTCATGTCGTGGCGATGTTAATTGGCCGCCAATATTTAAAAGAAAAAGTGTACGACAATAAGCCGAGAACAATTCAAGAGCTAAAGGATGAGAAAATTCGGCACATTAACGACATTGAACCTCAATTATGTATCCGAGTCGAGCATTTGGACGATATTTTGTTTCACACATAATTGTCATATATTCTGCTATCATGATAAAAAATATATCAGGATAATTCTCTGAAAACTTTTTGTGTTGCCTACAATTAACATCGTGTGTTTTGGTTGGACCGCCCTATATTTATCCGGTATTTGTTAAGTTTCGGTGATCGCACACGAAATTTACATGGTTTTCCTATTTTAATAGCTGTTAGAAACCTCAGTAAGCTCAATTTTCTTAAAATATGGCGGTTCTGTAATAGACAACAGTTAATCGTATTACCAAATTGCCTCTGTATTTTATTGACTTTGAATTTACCCGACATATATATATATATATATATATATATATATATATATATATATAAACATACATATATATATATATATAAACACATATATATATATATATATATATATATATATATATATATATAAACATACATATATATAGATATATATAAACATACATATATATAGATATATATATATAAACATACATATATATAGATATATATATAAACATACATATATATATATATATATACTTATATATATATATATACTTCGTGAGTAAAAAAAGTGACAAATTAAATACTAAATACTAAGTAAAGTTTATCAATTTTAATATTATTATTAATTTGAATTTCAGTATATTTATATTTATATATATATATATATATATATATATATATATATATATATATATATATATATATATATTTTATATATATTTATATATATATTTTTTATATATATTATATATTTATATATATATTTTTTATATATTTATATATATATATTTTGTGTTGTGTACATTTTCCGCATACACGTTTTTTTTTTTTGCATATATTACGAATATTTATTATTACTGCAATGCCTACATATTTGCTGTTATGACTTTTTGGTTTATCAGCTTCTTCTGATTTTTCCTTGAAATCTGGTATTCAGAAGCGACTTCTTCAGCTAAACGAAACAAAAAGTCTTTTATTGATATATTTTCAACTGTCATATATAACTATTTCTAGCAGACTCATACTGTCATACCGTTATGATTGGTGGAATTGTTAAGGTAGACATAGCGCCTCACTGGGTGACATATCAACCAGATCTGATGAACAAACTATAGACCGGAAGGGGCACAATAGATCTTATTAGTCGCAGTGTTTTGTAATAGTGCCTGGCCAATATGATAGTAATAATAATAATACCGTTATGATTTGAACAGGTATTTCTCGAATAATACGGCTAGTTTTCCCTGTGTCGTTGTCGTGTTGTTTGATTAGCGTTTTTGTAACAAAACAAATCGTATGATTATCCCCTTACTTAGACTGCTAAATAAATAACAAACGAAACAAGATAACAATGCTAAATTCAAAATTCGTTGAAGTTCTTTATTATAATTCGTGTCATTCGAATTCCAAATTAATTATTCGAGGGTTATCGTGATGTTAATTTGAGGGATTCTTGTATATCAATATCACCCTCATAACATATTTTAGATCATGCTACGATTATATAGAAAAAAATTAGTAGTAATTATCATTTACCATTGCTGCAAAAATCGTTCCATTCCATGGGAAATAAAAAATCTACCAGTCGTTTTTACTGGTATTAGTAGTAGCTCTGATAGGATTAAAAACATTTTGCTTTAAGTAAAAAAATTTTTATTAAGTTTTTAAAATATGTATTAATATATCTCTACAGAAGTCATGACATCGTCGCGGAAATATAAATTACCGTGAAGTAGATATTTTAATATAACATTGTAAAAACCAGTCATTTTGACTTTCCAAAATTAATGAAACTTTATTCAGAATAAATGAAAATAAACGAAACCTTTTTCAAAATAAACAAAACTTTATTCAGAATTAAGAAAGCCTTCTACAAAATAAATGAAAACTTTTCCAAAATAAACGAAACTTTATTCAAAATAAATGAAACTTTATTCAACAACAGTTAAACATTTTTTAATTTAAATTAAGCCTATTTCGAAATAGTAGACTTCTACGTGGAAAAAACAGCCACAAAAATTAATCCCCTGGGAAAAATTGAGCAATTGTGGCGAGTGAATCAGATTTAACCTTGAAAAATATATGCAAAAAATGATTATAACAATTTAATGTGGCGTTAGCACTATCTAGAAAGAACTCAAAATTACTCTGAAAACTACTTCCTTCAAAATGGCGCTCATAAGCACGTGCTTATCAAGGTAAAAGAGCTCATGTTGTTGTGCTAACAGTAAGGGGAAGGAGCGTGACTCTTATTGCTGCTATATATAATGCTAGCGTTGTTTACTATAAGGTTATTTCTCTTTCCACTGTGAATCTGGCCCGTTTCCAAGAATTTCTTTGGAGATCTTAGAAAAATTAAAAGCAGACCAGAGTTACAAGTCATTTATAATGATGGATAATGTCAGAATCCATAAATCATAAGAAATACATAATATGGTGGACAATAGTGAACGTACACTTAAATTTTTATCGTCTTATTCTTATATACTGAACCCGATTGAAAAAACATCTTCTAGGCTAAAAATCCAGGCTCGGTCAATATTAAGTGATATTACTACTGAGCGTAACATAGTAAGTGTAATTGAGGAAAGTATCGTACAAATTAATGAAAAAAATTAACGAACCAAATCCAAATTATTATTAATTTTAATTAGTATTATTTAGAAATGAATATGTACAATATTAATTTTTTGTTTATTTTTATTAAATTTTAAAAATGATTTAATTTGATTTGAAAAATGTTTAACTACAATATAGTACAAAACTATTCGGACGACAATATAAACTGTAATTTTAATATATGTATGTCCAAAACACTCCATGTTTTTATTATCTTATTATAATATTGTTACGTTTTAACCTTTTTTAAATGATTGAGTTCGTTTAAATTGCGTTAAAATAAACACCACTTTGTTGTTGTTTACAGCTTTTTATTTACTACACTATAACTTTTATACAGTTTATAATTATACAACAGCTTAATATTCGTTTATACAACACTTTTATTTCCGCTTAAACACAACTTTATTTTACGACAGCAAAACGATAATTAACTGACGTGTAGGTAAAGCAGCCTCTTTATGTGACTAATTGCCTACAGTTTGGAAAGTTTCGGAAATGTCTAATATCCTCTATTTTATATTCGTTAATTCAAATGTAACGTAAAGTTGGTCGAATTTGTAGTGCTGCCAGATAACGCAAATAAGTACGGGATTGACAGGGTGACACATAATTACCAATTATACCAAAATTTTAGGCATTTTTATTTTCGTAACAATATTTTATAAAAAACTAAATAAACAATTTATTCAGAATAAAGTACAGAATAAGTAAAATAATTAAAATAATGCACTAAACTATGATTTATAAGTTTCTTAATAACTGAAGCAAGCTTATTTAAGCTTAACAACCTAATTTAGTCTATAAGGCATCGAAAAAACCAGTTTTTGGTTAACGCCAGATTTATGTATGTACTTAGAAAATCAGTCATCAATTCGCGCAACTTGTAGACGACAAAATTGTGTTCAGCGATTAAACTTATTTTTGGTTTAACTGATTATTTAATAAACAAAATTGCCGCATATGGAGTGAAACCAATCCACAACAGATCCTACAGATTCCATTACATCCAGAAAAATACAATTTCTGGTTCGGTTTACACGCTGGTAGTATAATTGTAACTAATTTCTTCAAAAATGAAGCCGAAGCTAGCGTTACGGTCAATTCAGATCGTTACCGTAACATGATCAATGAATTTGTTATTTCGTTTTTTTTAAATATGGATTACATTGATCAGAGCGAAATGTGGTTTTAACAGGATGGCGCAACGTGCCACACAGAACGCGCCAATTTATTGAAATAAAAATTTGGCGATAAGTCGATTTCGGGAAATGGACTTACTAATTGGCCTCCAGTCATACGATTTAATACCTCTCTGTTATTTCCTATAGGGCCACTGGCTGATAAACAAGCAACAATTGGTAGCCAACATTGTTCGTGTTATTTGTGTCATGCAGCCAGCAATAGTCGAAAAAGTGGTCCAAAAGTGGACGTCTAGTATGTACTTCGCTGTATGTAATGCTGTGGCGAAGGCACAAGAAATTTCTAGAGCTGATAACGATAAACTTTTGGCACAGGTAAAAGAGACTTCTAGAGCTGAAAACCAGAATTTTCTGGCAAAAATTGAAACAAAACTTGAAGAAACTTCTACTGAGGTACGAAAAATTACTAAACAACTTGAACACAAATTTGAAGAAACAACTGAGCAATTACGTGAT
Source organism: Wohlfahrtia magnifica (assembly GCA_023159175.1). NCBI lineage: Eukaryota > Metazoa > Arthropoda > Insecta > Diptera > Sarcophagidae > Wohlfahrtia > Wohlfahrtia magnifica. The sequence continues at coordinate 135,628 of JAKWBJ010000108.1, read as the reverse complement.
ATATATGTCACGGTAAGCAAAAGGGTAGATAGTGCGGTGACAAGAATGGAAACTTTTGAGAAAACTGTTAATGTCCAGTGCCAGAAACCCGAACCAGTACGAATCATACCAGAAGCTTTCAGCAGAATAAAGACGCCCTGCTGTGATGGTAGTACACCTTTGGCGGTGTTTAAATTTCAATTCGACACAGTAGCCAGTAAAAATGGATGGAATGATGAAGAGAAGGCTCTAGAACTAATTTTGGCGTCGAAAAGTGCTGCAGCAATAATTTTAGAAACCAGGCCAGCCAGCTGCAGAAACAACTACGACTTAATGGTGGCGTGACAGCGTAAATTTGGCGATGAGTATAAACGAGAGCTGCATCGTATGGGGTTAAGGTGCCGAACGCAAAAGGCTAATGAATCACTTCAAACCTTTGCAATGGAAGTCGAGAGGTTGGTGCAGCTTACCTATCCAGGGGAAAATCATCCACTAGTAGACCATCTCAAGACCAAAGCCTTCGTTAACGATATACGAGAGCCAGATATTAAGCTAGCTGTATGTGATACGCAAAAGATACGTTGGCGTTCGCACAAGCGCAGGAGACTTTTCGCACAGATTACAGCCACAAATACACAAGGTGCGTAATATGAAAGTTGTGGCAGATAAGGAGGATGAAACCAACAAAATAGAGGCTTCTAGCGAGCAGAAATCAAAATTAAAATGTTTTAACTGTGGAAAGAGCGGTCACTTCCAGAGAAACTGTAAAGCACCACGAAAAAGATCCAGATTCGTTTAACCACAGAGAAATAATAAATGGGCCAACTACCATCACACAATAAAAAAGTCCCCGTTGAACCAAAACGAGCTAGCACTGAGGGGCAAGAGCTAGCTCCCATGAAGATATGTGCATTGTTCCAAAAACAGGTAAAATATTTGGGGCATCTAGTTACAGCAGATGGCATTTCAATGGATGAAGATAAAATACGAGTGGTAAAGGACTGGCCTCGCCCCAAAAATCTTCTTGAATTACATAGCTTTTTGGGGCTCTGCAGATATTAAAGACGCTTCGTGCCTAATTTTACGAGGATGGCAGCAGGTTTATAAGAGCTCACAAAGAAATCAAAGGCCCATCATTAGGGCGAGTCACAAGAAAAAACATATTGTGTGCTGCACCGGTTTTGGCGTATCCAGCCCAAGGTGAAAAATTCATCCTTGACAATGATGCTAGTGCATATGGCATTGGTGGTGTACTTTCACAAGTGGTTGATAGGACGGAAAAGTCGTAGGATATAGCCGTACGCTGTCAAAGCCTGAACGGAATTATTGTGTGACTCAACGTGAGCTACTGGCAGTGCTGAAATGCCTAAAACATTACCATAAGTATCTATATGATCAACATTTTCTGCTAAGGTCTGATCATTCCACACTGAGATGGTTGCTAAAATTTAAGAACCCTGAGAAGAACTTTTGCATTGAACAGCGAATTGGCATAAAGCACGGAAATGCTGATGCTTTCTCACGTCGGCCTTGTAATTTGGAACGGAAATATTGTGTGAAAGCTGAACGGAAGGAATCCATCATTGATATCCGGCTAACGAAAGTATATGCAAACGAAGACTGGTCAGCAGCACAAAGGGGTGACCCAATATTGACAAAGATTATAGCAGCAAAAGCAGAGGACAGACGGCCAATCCGCAATAAAATATCAGCAGAAAGTCCTCTTACAAAAGCGTATTGGGCACAATGGGACAATTTGAAGTTGATTAATGGGTGCTTATATCGCCATCGGGAAAGTGCAGATGGCAAAACTTCATCCAACCTAATAGTGGGGCCTTCCTCCAAAATAAAAGAAGTCTTAAATGACAAAGACTCAAACAACGTATTTATTGGGTTGGATGTCAGCAAGCAGTGGCGGATTGGATGGCAAACTGTACCCAGTGTATTGCAGCTAAAGGTAAGAAGAAGCTGTGGTCAGCTGCAACAATATAACTCGGGCGCACCCTTCGAGCGGATAGCGATGGACGTAGCAGGTCCTTATCCTGTCATGCCGGAAATCGTTATGTTCTCGTTGTGATGGATTATTTCAGCAAATGACCGAAAGTATATGCTATTCCCAATAAAGAGGCGAATACAACTGTAAGTGTTTTTGTAAACAACTGGATATGACGCTATGGGGTTCCAATAGAGCTATATACCGATCAGGGTAGGAATTTCGAGTCTGCTTTATTCAAAGAAATGTATGAGATATACGGTATTAAGAAGACTCGAACTGCGCCGCTTCACCCTCAGTCTGATGGAATGGTAGAACGATTTAATCGAACCCGGAGGAATACTTGCGAAAAGAAGTAAGCGAGCATCAGAAGGATTGGGACAAACACCTACCGAGGTTTCTATTGGCGTACCGATCAGTTGTCCATGACTCAACATCCAAATCCCCTGTCAAGATTATTTTTGGGACTGTGCTAAAACTACTTGGTGACTTAGAGTTTGGTGTTAAGCTTATTACAGAAAGAAATGGCACTTACGCTGAAAAACATAATAGCCTCAATGAACTTCACGAATTTGTGCGCTCACGAATTAAAATGGTCAGCGACAGAATGAAAGCCAGATACGATCGTGCAGCAAATACGGAGGGCTCTATGAGGGACAACTAGTTCTACTCTACAACCCACAGCGTAAGAAAGGATTATCTACCAAGCTGCAAACTAACTGGAATGCGCGATCCAAAGTTAAAGTGGTACATATAGAACGACTTGCGAGCTATGGGAAGAATGATAATGAACCTATTCAGGACGAACAGACTTAAGCGGCAGGTAGTGTTACGAAAATAAAAATACAACATTGCAATGTGGGATTTTGCTATATTTGTTGTCACCCTGTCAATTTGGCAGCACTGCCATATCGACCATCTTTACGTTACATCTGAATTAGCAGATATTAAAATAGAAGATGGTTGATATTTCCTGAACCTTCCAAACTGTAGGCAATAAGATATATAAAGGGCTGCTTTACCTACACGTCAGTTAGTTATCGTTTGGCTGTCGTAAAATAAGGACGTGTTAAAGCGGAAATAAAAGTGTTGTATAAGCGAATATTAAGTTGTTGTAAAATGTATAAAAGTTACTGTAGTAAATAAAAATATAAAAGCAAAACAACAAAATAAAACGGTGTTTATTTTATTTTACGCAATTTAAACGAACTCAAACAATTGACCACGTGCTTGAATACTCCATATTCAAATGCTTACAACGACAAAACCACTCATACGATCTTACTCTTAAACGCTGGTAAGGGCGGTCCACAATGTTCTTCGACAGCGTACTTAACATTTTTTATCCAAAAAATAATAAATTTTTTAGAACTAATTAAAAAAAGTGTTACAAATTTACTTTCCAGCTCAAATAAATGCACGATATAAATTTTCTGCTAATTATTCCTTATTTTTTGCATCTAACTACACTCGATGATGTAGAATAACTAAACACAATAAATTGACCACATGCACTTTTTGAAAATATTTGAAAACAAAAAGACAACGGCCTCATAGATTGCTCGCACAATTCACTCTTTTGAAAGAAGACAAAACAACAACAAAAACAAGTGCTCCAAGAGCAAAAACGTACAAGTGGTTTTGTCGGTGTAACCATATATATATATATATATATATATATATATATATATATATATATATACATATATATATATATATATATATATATATATATATATATTCTTGTTAGTCCAAAATTCTACTACTCTGCAAATTATACAAATGGGGCGCAAAGGAAAAAAACTCCTTTAGAACAGCGAAAGCTTGTTATTTTCCATTATGCAAAAGGTAAAAAGTACAAAAAGATTGCTGAAATTCTGAATATGAAACCAAATACAGTTGAGGACATTGTCAGAAGGCACAAAAATGAAGGAAGAATACACTTCATAAAGCAGACGGGTCAGCCAAAAAAATTGACCAAGCGGGAAGAAAGTTAAATTGTGCGAAAAATAAAATCTAACCCACGCTTAAGTGCTCCCAAATTAGTCACAGAGGTGCCCAATGAGTTTCAAAGAAAATATCTGCATCTACTATACGAAGAACCATAAGAAAAAACGGCCTTCATGGCCGAGTAGCACGTCGTAAGCCATTGGTTAATTTACGCAACCGAAAAGCTCGTTTGAGTTTTGCCAGGGAGTACATTAAGAAGCCTGAAACTTGGTGGGATGACGTTATATTATTGCGGACGAGAGCAAGTATAACGTATTTGGATCCGATGGGCGTGTAATGGTGTGGCGGAAGCCAAATGAGGAGCTACAACCACAAAATTTAAAACCAACCGTAAAACATGGAAATTGTCATGTTATGCTGTGGGGTTGTATGGGAGCTAAAGGGACGGGAAAATTAGCTTTTATCAGTGGAATTATGAATAAGGAATCATATTTGAATATCCTCCGTCAAAATTTGAAAGAAAATGCAAATAAGCTGGGCGTTTTAGATTCTTTTAAATTCTACCAAGATAACGACCCAAAGCACAAGTCGCATTTAATTCAAGAATGGTTGCTCTATAACTGCCCTAAAGTTCTCCATCCACCTGCACAATCCCCAGACCTCATTCCGATTGAGAATTTATGGGATGAGCTGGACCGGCGAATCCGCAACTACAAAATAACATCCATTGAAGACTTGAAATTGCGGCTTCAACAAGAATGGGATCGTATTCCTGCAGCTTATACAGCTAAAATAGTAAAAAACATGTCAAACCGTCTAAGTGGAGTTATAAAACAAAAGGATTATCCAACAAAATACTGAATTTTATATAAGACCATTTTTCTAATATATTATTTGTTACTTTTCAAAGAAAACCGAATATTATTGACGCGCAATATTTTATGCCACCTGAATTAATTAAGTTTTTTTTGTTATATTGTTATTCTTTTTTTATAAATACAAATGTGAACTTTCAAGTGTCTAAATAAACTATTAATGAAAAGAAAAAAATGTTGAAAAAGATATACATTTAGCTTCAGACGAATCAGTTAAACATATCTCTTTAATAAAACGGAATATTAATGACACTAACTGTATATATATATATATATATATATATATATATATATATATATATATATATATATATATATATATATATATATATATATATATATCTGAATAATCGAAATATGTATATGTATATATATATATTTATATATATAAACGGAATATTAATGACATATATATATATATATATATATATATATATATTTATATATAAATATATATATATATATATATATATAAACTGTATATATATATATATATATATATATATATATATATATATATATACAGTTAGTGTCATTAATATATATATATATATATATATATATATATATATATATCTGAATAATCGAAATATATATATATATATATATATATATATATATATGTATATGTATACATATATATATATATATATATATATATATATATATATATATATATATGTATATGTATACATATATATATATATATATATATATATATATATATATATATATATACAGTTAGTGTATTAATATATATATATATATATATATATATATATCTGAATAATCGAAATATATATATATATATATATATATATATTTCGATTATTCAGATATATATATATATATATATATATATATATATATATATATTAATACACTAACTGTATATATATATATATATATATATATATATATATATATATATACAGTTAGTGTATTAATATATATATATATATATATATATATATATCTGAATAATCGAAATATATATATATATATATATATATATATATGTATATGTATATAAACTGTATATATATATATATATATATATATATATATATATACAGTTAGTGTCATTAATATTCCGTTTATATATATATATATATATATACATATATATATATATATATATATATATATATATATATATATATATATATTTCGATTATTCAGATTCTGTGTTGTCATAAGCAAATTTATTTCGAAATACAGCAAAAAAAAAGGTTACGCCATTGAGAAGCGTATTATGTGTGTTCGTGTGTATTGTGTATGAATGAATAAATTGCGCGTATACTTACTTATTCTCAGCCGCAGGCGCATAAAAATATTGTTTTAGAAAATGCATGAATTTGCCAAATTTTTGTTTTGTTTTTATGTTAAATCAATTTTATACATATTGGGTAAATTCAATTTTATTTTCAAATACTATTTCCTTTTACAAAATCTTAATTTTAGACACAGTGAAAGTGCGGCATATAATTTTACAATTTACAAAATGATATACATATCCATCTGAAACTCTAAGAAGTGTTTATATATTGTTGAATATCAATTTGAAATAATAATTTTAAAATAAACTGATGTAACATGTTATCCTTAATATCGGATTTAAGTTATATTTCTAAATTTTAATCTTATTTATTTTAAAACAGTTTAACAAGTTTAGAAGAAATTATTAAATTTCAAACCACAAAAAACACGCCTTTTTCATAAACTCCATCTGGCAACATGACGTTTAAGAGTTTTTAAAACAAAAAAATCTCAATATTCTTCAAGCGATCTATCTAAGTATGTTCATACATATGTCTACAAAATCTACAATAATTTTAATTTTCATTAGAATTTATTTATAGAGAAACCAAACAAACAGACACACATTTTCTTAAAAATTTTTACTTAGATATTACCATAAAGAAAATTAGCTATTTATCAGTAATTTTTCGTGTTTATTTATTTACGTATAAATTCCATACTTTTTTTTCCTCCTTTAGGACGGCCAAACCGCATTAAGCATTGCAAATAGTTTGGGTTACGTTACGGCTGTGGAAACTTTAAAGGTTGTAACTGAAACATCTATCACGAATAGTTTGACTGGCTTATTAGAGGAAAATAAATATAAAGTCGTTGCACCAGAATTGATGCATGAAGTATTCTTGTCAGATTCCGAGGACGAAGGTGGTGACGAACACTTAGAACATCATCAATACAAATACATGGCGACCGACGATTTGAAAGCTTCAAATGATCAGGATCATAATTACTATACAACTATAACAACCGAACAGGATCATGATGATAATGCCAACTATTCCATAAGAGATCCAAATAGAGGTAAAACTTATTTAAGCATTTTATAAAGGTTTTATTATTATTTTATTCATACAAAACTCATTAGCGGCTAATTGTCTATCTTTTAACGTCTTATCATGCACATTGTTAGATAACGAATGTTGTAAACTCACACTAAGAAAACTGGATCAAATCAACTCGTTATCGAAAGTGATGAATAGACCCCAGTTATAAAACAAAATTTTATACATATGTATCTATAAGCTTACGTAATTTACGAATACTTTCAATAATTATACTGCTAACTATAGAGGCTGTCGGGTTTATTTCCTTGTGAAGTGATCTATGACTCAAAACCTAATAAAGATGAATTACCTTCAAATATCGACGCAAATAAATAACCAGCCAATGCTTTAGAAATTTCTTAACATCCCTTTAATCCAGTACCAGAAAATAGCACAAATCAAATTTTATCATTCAACTTTAACGGATTATAAGATACAATACGGAGTAAAGTGTTAACAATTTTACATTTCTATGTATGTGTAGTATGCTGCATGCAATAAACGAAATGAAATCTTATTGTAGGCCGCAAAAATACGTTTCTGGAACGCAAACTCCAACATAAAACAACTTGAATATTTCTTAAGGAACCTGCCCATTGAATATAATATGCTTGTTTCCTCAACCAATTGAATGTCAAGTTCGTTTAAATTGAATGGATATATACTTTATTACACTAAGAATTCTAGAGATAGATTGTGGAGGTTCGACAATATTAATAAATAATAGTTAATTAGTGATTTTCGTCAAGACAACTTTCAAGCCGCTATGATTGGTCTTGGGGATTACAGTCATTTCATAGCGACCCCAGCAATTATTATTCTCCCAAATTTTAGCTACCAATAATCGGCATAACCACTTTTTTAAGACACGTGGCGGCCGACGATTTTAATATTGGACACTAAAACTGAGAAAAAAAAAACTAAACTAAAACTTTTACGACGGATTGCCACACAGAATCGCGTATTACTTAATTTAGTTTCAAAAATGGGTATGAGTTGCTATGGAGTGTTATGCTGTACGAGTCGCATCATTGTTAGATCTATCATCAAACCAAACACGTACTTTAGTAAGTTTAATTAACCGTCAAGACATTGAAAATATCGAATCTTCTTTTGTAGTTTCGATGATAACTTGAATTGGCGGGCATAAAGTATAGCATGAGGAACTCCTACATAAAATAAAGCAAAATTTACTAGTACACATATGTAGATAATCTAGTAGAAAGCTACTTTAATGGTCAAAAATTTTAAAATAAAGTACGACATTTTTTAAGCTATCCGTAACTCATTTATGCCGGCATTTCTCAAAGAATTATCCTAACTTTCTTCTTTACTAGACGAAACCCGGCGTGCTTCTCTACCCCTATATTAATTATTATCTTAACTACTACCTTAGTTGTCATTTTTTCCCCTTTTTTATTCTCATCCGGTTCAAATCCAAACATTTAAGATAGCCTAAATTTCCTTCCAGAAAGACACTGTAGAAACTACTGCTTAATATACAGTCTTCAAATAAACACACATTAATTTTTATGCAGTATAGGTTTTACCCGGTATGCTTTGTTCAATACCAGTTAATCCAATATTTTCCGCTTTTTGGCTGATGTGGATAGATATCGGTGATTTGTTATTCTCCACACATAAAAAATCCATATTTAATAGGAATAAAAACTGCCACGCCCACTTATCCAATCTCGTCCATTTTTCTGACGATTTGTCATTTAGATCAAATTCAGAAACTTCCACTTTAACCGTTCACAAGATATACAAAAATCAATAGTCTGTCTGGGAGGCGCCATGGCCACTTATCCTATTCAGCCCACTTTTTGACTGACGATTTGTGTTGACTATGAAGTCATTCAGACCAATCCAGGATCTTTAGCTCTAACCGTTATTAAGATAAACAAATATCAAGATCTACTTTTTATGGGAGGTACCACGCTCACTTATCCGATTCCGCCTATTTTTTGACTGATGATTTGTTTCACTATATAGATGTTTAGACCAAATTATAAGACTCTTACTGTTATAACTTTGATAGATAAATAAATATTTACTCTGCATAGGCGTGGCACCGCCCAGTTTGAATTTTTGAAATTTATATAGCCTATAGTTCCTACCAGACATACAGAGATATTGTTAACATTTCAAGAAAATTAGTTCAGCCGTTTAGCTGTCTGTATGGCACAAACATACAAATTGAGTACCACAGTAGCGGTACTTTTAAAAAATTAAGGTTTGTACCACCCATTGGGGCCAACTCACCTTTTTAAATAAATATAATCAAAAGATGTTACAATTCAACTGTTTACTAGAGTCAGCCCAGAATTGAATTGAATCTACAAGATTTATTCAAAGAAAAAGAACTTTAAAATTAATTAAACTAAAAAAATGGGAGAGGGAGATGACCTTGGTTCCCATAAATTCTCAACACCTGTATGCAGTAATTGTTTAGTTATAATTTACAGTGTGCTGCTGCAGGGATCGTGTTACAAAGATTTGTAACTTTTTTTAAGATACCACGTGTTAACTCTTCGTCTTTAAAAATCAGCGTTCTGCTGATCAGAACACGACTGATTCTTAGCAAGCCGTAGAATTCAAGATTGGCATTGTAATATGACTGAATATCTTTTTCCAGGCTATAATTTAAATTATCGCTATTGTGATAATTCACGAGGAAGCCGCAGCCTTTGAACTCAGATTAACGTGACGCATTATATTTCAAACATGCTTGATATTCTTTTCGTGGAGCTCATGAAGAAGGTTAGCATTCATTTTGCGAGCGTTTTCACACTTGTTCATTAGTAGAGGAGGAAGCGCCTGTATTCCAGTGATTCTTTTCTTTTTCGTTGAAAATTCGCATAAGGCATGTTCCATTTATATTTACGTTTTAGAAACGTTTCCTTGGAAATTAGTGACGTATAAGAGATCTTCCTATAAAAACTCTATTAGAAAAGATCTGATTGGAAATGGTCTTATTTTGAAAGGCTGCGATTTTGTTTGATTAGCTGTGATTTTTCTTCAATTTTTTACACTTATTATTTTTATTACAAAAGAAAAAATTAAATCCAAATACTGGAAATTCTCCAATACAAAATAACATAAGCCAAGATAGCCTCGAAAAAATAGCAAGTAAAACGCATTTCGAACCCACGTTTTTGGCGATTGGGAATTAAAAACAAAATGGGAATTTAAAGAAATTTATATTTTTTAATATTCTTAAAAAATGTAATAACTCAATGTAAAAAAAATGTAAAAAAATTGAAGTTAGATTTGATCTCAATAGATAAGATATAAAGGTTATAACTTCCAAAAATGTTTTATCAGAAGAAAAATTTATTTTATGTATGTATATTTGTTTGATCTTAATGTTATTTGATATATATAAAATTGTGATTTGAGAAATTAGATATTTAATTTTAGTGGCCTGTTTCTTCAAGCATTGTGATGGTAGTCGACCGATAAACAACTGAGCTATCGGTAACAAACAGTGAAATGTGTTACCATATTTAAACAATGAAAGTACACTGAAACTTGTTTGTATGAGATTAAATTATTGTTAATATTATTATTTTCATATGAACAATATTTATACAAAATTGTTAATTTTAAATTTATAAAACAAACTTTCTTAAATATAGGAAAATATCCCATTAATAACAGGAAAATAACAGAAATTTCACCAGAGAGACCAGAAACAGTCGAACGAAAAATGAAGACAAATGATTTAATACAATTAATATAATATACAATCAATACAAATCTCCATGAAAAGCTTAAAACTCTGGCAACCAAGAATGGTTTAGAGGAAATTAAAGCACAAATTGTTACGGTTTGTGCGGAAGTAAATACACAAAAAATTTAAAATCAACAATTAAGAGAGGAATTGATCAAAGTAAAGAAGTAAAATGAAAATATCAAAAAGATGTTCTTTGGCTGGAAAATCAAGTAAAACCTAACAGACTGTCTATCAAAGGTCTGGAGGCAGGAAAAAACGTACTAGAAGAGGTGAATTGAATGTTTATAGAAATACTTAAAATAAAAATTAATATAATTGGTGTGCGACAAATTTTTTAACACAATGGAAAGACGGCGGTCAAAGCTTAGCTGGATTCTATAAAATCCTAAGAGGAAGTGTTTAAAAATACTAGAAAACTTGCTGGGTCATCTATTTCTATTTAGCGTGATATGATTCCAAATAAGCAAGAACGTAAAAAAGCATCATTAATAGTAAAGAAAATATTACGAGAAATAAGCAGAGATCATAAAATCTATGTTGGAGAAGATAGATTGAAAGTAAACGATCAATGGTTCAAATGGAATAAAGACAACTAATTAGTCGCAGATAATTCTGATGGTAAAACTGAATTTGTAAAAATCTTTAGTGAAGGAGCAAGAAATTTAAATTCACATCATGATAATATTATGCTGGAATCGAATCCAAAAAACTAAATTATGACTGTTAAACGGCTTCAAGTATATCTATTCACAAAAAGAAACCAAATGCATCGGAAATAAGTGAAGCGAAACAGAGTTAAGAATATTAGCGTACAACATTCATGGTCTCGAAAATAAATATTTATATCCGTCTTTTTTAACTATTTATATAAAAAACTCAGATATCTTTGTATTAATTGAAACGTATATGGAGGAAGAAAAAATAGATAGAGTCAGAAAATATTTTCAATAGTTCGATATGCGTTTTGATGCGGAAAGAAAAATAAATAGATTTGGGCGAGCAATTGGCGGTTGTGGAATATTTGTGAATTCAAATGTTATCTTGTTAAAATTCTATTGACAAGCTTCTACCTTTACAATTATACCTGTTTATCTACGGCCGGTTAGTTGGGATGCTTATACTAAGAACATAAATGAATTATTTGAAAATATACACAACATAAGCCTCATAATAATTGGGGATCTAAATATCAGAATTGGTGAACTTAACCAGGAAATAATTGACTTATATATATATAAAAACATTTTTAGAGCGGGTTACGACACAAGAAAATTTAAAGATAAAACTGAAAACAGAAAAGGCCGGCAGCTTACAGAATTTTGCACAGAGAACAATTTATTAATTTTGAATGGCAGAACAAAAGGAGACGAAGAAGGCGAGTTAACATACATCAGTGCAGTCAGTGATTCCGTTAATGATATATCTGAATCATCGTATAAACTTCTACAATATATTGAAAATTTTATAGTCGGTGACAAAGTATGGCCGGACCACTTTCCCCTTGTATTGAGACTAAAGATGCAAAGCACAAACAAAGAAATAGAATAACTTACACTGCTACCAAAGTTACGCTGGGAAAGTTGGGAGAAAGACCAATAACAAGTAAGGCTCAATGAAAGCTTAGAAACTATGGCAAGCACAGAAACTAATTTAAAACAACTGTCTTAGGCCATTCAAAATGTCGCAGCCACAACAACATTAAAGAAAATTACTTTTGATCCAAAAAACAAATTGTATAATATCAGATGCAATACAGCAAGATTTGAAAGCTTTTATATTCAGAAACACTAAATGCTTAAACGATAAAACAAGGTACATTGAAGCACAAAGTAAGCACAAAATTGTTTTCAATGATTGTAAATGAGTACTATCAGCAACTTTCAAATAGCATTAATATTGTTAAAGATAGTAAGCAATGGTGGAAATTGGTGAGTAAAATACGAGACCGTAAATTTCAGATTGGTAATAACATTTCGGCAGTGTCTTTTAAAGAGTATTTTGAAAAGCTGCTAAGTCTCGTACAAACAGAAGTCAGTATTTACTACGCACCAATATTTAAAGAAGACTTTTTACTAGATAGCCATATAACTATAAACGAAATCAAGACAATGCTAAATAAGGTTAAGTGAAGAGAGATTACAGAGGAATTCCATAGAAAAATGTTAGCAATTTATAATAAAGCGTTTAATGATAAAGATTTAGATAGTTCCTTTACGAAAACTGTTGTTTATCCAATTTCCAAAAAAAAAGTGGCATCTCGTTTATGAACTGCGCTGTTAAAATATTGATGGGAATATTAAATTAAATATTACATAATTGGGTAGAATATAACCAAGTGCTAAGTGAGTATCAATCGAGATTTCGTAAAAATTTTTCTTCGGTGGATAATATTTATAATTTATAGGCTATAGTAAGCATAAAATTAGCAGAAAGAAAGAAAGTCGATGCATTCTTTGTCGGTTTTAGAGCAACGTTTGATAGTATATTGAGAATATCACGGATTTATAAACTATATAAAATGGGAGTATCCTATAAATTTGTTCAGTTTATAAAAAGAATGTATTTGAATACATAATCGGCTGTATGGACTGGTGAAGATTTTTCAGAATATTTTGAAACAAATGCAGGTGTTAAGCAGGGGTGTTTACTGTCTGCAAAGTTACGACTTCAGAAACAATATGACGGATTTTTTCCATACTTATTAGGTTAGTGGTGAAAACTCTTGCGTTTGGAAGTTGACAGGCTCGGACAAGCTCCCCAATATCTTCATTTATCACTATTACTTGATTCAATGCGTCATATATGATTTCATCGATTTCCGACATTATTACCCTATTGTTGAATCTGTCAATGAGGTCAATAATTTTTTTACCAGTTCATTTGTTGCACCGAACAGGTTTTTGTTCTCAATGTACTGTTGTTCCTTATTTTCAAAAAGCGCGTGCTCGTTTTCTAAAATCTTGTTCCAATCAGCTGCATCCGGGTTTCCGGTGATCTATTTCCAGGCGGAGCCAATCCAATCTATAGCTCTTTTGTACCTTGTAACTCCTCTGAAACTGGTACCGAACCACTTTTTCCCTCTTTTCATCTTTCGACGCAGCAGTGAAAACGTCCGCGATCGCTTGGATCCTTTTTTCAAATACACAATGTTTAGATATCTATTTATAATCCATTCTTCTCCATCTGTGATTGCCACGAAAGCCGACTGATGCTCGAAAACGCAAAAACTTCCACGCTAGGAAAAGCAAAAGGATACTTAAAATTTCATATATTAGATATGGGTTAGTACGTACATCCTACAATACTTATAAGCTCTGTGCTACGTAGATCTTATGAAACTCAGAATAATCGGGCTTGGAAATCCCCTTTCATCTTCTGACACTTTCGTACAGCTCAGGCTTATTGAGATATCTATCATATTTATTTACCCTACACACTTCGCACTTTCTTATGTACTGCCTGATTAAGTTCCCAATATGAGAAAAATAAAATCTCACCAAAATTTGCTGCCCATTCTATTTTGGGCTACGATGAGCTCGCGGTGTTCATCCTCAATTATTCTACTTATTCTTTCGGGGTCGCATATATCCTCAACCATCCGATAAGCAATCCTTATCCCATACGAGATAAAATACGTCAAATAGATTTCATTCAACTATTGAATAAAAGGTTCGGGTATCTGGATGCTATTAATGCAAGTTGTGCTTAAATACTTTTTAGCGCTTCCGTAAGTGTTTCCGAAGTCACTCGTTCGATAGTTGCATGATACCAATTAAAACCGGGATGTGACTGTAAGCTACTAAAAAATTCCCTACCCTGTCTAATTATTATCTGATTTCAAAAAACTTTCAGAGAAGCCTCTACATGAGGAGTAAGATAGCTGTTGTCCTGGTCAACACTGTGAATTGTGACATCAGATCGAAGTGGTTCTTTTCTCACACCCTCGTCAGATGTGATAATCTCAGATCCAATTTCTGAAGCCGTTTCAATTTAGAACCAACTTCTAAAGCTGTAAGGATATTCTCACTGAGCGCATTAATATAATTAACCGGCCATTTTTTTTTTTTAACTAAAAAATTATACTGGGCTAGTAGTTGGAGCGAAAACCAATGCTTTAAAGTAAAAAGTTGAAAAACATTAAAACGAACGAAAACGCCAAAAGGCTCACTTGCCTGTTAAGTCAAAGAAATATTTTCACCAAAGAAGGATTTTTACTATGTTTTATTTAAACATTTTGCTTATTTTGTGTGGTAACTTTAGAAAAATTGTTTATTATTTGATATGCAGAAACTTAGTTTAAACTTCGTGCAAAACATTTGTGATTCCGATTTGCAACCCTCTGCATTTTGCACATTCTTTTACCACTCCGGCCCAAAACATCAGGCATATGTCCAACTTTATCAAAGCGGATGTCATTTAGTGAATTATAAGATCTTTCTTTGCCTGGAAGCTTTGGTTTTGAGGTCTTCCCACAGGTTTTTTGACGGAAGTATTTGCATAGCAGCAATGTACATCTGCCAATACGGAAGTCTGATAATTTTAAATGAATGCTGTCGTTGCAATCAATTTCATGAATGCGTTTAAAAAGGAGATATAAATTCAATAATGATCAATAATCAATTGGATGATAAAGTTAAGGTAAAGTCAATTTTCATTCTAGTAGGGAATCGTTCTAGTAAGCTGTTCATTATATCATATCCACCCTTATGACAATTGTATTCTTTGATTATATTGGGGTCTACTTTAACATAGGACTTATTTTTCCGATCAAAACATTGATAATAACCGCACAAGAAAGTTCAACGCCAAAAATGCAGCCAACAAACTCGTTGGAACATTTTAAGAGACAATTACATATATTTGAAATTGATAAATTTTTATTAAAAAAAAAAGGTCTATCAAAAGAGAAAACATTTTATATGCAAAACGAACTGGAAGCCGACAGGTCCGCCTTTGGGCAGAGTCCAATTTTTACTAATAAAAAGCTAAGCTTTACAAAAAATTCGATAAACAAAATACTAAATTGAAAATAAAAATACTTACCTATATAAAAATAAATTTATCTCTCATAAATTGTTAATGAAAAATATTTTTAATATGTTTTAAGTTTCACAAATAATTGTTTTACACATTTTATCTAGAAATTTGACTTCACGAATCGAAATATTAAAACCAAGAGACATTAAGTCAGTGGTTTAACGTGAGTACCTGCCCTAGGACGTTACCTCACGGTGCCAAAGCACGAGTGAATACAATGCGTCCACCAACGCCCCCACCTATGATCAAAATCACCAGTGAGTACCAATTTAAAGCCATGTTATTTGGACATGACCTCACACCTTGGTGAAGTGCCGGAGACTATCTAAACTCCTACCGATCTATGGGTCACGGCACCCGGTTAAAAATGTAACTCCACAACCGAGCCAGCATAGCTCTCCCCGCGATTTGGGTTTAAACCACAGCCACCACGTTGCTCCCACAAAGGGGGCCTCACCATAGTCGGGCAGGAACCGAAATTCCTGGGGCTCCCGACACCCGTGGCACCAGAATTAAGCCTCCGGTCAGGCCTCGTAGCATAAATGCTACTACCAGTGTAAGTCCCAAACAACTTCGGACTGGTGACCAGATGGTAATAACAACAAACAAGAAACACTCAAACAACACAACAATAAACGGAGCCACCCTCACGGGAGAACTCAAAGTGACATCGTGCGCCACGGACACAATACACAACAACAAGAACACAACCAGTCAAAAGCAGACCAGTACAAACACATAACACCCAAAACTGCAGCCACAAATCAAGCCGCAAACAGCAGGTCGGGAAACAGCAAACAGCAGACAATCACAGCAAGCAGCATAACACATCAAACCGTCAGCACCCCAGCGGGACGCCAAGCTAGAAAAAGGCTAGCCAGGAGACCGCTAAGATGGTGATGCAGGTTCAACCTCCGCTAATAGTGCCGTCCTTCTACGCCTAAACACTTCAAGGGCAAAAACGCCCAGCCTACCATAAGTACGATCGTCCAACAATACCCTACTGAAATCCCACACCCCCGCAGTATGAGTAATACCCATACTATCTAAATCCCTAACGTCATCATAGTCCGGGGACGAAGTCAGTACATGCCTCCAGTCCTCAATTCCCCTCCCACACCGACAGTCCGCTGATTCAGTCTGGCCAATTCGATGCAAAAATGCATTGAAAGAGCCATGTCCCGTCAGTATGAACCCCAGACTCAAGCCAAAGCCAAAGTCAGGGTGTTCCCGTACGAACGTAACGTCCGGAATAAATCCATAAGTCACCCTTCCCTTGTCGCTGTTCGTCCATCTCGTCTGCCACCTATCTACGAGGCACCCCTGCAAAAGGGCCTTATACCTATCTCTCCCAATCTCGAGCTCCGAAACAGAAAGCCAATCGTCCGTCCCAAGTGGCAGTCCCCTCTTGACCCTGAAAGCAATGCTACGACGCACCACTTCCAAGTCAAGCGGCGGCACACCAACAAGGACCTGCAAAGCATCGGTAGAGACCGTCCGACACACCGGAACACATGCCAAGAGTGCAATTCTCTGACACGTGAGAATCTTACTCTGTCCAACAACGGACATGACCGTCTTATACCACACCGACGCGCCATACGCCGCACAAGCGACGAAAAGCCCATCGTATATGATACGGACGGCACGCCTGCTGAGTCCCCAATCACTCCTCAATATGCGCCTAACCTTTCCAACGATAGCTGCCAGCTTATGCCTGACATGGGTGAGATGAGCCTGGAAGCTCATACGCTCCCCAACAACTATTCCGAGGTACCTGACCTGAGTCACATAGCGAATGCTGTTGTCACCAATTCTAATGAGTGGAGGTCGCCCGGTTGACAATATGCCCTTAAGCAACATCATCACCGTTTTATCCACTGCGACGTCCACACCAACCCCTACACCCCACTCACAAGCAATGCGAATGGCCTGGGCACCCCTTCTCTCCAGCTCAGCACGAGACCGGCCTTCGATTAGGATGAGCAAGTCATCCGCATACGCACACAGTTTGAATGTCAGCCCGAGCTGCCTCAACAGAGTATCCATCATGAGATTCCAAATGAATGGACCACAGATGGACCCCTGCGGACAACCCCGAACAACCTGCATCCAAACCGTTTCAAAGGATCCAACAACACACGCTTTTCTATCCTCGAAATAGCTGCTCCAAATGCCCATCTCACGACAGCCAACCTCCGATAGCCTTCGTAAGACCTTGTCCCACGAAAGATAATCGAAAGCTCCCTTAAAATCAATGAAAAGCCCAAGCACATACTTCGCAGATGATTGTTCGACAGAACTCTTCACATGCATCCAAGCGTTCTCGACGCATTTGCCTTCCCTAAAACCAAACTGGTAACATGAAGGGCCCTCGCTGTAGCATTCCTTGAGTCTGTACACCATGACTCTTTCCAGCACTTTTCCAAATACTGGCAAGAGGCTGATGCCCCGATAAGAGCGAGGATTACTCCTCACTCTATCAGGCGACTTAAGGAGTACCACAACACGAGCACATTTCCATGCCTTCGGGAAGTAGCCCTCATTAATGCACCTACCGTACACCGCCTCCAGGTATTCAGGGATGGCCTTCCAGATGTTCTTACACATCTCTCCGGTCAACCCATCCAAACCTGGGGACTTCCTGCTTCTCACCCGACAAAAACAGTCATCTAATTCCGACCTCACCAAGTTTGGAGGGTCAGCAACCTCCACCGGTGGGGGAGGATAGTTGCCTGGCTCCGCCCTCGGAAAGAAGACCCCCAACAATGCGTCCGTGCAGTCCCTCCATGAAGACAACACGGTGTCGCCAACATGGAGGCATCCTATGTCCACCTGACTCTTTCTACCCCTGCAGATACGGTAAACCCTACCCCAGGGGTCATCCCTATTGTCCTGTACAAATCTCCTCCACTCGTCCTCCTTAACTGTAACAATCATGTCCTTGTACGTCTTAAGGCTGCCAAGATATTCGGTCCTACGCTGAGCTAGATCTTCAGCATTGGTACGCCTACCCCTCTGGAAACGTCTCCGGAGGTGTCGAACGCGCCGCCGCATCGTCTCCAACTCAGGGGTCCACCATTTGACCCCCTTGGGCTTCGCATAACTAGCTCGGCCCAACAGTGCATCATTCACCGCAGATGCCGTCCGGACAATCTTCTCAACCTGGTCGTCAATCGTTAGTAGCCTAAAGTCTTCAATTGGCACCGATGACAATGCCTCCCTAAAACAGTACCGATAATGGTCCCAATCAACGTCACGCGTTCGCCATCGTAAAACGCCACCAGTCTCCCTAGTCCGTTGCGGACAAGTAACCCTAATCTCGATGAGATTATGGTCACTTATCCCCCAATCGTCACAAACTCTCCAACTAAAGTCCAAAGCAGTAATTGCCACCCCATTCACAGCTGTCACGTCAATGTCACTGACGCCCATTGGCCCATCGAAAGTATATAGCTCACTCGGCTCATTCAACACGCTCAAATCTCGCGAGAGCAACCATTCATCAAGCACTCCTCCTCGTATAAGGTTCGGATGTCCAGACCCAAGTCTGGACATCTTACTGAACCACATACGAGAGGAGGCGTTCGCATCTAGGCCGAGGATAACAGGAATACTACTCGCCGCGAGTAGTACCGTACCATATACCCTAGATAGGGTTCCAATGAAACGCCAGGCCTACAGTAGATGCTAGCCAGAAACATCTCCACAAACCACCCTTTTACCCTAACACACACCCCAAGCTGGCTATCAACTGATTTCGTACAGTCCACGTCGCTGTCCCTAACTATAATCGCGGCCTTTCCCACACCGTCAGTAAATACGCGAAACCCCCCCGGAATCCCCCTAACATCACCATTCGCAAAGTACGGCTCCTGGATCAGAGCAAAGCTAGCGTCCAGCTAACACATAGCTTGCCCCAGCTCGCACGTCACCGCCTTCGAGCGCTGACAATTCAGCTGCAAAAGGCGCAACTCCATTAGTGTCTGGCGTTCGCCCTGGCAACCATAGCCGAGTACGTGGGACACGCAAACGACAGCATACTGTGATCCGCTGGCAGGCCCCTCATCTCACAGTTACGGCACCTCACCGGGTTAACACAACGTGAGGCCAGATGCCCCATCGTCCCGCACGTCCTGCACACATCCTGCCCCATCCTGCACTCACGCTGCAGGTGGTCAAAGCCGAGGCAGCGGTAGCAGTGCGGGATCGCATCCTGTTGCCGCAACCTGAAGCTGAACCACTTCACGTAGACCCTACCGACATCCAGGAGCGCGTTCGCAGCACGCTTACTGCACTCCAACACAACGCTGACCTGTCCGGCAGGGTCAGACCTCCAGGGACTGGTAACCAGACGAACGCTCCTCTTGAACACCTCGTAGCTCATACGCTCCTTCAGGTTCATCTCGAACAACTCGGACATAAACTCATCAGGAGTGATCACCGCATGCACTCCGGCAACCACCACCCTTGGACCAAGCTTGTCGCTGACAGTCACCTCCAGGCCGACCTCCTCAAGCTTTTTGTTTGAGGCAATCCTCGACCTCTCCGCCACCGAAGGTGTGCGAATGACCGCACCGCTAGTCCTCTTCAGCGGCCGCATCTCATGCACTCTGACTCCAAGAGTAGGTCCGACCTGTTCGACGACCTTACTCACTACCTCCTTGGACGTTGCGCCCTTCTTCTTGTCGCGAACGACCACCGACCAGGTTTCCACAGGCTTGGGTATAGGCCTGGGAACCGCGACAACCTGTGCCCTAACCACCGCAGCAACCGTTGGGGCCTGAGCAACAGGCCTAGCAGCGGGAGCTGACACTGCGGTCATCGACTGAACCGGCCTGGGGGACTGGAGGATGTCCAGCCTACCCCTCAACCGCTCGTTGTCTACCAGCAGTTTCATTACCAACTCCTCATATCCACTAACCTGCCTCATGAGCCTGCCCATCATCTCCGCACTAAGGTTCTCACCGAACAGCACCTCACGGAAACTGTCAGTGACAACCTTAACGTCAGCCACAATAACACCACCATCACACATAGAAAAGGCAGCAGCCGAAGCCACAGCCCTTTTACGCTGCCTGCTTTCCCTGCCAACAGATGGCAACGGGGGAAACGCCGCAGCAAAACCACCACCAACCGCAGAGCTATCAGAGATAGCAGCAGCAGCACCAGCATCCGACGTCGTACATGCGCCAGAAACAGCAGCACCACCAGCAACACCACCAACTGCACCACCAGCAGCAGCACCACCAACAACACCACCACCAGCAACACCACCACCAGCAGCAGTACCAATAGCAGAACCGCGACCAGCACCACTCTTAACACCATCAACAGCAGCAGCATCATCAGCAACAGGAGCAGACTTAAAGCGCTTGGTGGTCGCCTTACCACCACTCGCCTTTACATCAGCTTCCGACCCCGAACTGCTCAGCTCGCTCTCCGTATGACGGAAACGAGACTTCGCAGGTGGAGGGGGCCCCATCACCTCATCAGTGACTGCCCCAGACGCAGCGTCAGAGGCATCACCCTTCGCCGTCTTGCGAGGTTTCCCCGCAGGAGGCATAATAATAAAAATTCAAAAGCTAGCAAACGTAACGACTCACCAAAGTCAAAACAATCACAGCCAAACAGGAAGTCAATCAACACAGCCAAGTCCGTCACCAATTCAAATTAAACACGCCGAACCGTCAACAAAACACACTCTGGTAGCACCAAAACCCACCGCACGAGTATGGTAACTCCACTCCGTTAGTCCTATCTAACCTCACTTCTTCAAATTGCTACTGACCTTGAAGTCAAAAACTGAGACACCACAGAAATTACCCCTGGGAGTCTCAACTTTATAACAACAATTCTTCACAATTGTATCACTCACACTTGTAAACACTTAGTTTTCACACACGAACCGTTTGTAACAAACTTAAAATTCTCCGCTTTGATAAAAACACGTCTTTACAATCCGACAGCCAAACTAGAAGTGAACCAAGAGACAAATGCATGTTGTAATTTGTCATAATAAGTAAATTGAAATGGAACTTTAAAAAAAAAAAAAAAAAATAATCTGCATAACAACACAAACAATATACTCCGCCTAAAGGCACGTTTGCCGGTTCAGATCATAATTTTATTCGCACTGTAGAAATAAGAGCCCAAATTTGAAGCCTTCCAAATACCGTTTAAAAATTCTGCAAGTGATCCTTGCAATTTTATCCAAAGACGATAATGTCGTCGATGTAGACATAACATATTTTAGCGATGTATTTCGATCTTCCTCTGAAAAATGGAAGGAGCGTTTTTTAAGCCGAATGGCGTGTAAAGAAATTCATTTTTCCTTCATTGAAATTTGATGAAGTCCAGAATTAAAATCAAGAGTAGTGAAGTACTTTGCTTTACCTAAACTAGCCAGTGTAGAGTTTATATCCAGAATCTGATACGTGTAGGATATGGTTGTGGCATTTAATCTTCTAAAATCTATCACCTTTCGGCACTGCTTTTCGCCATTCGGTTTAACCTTCTGCATCTCTTGGGTATGTGCCCTTTCCATGATTCTTTGGGTCAATATGACCCAACAATAAAATGTAAACAACATTTCATATTTAACATAGAAAATTTATCTGTTATTTATTGTTTTTTTTGTTTAGTATAATAAAAAAATTGAAAACTAAAATAAATAATCTCTTCCTGAGCAATGATTAAAAAAAATGCATACATACATAAAATTATATTTGATATTCAGCCTTTTTTTCTTTTTTTGAAAACAATAATTATATTTTTAATACTGAAGTATACATAAACTTAAGAATTTGTATGACAATTTATACACAATGTGACCATGTGCTCTTTGCAAGTAAATTTTTTACAAGAATCACATTTAGTGAAATACTTATTGGAATTCTTTACATATTGACAAAAGATGGTCCATGTGGAAAAACCTTTCTTCGCAAAATATGCTCCTTTATTAGCTGATCTGCCAATTCGACCAGATTAAGCCTGAGTCTGAAATTTTTATTGGAATTCCAGGCAGGATTCATATCAGTCTATATGACGTAGGAGTTATATGCTGATAAATCTGTCATATTTGAAAATAAGGCAGCAGGCCATCGCTTAGTCATGCGCTTACATGTGTAATTAGCAACTAGTTGGTCAAGCGCGTCAACTCCAGCTTTCGTTTGGTTGTAATGGTGTATTATTTCAGGTCATCATCTTTTTT
Organism: Wohlfahrtia magnifica; assembly: GCA_023159175.1. NCBI lineage: Eukaryota > Metazoa > Arthropoda > Insecta > Diptera > Sarcophagidae > Wohlfahrtia > Wohlfahrtia magnifica. Next base: position 112,479 of record JAKWBJ010000108.1, on the reverse strand, counting down.
TGGTCATCATCTCTTACATCGGCTGAAAGATGAAGAGAACTTAAGAGGAGAACGTATTTATTTGTTGGAACATAGGATACTATTGTTATATCATTGGAAAACAAAAAATCAGAGTGCAATACGGGCTTTTTTTCATATCTAGAATTTTTTTTTGGCAAAATGTTTTATTTTTACAGACAGTGCCAACTAATGTAATATTCCGGCAAAGTAGTTGAATGGCAAGATTGTATTTAGTAAAAAAATATCATATGTAATTGTGCATCCCTTTGGCAGAGGGTCTGATATTGTTAGCGCCACTCTCTCACCTAAATTGAAAGTATGGAAATATAACAAATGTAATACGAAGTACAAAAGTCTCACCTTGATTTTTTTTCTGGCTGTGTATTTCTTGCTTTGCCTGTGTACATCTCCATATTCCATTTAGTTGTGGAATTGCAAAGTGCCCAAATTTTTATGCTATATCTGGCGGGCTTAGATCGAATATATTGCCTGAAACTGCACCGACCTCGAAATGGAACCAATTGTTAATCCACAGTAACATTTTCATGTGAATTGTAAAAAACTTTGAGCTGATTATTCCACTTGTCCCAAACGTTTCTTATCGGTGCTAGTTTGCCACGAAGTCTTCTTTCATTTCTATCTTCAGAGCTGTCAAACCGTAGGCACTTTGATATGCTAGCAAATCATTTGAGACCATTTTTGTTTATTCCACAGTTTGAGAATAATAAGATTTTAGATAAACAACTATTCAATGAAACCGAGTTTATTGATTATATTACTGAAAAAATGATTTATCGATGATTCTCATTGAACATGAAATCAGTTTAGTTATAGTCAATATGAAAAAAATGGTAAAAAGGAATTAAACTTGTAATATCGCTTATTGGGTCATATTGACCCAGAGGATATGAAATGTGTGTAAATCGTGTTTTGAAATGTGAAGGGGAAGAAAAGAACTAAATTTTATTATTTTCTTTTAAAAGCATAATTCTTGTTCCTATAATTGATAAATTAAAATTTAACGTTCATATCTTATAATAGAAGCGTCTGAAAACCAAAGTTGGGTCAAATTGACCCAAGGATTGCAGAAGGGTTAAGTTCAGAGATTGGTTCTTCGACAACTGATCGCAAGTTTGCCGGATAGGAATAAATTTTCGTACATACAGGTTCATTAATATATGTCCTAATATGAGCTTTGACTGAAGTCAGTGTCATTTCACCAGCAAATTCGTTCAAAATACATTCTAATTAAAATTTCACCTCTTCGGGCATATTTTGAATTGTATTATTAATTAAAGCGTACAATTTCTCTATAGGTGGGATAATCATACCAGATTTCATCGACAGAATATTGTTTTTTCTGTCAATAATAGCTTCCAACTACTTTAGAGTGTACATCGAAGGTATTTAGTTCAGGCAACACAAAAATTTATAACGCTATTATTTCTGACAGACTCAAAAACCTACCGTCAACCTTCTGAAGAACAACTTTATTCAGCTGTCATCTTTACAGAGAAGGTTTTTAAGAACAGTTCGGCGCCAGTGAAAAATTTTTGTTGGCTCATACAAAGTTTCTGTTGGCGCCTGTATCGACCAGAAACTTTAGTATTGTTTCATTGGTATTGTGCTCTATTTGGTACTCTTAAAGGGAGGCCTCAGAGTCCTCGAAGGCATCATTTGGACTTTAGCAGATCCGACTGTCAGTCAAATCCGACTGTTCATCATATTCTGGTACGTTAACCTGTTCTGCATAGGTATGAAGCAACCTTCGTCGTTTAAACGGATTAATAGTATTTTCCGAACTTGCGTTACTTTTAAAAGGTCTATTTAAATATTTAGAATTTTCAGTTTAAATTAAACCTTTTTCAAACTAAATGGAAACTTTTTCAATATAAATGCAACTTTATTCAGAATAAATTAAACTTTATTCAAACTGATACTTTATATCATGGAATTTCGTGTTTCCATGTGGAATTATTTATGTGGAATTATTTCTATTTAATTATTTTACTTTATATTGGGGAATACTATGTTTCCATATTATTTTATTGATTTATACTTTCCATTATAGTCCTTCGTTTGGTCCGTTTTTGACGTTCAACACCGACGTTCTAGGAGAACGTCTTACCTCACTCTGTGACCTTGCCAACTTTTCATTCTCTTTTTCAAGCATTCCGAAGGAAAGATGCAAGTTTTCCCAAAGAGCAGCTTTTACTTTTATAGCGAAAACAAATTTTTTACGAACTGGTGTGCCTGGAGTTCAGGATCGCAATGCGCTGAGATCTTTTTTGGATCTCATATTGGCCAGTATAATTTTCCTTTAAGCTGCACTTTTAGTGCCACAAATATTCAGTCTGTTTTTGATTTCATTACTGCACAGGAACTCTTTATTTGCAATAAGGACAATGTGCCCACTTTCAGGAACGGGATTAGGGAGGAGGCATTGATTTCATACTCATGAATAGGGATGGTCTTGTGAAGGTCTGTAGTGTTGATGAGTGCTTCTCCTGCTCGGATCATAGTCTGATTCGCTTCAACCTGGTTTGTAATTTATGCAAGGTCCAAGAGGGTTCCATTAGGAAGTTATTTACACAGCGTAGAGGTTGGTTTAGGTAATCTGTTGCTGGAGCCTATAGAGTGCTCGGATGTTGATATAGCGCTTGATAGGCTTACTGAGGGCTGTGCAAGGTCCTTTCAGCAGTTCTGTCCGAAGGTTTTCCCGGGCAAGAGAATTCAATCCTGCTATTGGACAGCGGAGTTGGGATCTCTACGCTCGGAGGTTAGAAAACTGTTCAACAAGGCCAAGAGCACACGCTTGGATGGGGATTGCGATAGATCTAGGATCTGCTTCATTAGGTACAAGGGAAATATTAAGAAGGCCAAGAGAGTGCCCTGGATGAACTTTTGCGAATCCATAGATGGTTCATAAGGGTGTTATCCAAGGGCAATGCCCGATTCATGGGCAAAATCTGGCTCTGTTCTCTTGGTATTCTCCTGGACACTCACTAGCGTAGTCCTTATTTTTCAACTTTGTTGTTTCGAACGTAACGCAACTTAAAAATGTTCGTTATAGTTTAAAAATATGGCGAGAAAAATATTATCACGATTGGGTGAGGTTAAAACGTGGTGCATCTCTCTTGAAATTTGATTTGAAAACCTTAAAAATAAAATTTTGTTATTTATTAAAATTATATATATTTTTTCACGTACATCTACGAGTATGTATGTATAAATGTTCATCAATAACTGAAAGTTAATATAAAAAAGACAGAGAAATGTTATTTTTATTAGTTTGTATCGGGTGATTTTTGAAGACCTTTCGGTTTAGGTTCACAAAAAACACATAAAATTTAGAGAAATGTATGAAATCTTTATTTAAGTCGATAGAACGATCTATATAATTCAATGTCTAAAGATGATTTCATGTAAATTTTGACCGCGGCTACGCCTCAAATGGTGCATATGCTGAGTCCAATTTTGGCGTACTCTCTACAACATATCGGCAGGTATCTCACGAACAAATTCTATTGGCTTCGACTGCGTCAATCGCTACGGCCCTATAGACATAAACTTTAACATAGCCCCAAACAAATAGTCGAAAGATAGAAATAGGCGGCCAATTGACCAACCCCAAGCGTGAAATAAACTGTTCACTGAACTCGCCTTTTAATTAAACCATTGTTTCGCGTGCTGTGTGGTATGTGGCACCGTCTTATTAAAACCGCGTGTCCAGCTCTTCCATTTTGAGCAAAAAAATTGTAATCATAGCACGGTAGCGCTCGCTATTCACAGTAAAGTTCCTGCTTTCATCGTCTTTGAAAAAATACAGTCCAATCATACCACCGGCCATAATCCATAACTAAACAGTATCCATACTAAACAGTGCATTTTTCGGGATGCATTGGCAGTTCTTGCAATGCTTCTGGCTGCTCTTTTCACCAAATACGGAAATTTTGCTTGTTCATATACATTCAACCAGAAATGAGCTTTTTCGCTGAACATAATTTTCCTATAAAAAAGTTCTTAACCGAGCATTAATTTTGATAATAAAATTCAATAGTCTGAGAGCGTTGTTCGTTTGTGGTTAAATTATAGACCAAATGAACATGTTTGACAGTAACATTTTAAAAAGGCGCGATTGAAATAAATAAATTCTGTATATATTCACGTTTTTAAATTAATTAATAATAAATTAATAAATTCTCGTTTTTTACGTAGTGACTCTCTTCAATTAGCAAACACAAATTTTCCACTTCGCGTTGTACAAGTGATGGATATGAGCTTTGATAAATTAACTGAACAATTACAAACAGCAATGCAAACAATGTTCAGAGAGTGTGAAGATCATCTCGTGAGTGAAATAGTTAAAAAATATATATATAGCAATGAGAATTTTAAATAATTTAACTGATAGAGTATAAACAGTAGAATAAGCTGTACAAAAATTAACTAATACAGTGTCAAATAAAATGATTAAAATAAAAAATGAGAATGAAGAGTTGAGGAAGGAAATTTTGTCATTAAGAAAGCTTGGTACAACAACAGGAAAACTCAGTTGTTGCACATGACCTGCGCATTAATGGAATTCCTTATGTGGAAAATGAAAATCTACTTGATATTTATTTTAAGTTGTATTAAGTTTCAAATATTAATGCCCTAATATTAAAGCTATACTTCGAATTAATATCAAAAAGAACCATTAAAAAAACACAAGTACTAAGAAATCGAATAAGGAAATTAAGGATCCTGATATCATAATTAAATTTAAATGTCCCTATCAGAGAATGACAAAAGTATAGTTTTGAGTCCTTTTAAAGTATTGGTGGCCAAACATGTATGAGTAAGTAAAGTTAAAATTAAAACGATACCCATACATAACATATTCAAAGCAAGCGTAACTCAAATAATTACAAGTAGGAGTTGTGTGAGGTGCCTGTCATACCCGCATTTATAAGTGCAAAGTGTGTATGAGTTGGGTATATTTATACTTGGATATGGGTATGTTTATACTCGAGTATACTTTGAGTATATTTCTACAAAACAAAACCTTTGAAATCGCTGTGATACAGTTTATAAAAGGGTTTAATTTTTGTCATTTTAGTAATGCTAATATGACTATATACATATGTGAACTTTTTCACCGAAATTTATTTAAAAAAATTTAATTGCTTGTTTTGTATTAAAAATAAAAACTTATAAAAGAGTTTTGAAAAAAGTAACATCATTAACCCTCTCATGCACCAAACTTTGTTAGGATTGCTATATATTTTTTAACTTTGTTTCCGCCTACATTCGGGTCAAATATGTTAAAAAACTAACAAAAGTTCAACTTACATTCGAAGCGTAGTTTTTAGAAAAAGTTGTACACATACAACATGGCGCATAAACGGAGTAAATAGATCAAGTTATTTCATTAGAAGAAAATGATAGATTTATATATTCTTTAATAATATTTTATGTATTCTGAAGTATTTCAAGGGGTTTATGCATCTACATCTTCTTCCATAGGATTATTCCATTATTATTATTATCCTCTTGACCAGGCACTATCGCACCATGGGATCTATTGTACCCCCTCCGGTCTACAGTTTGTTCAACAGATCTACTGCTTTCCTAATGAACATCAACAGATGTGACACCGTAATGGTGGAAATATCACCCAGTGAGGCCCTGTGTGTACCTAAACATCTCCACTGGATTAATTCATAGGTTACTCTATTTTAAGAGTTTTAGGTGCATTTTTTTAAACTCCACTTTAAGTATAGAATCCTCAGAAAACGTAATGTCTATTTCCTCCACCTCTAAGATCTAGTTTTTGTAATTCTTTGGGCACCTCAACACTCTTTAAAAACATCAGAAATACTCGCTTAGTTAGCCGGAATTTTTATCAATGGTATTTTAAAATTTGCCTTAACAGAATCATGAATCAAACTCAAAAATTTGTTCCATTTCTCTTGTTAATGTTAATGTTGTTTAGGGCCAAAATTCACCGCGCTCGAAGTATTTTTTGTGTAGCCACATAAGTTCATCATATTAAATTGAAACTGCGAATAAATATATTTGGTGAGAGAAAAAATACCTCTTTCGGAGTCAGCACAGCATTCCCCAGGAACTTAATTCTCTGAGCCGAGATAACTGGACGCTCACACTGTACAGGCTCAGATGTTTCAGCGCAGGTCATGCAGAACCGATCATCCACAACATTTCTCAAAAACTGATGGTATCTAAGACCACAGCGCACAGTAAATAGACCCGTTACTACCCTGAGGTCGACCTCATTGATAGCATTCTCGATCTTAAACACTTTTGTCGTTTCATAGTTGACTAAATTTACAAAACAGTAATTAAGGGGGTGAAGAGGAATACAAAAGTTTTAAAAATTGCAATACAAAATATTAAAGGAAATATACCGTTCATGCGCCATGTTGTATACATACAACAGTTAAATTATAGTATACATACAACAGATAAATTATAGTCGAAAAATCGTCTGATTAAAATGTTTATAATTTTTTGTTGTATTTAATTTGTCCATAAGCTATTGTATCTGGTAAAAATGTCCACTAAATTATCGTAAGATTTTCTAAAAAAGTTAGGCACTTACTTTTTCACAAAATAAATATCGAAAATCAGTAGACTTAACCGAACGAAAATTACAATTAGAAACGCAACAATTTTTTACTTTAGCCAAATTGGAAGAAAAAAATCTTAAGGCTTAGAATTTCATTTTATATTACTTTGTTTAAAAATAGAATATCGTTAGACATGAGAAATGTGCTTTCAAATAGTGATGTTGTATACAAACAACATGCATGAAAGGGTTAAAAATGATAAAAAAAAATTTTTAGATAAATTAGTTTATTAAAATATATACATATTTACTTATAATATGTAAACAACATTTCATATTTAACATAGAAAATTTATCTGTTATTTATTGTTTATTGTTTTTTTGTTTAGTATAATAAAAAAATTGAAAACTAAAATAAATAATCTCTTCCTGAGCAATGATTAAAAAAAATGCATACATACATAAAATTATATTTGATATTCAGCCTTTTTTCTTTTTTTGAAAACAATAATTATATTTTTAATACTGAAGTATACATAAACTTAAGAATTTGTATGACAATTTATACACAATGTGACCATGTGCTCTTTGCAAGTAAATTTTTTACAAGAATCACATTTAGTGAAATACTTATTGGAATTCTTTACATATTGACAAAAGATGGTCCATGTGGAAAAACCTTTCTTCGCAAAATATGCTCCTTTATTAGCTGATCTGCCAATTCGACCAGATTAAGCCTGAGTCTGAAATTTTTATTGGAATTCCAGGCAGGATTCATATCAGTCTATATGACGTAGGAGTTATATCCTGTAAATCTGTCATATTTGAAAATAAGGCAGCAGGCCATCGCTTAGTCATGCGCTTACATGTGTAATTAGCAACTAGTTGGTCAAGCGCGTCAACTCCAGCTTTCGTTTGGTTGTAATGGTGTATTATTTCAGGTCATCATCTTTTTTTGGTCATCATCTCTTACATCGGCTGAAAGATGAAGAGAACTTAAGAGGAGAACGTATTTATTTGTTGGAACATAGGATACTATTGTTATATCATTGGAAAACAAAAAATCAGAGTGCAATACGGGCTTTTTTTCATATCTAGAATTTTTTTTTGGCAAAATGTTTTATTTTTACAGACAGTGCCAACTAATGTAATATTCCGGCAAAGTAGTTGAATGGCAAGATTGTATTTAGTAAAAAAATATCATATGTAATTGTGCATCCCTTTGGCAGAGGGTCTGATATTGTTAGCGCCACTCTCTCACCTAAATTGAAAGTATGGAAATATAACAAATGTAATACGAAGTACAAAAGTCTCACCTTGATTTTTTTTCTGGCTGTGTATTTCTTGCTTTGCCTGTGTACATCTCCATATTCCATTTAGTTGTGGAATTGCAAAGTGCCCAAATTTTTATGCTATATCTGGCGGGCTTAGATCGAATATATTGCCTGAAACTGCACCGACCTCGAAATGGAACCAATTGTTAATCCACAGTAACATTTTCATGTGGATTGTAAAAAACTTTGAGCTGATTATTCCACTTGTCCCAAACGTTTCTTATCGGTGCTAGTTTGCCACGAAGTCTTCTTTCATTTCTATACTCAGAGCTGTCAAACCGTAGGCACTTTGATATGCTAGCAAATCATTTGAGACCATTTTTGTTTATTCCACAGTTTGAGAATAATAAGATTTTAGATAAACAACTATTCAATGAAACCGAGTTTATTGATTATATTACTGAAAAAATGATTTATCGATGATTCTCATTGAACATGAAATCAGTTTAGTTATAGTCAATATGAAAAAAATGGTAAAAAGGAATTAAACTTGTAATATCGCTTATTGGGTCATATTGACCCAGAGGATATGAAATGTGTGTAAATCGTGTTTTGAAATGTGAAGGGGAAGAAAAGAACTAAATTTTATTATTTTCTTTTAAAAGCATAATTCTTGTTCCTATAATTGATAAATTAAAATTTAACGTTCATATCTTATAATAGAAGCGTCTGAAAACCAAAGTTGGGTCAAATTGACCCAAGGATTGCAGAAGGGTTAAGTTCAGAGATTGGTTCTTCGACAACTGATCGCAAGTTTGCCGGATAGGAATAAATTTTCGTACATACAGGTTCATTAATATATGTCCTAATATGAGCTTTGACTGAAGTCAGTGTCATTTCACCAGCAAATTCGTTCAAAATACATTCTAATTAAAATTTCACCTCTTCGGGCATATTTTGAATTGTATTATTAATTAAAGCGTACAATTTCTCTATAGGTGGGATAATCATACCAGATTTCATCGACAGAATATTGTTTTTTCTGTCAATAATAGCTTCCAACTACTTTAGAGTGTACATCGAAGGTATTTAGTTCAGGCAACACAAAAAGTTATAACGCTATTATTTCTGACAGACTCAAAAACCTACCGTCAACCTTCTGAAGAACAACTTTATTCAGCTGTCATCTTTACAGAGAAGGTTTTTAAGAACAGTTCGGCGCCAGTGAAAAATTTTTGTTGGCTCATACAAAGTTTCTGTTGGCGCCTGTATCGACCAGAAACTTTAGTATTGTTTCATTGGTATTGTGCTCTATTTGGTACTCTTAAAGGGAGGCCTCAGAGTCCTCGAAGGCATCATTTGGACTTTAGCAGATCCGACTGTCAGTCAAATCCGACTGTTCATCATATTCTGGCACGTTAACCTGTTCTGCATAGGTATGAAGCAACCTTCGTCGTTTAAACGGATTAATAGTATTTTCCGAACTTGCGTTACTTTTAAAAGGTCTATTTAAATATTTAGAATTTTCAGTTTAAATTAAACCTTTTTCAAACTAAATGGAAACTTTTTCAATATAAATGCAACTTTATTCAGAATAAATTAAACTTTATTCAAACTGATACTTTATATCATGGAATTTCGTGTTTCCATGTGGAATTATTTATGTGGAATTATTTCTATTTAATTATTTTACTTTATATTGGGGAATACTATGTTTCCATATTATTTTATTGATTTATACTTTCCATTATAGTCCTTCGTTTGGTCCGTTTTTGACGTTCAACACCGACGTTCTAGGAGAACGTCTTACCTCACTCTGTGACCTTGCCAACTTTTCATTCTCTTTTTCAAGCATTCCGAAGGAAAGATGCAAGTTTTCCCAAAGAGCAGCTTTTACTTTTATAGCGAAAACAAATTTTTTACGAACTGGTGTGCCTGGAGTTCAGGATCGCAATGCGCTGAGATCTTTTTTGGATCTCATATTGGCCAGTATAATTTTCCTTTAAGCTGCACTTTTAGTGCCACAAATATTCAGTCTGTTTTTGATTTCATTACTGCACAGGAACTCTTTATTTGCAATAAGGACAATGTGCCCACTTTCAGGAACGGGATTAGGGAGGAGGCATTGATTTCATACTCATGAATAGGGATGGTCTTGTGAAGGTCTGTAGTGTTGATGAGTGCTTCTCCTGCTCGGATCATAGTCTGATTCGCTTCAACCTGGTTTGTAATTTATGCAAGGTCCAAGAGGGTTCCATTAGGAAGTTATTTACACAGCGTAGAGGTTGGTTTAGGTAATCTGTTGCTGGAGCCTATAGAGTGCTCGGATGTTGATATAGCGCTTGATAGGCTTACTGAGGGCTGTGCAAGGTCCTTTCAGCAGTTCTGTCCGAAGGTTTTCCCGGGCAAGAGAATTCAATCCTGCTATTGGACAGCGGAGTTGGGATCTCTACGCTCGGAGGTTAGAAAACTGTTCAACAAGGCCAAGAGCACACGCTTGGATGGGGATTGCGATAGATCTAGGATCTGCTTCATTAGGTACAAGGGAAATATTAAGAAGGCCAAGAGAGTGCCCTGGATGAACTTTTGCGAATCCATAGATGGTTCATAAGGGTGTTATCCAAGGGCAATGCCCGATTCATGGGCAAAATCTGGCTCTGTTCTCTTAGTATTCTCCTGGACACTCACTAGCGTAGTCCTTATTTTTCAACTTTGTTGTTTCGAACGTAACGCAACTTAAAAATGTTCGTTATAGTTTAAAAATATGGCGAGAAAAATATTATCACGATTGGGTGAGGTTAAAACGTGGTGCATCTCTCTTGAAATTTGATTTGAAAACCTTAAAAATAAAATTTTGTTATTTATTAAAATTATATATATTTTTTCACGTACATCTACGAGTATGTATGTATAAATGTTCATCAATAACTGAAAGTTAATATAAAAAAGACAGAGAAATGTTATTTTTATTAGTTTGTATCGGGTGATTTTTGAAGACCTTTCGGTTTAGGTTCACAAAAAACACATAAAATTTAGAGAAATGTATGAAATCTTTATTTAAGTCGATAGAACGATCTATATAATTCAATGTCTAAAGATGATTTCATGTAAATTTTGACCGCGGCTACGCCTCAAATGGTGCATATGCTGAGTCCAATTTTGGCGTACTCTCTACAACATATCGGCAGGTATCTCACGAACAAATTCTATTGGCTTCGACTGCGTCAATCGCTACGGCCCTATAGACATAAACTTTAACATAGCCCCAAACAAATAGTCGAAAGATAGAAATAGGCGGCCAATTGACCAACCCCAAGCGTGAAATAAACTGTTCACTGAACTCGCCTTTTAATTAAACCATTGTTTCGCGTGCTGTGTGGTATGTGGCACCGTCTTATTAAAACCGCGTGTCCAGCTCTTCCATTTTGAGCAAAAAAATTGTAATCATAGCACGGTAGCGCTCGCTATTCACAGTAAAGTTCCTGCTTTCATCGTCTTTGAAAAAATACAGTCCAATCATACCACCGGCCATAATCCATAACTAAACAGTATCCATACTAAACAGTGCATTTTTCGGGATGCATTGGCAGTTCTTGCAATGCCTCTGGCTGCTCTTTTCACCAAATACGGCAATTTTGCTTGTTCATGTATCCATTCAACCAGAAATGAGCTTTTTCGCTGAACATAATTTTCCTATAAAAAAGTTCTTAACCGAGCATTAATTTTGATAATAAAATTCAATAGTCTGAGAGCGTTGTTCGTTTGTGGTTAAATTATAGACCAAATGAACATGTTTGACAGTAACATTTTAAAAAGGCGCGATTGAAATAAATAAATTCTGTATATATTCACGTTTTTAAATTAATTAATAATAAATTAATAAATTCTCGTTTTTTACGTAGTGACTCTCTTCAATTAGCAAACACAAATTACAAACAGCAATGCAAACAATGTTCAGAGAGTGTGAAGATCATCTCGTGAGTGAAATAGTTAAAAAATATATATAGCAATGAGAATTTTAAATAATTTAACTGATAGAGTATAAACAGTAGAATAAGCTGTACAAAAATTAACTAATACAGTGTCAAATAAAATGATTAAAATAAAAAATGAGAATGAAGAGTTGAGGAAGGAAATTTTGTCATTAAGAAAGCTTGGTACAACAACAGGAAAATTCAGTTGTTGCACATGACCTGCGCATTAATGGAATTCCTTATGTGGAAAATGAAAATCTACTTGATATTTATTTTAAGTTGTATTAAGTTTCAAATATTAATGCCCTAATATTAAAGCTATACTTCGAATTAATATCAAAAAGAACCATTAAAAAAACACAAGTACTAAGAAATCGAATAAGGAAATTAAGGATCCTGATATCATAATTAAATTTAAATGTCCCTATCAGAGAATGACAAAAGTATAGTTTTGAGTCCTTTTAAAGTATTGGTGGCCAAACATGTATGAGTAAGTAAAGTTAAAATTAAAACGATACCCATACATAACATATTCAAAGCAAGCGTAACTCAAATAATTACAAGTAGGAGTTGTGTGAGGTGCCTGTCATACCCGCATTTATAAGTGCAAAGTGTGTATGAGTTGGGTATATTTATACTTGGATATGGGTATGTTTATACTCGAGTATACTTTGAGTATATTTCTACAAAACAAAACCTTTGAAATCGCTGTGATACAGTTTATAAAAGGGTTTAATTTTTGTCATTTTAGTAATGCTAATATGACTATATACATATGTGAACTTTTTCACCGAAATTTATTTAAAAAAATTTAATTGCTTGTTTTGTATTAAAAATAAAAACTTATAAAAGAGTTTTGAAAAAAGTAACATCATTAACCCTCTCATGCACCAAACTTTGTTAGGATTGCTATATATTTTTTAACTTTGTTTCCGCCTACATTCGGGTCAAATATGTTAAAAAACTAACAAAAGTTCAACTTACATTCGAAGCGTAGTTTTTAGAAAAAGTTGTACACATACAACATGGCGCATAAACGGAGTAAATAGATCAAGTTATTTCATTAGAAGAAAATGATAGATTTATATATTCTTTAATAATATTTTATGTATTCTGAAGTATTTCAAGGGGTTTATGCATCTACATCTTCTTCCATAGGATTATTCCATTATTATTATTATCCTCTTGACCAGGCACTATCGCACCATGGGATCTATTGTACCCCCTCCGGTCTACAGTTTGTTCAACAGATCTACTGCTTTCCTAATGAACATCAACAGATGTGACACCGTAATGGTGGAAATATCACCCAGTGAGGCCCTGTGTGTACCTAAACATCTCCACTGGATTAATTCATAGGTTACTCTATTTTAAGAGTTTTAGGTGCATTTTTTTAAACTCCACTTTAAGTATAGAATCCTCAGAAAACGTAATGTCTATTTCCTCCACCTCTAAGATCTAGTTTTTGTAATTCTTTGGGCACCTCAACACTCTTTAAAAACATCAGAAATACTCGCTTAGTTAGCCGGAATTTTTATCAATGGTATTTTAAAATTTGCCTTAACAGAATCATGAATCAAACTCAAAAATTTGTTCCATTTCTCTTGTTAATGTTAATGTTGTTTAGGGCCAAAATTCACCGCGCTCGAAGTATTTTTTGTGTAGCCACATAAGTTCATCATATTAAATTGAAACTGCGAATAAATATATTTGGTGAGAGAAAAAATACCTCTTTCGGAGTCAGCACAGCATTCCCCAGGAACTTAATTCTCTGAGCCGAGATAACTGGACGCTCACACTGTACAGGCTCAGATGTTTCAGCGCAGGTCATGCAGAACCGATCATCCACAACATTTCTCAAAAACTGATGGTATCTAAGACCACAGCGCACAGTAAATAGACCCGTTACTACCCTGAGGTCGACCTCATTGATAGCATTCTCGATCTTAAACACTTTTGTCGTTTCATAGTTGACTAAATTTACAAAACAGTAATTAAGGGGGTGAAGAGGAATACAAAAGTTTTAAAAATTGCAATACAAAATATTAAGGGAAATATACCGTTCATGCGCCATGTTGTATACATACAACAGTTAAATTATAGTATACATACAACAGATAAATTATAGTCGAAAAATCGTCTGATTAAAATGTTTATAATTTTTTGTTGTATTTAATTTGTCCATAAGCTATTGTATCTGGTAAAAATGTCCACTAAATTATCGTAAGATTTTCTAAAAAAGTTAGGCACTTACTTTTTCACAAAATAAATATCGAAAATCAGTAGACTTAACCGAACGAAAATTACAATTTTTTACTTTAGCCAAATTGGAAGAAAAAAATCTTAAGGCTTAGAATTTCATTTTATATTACTTTGTTTAAAAATAGAATATCGTTAGACATGAGAAATGTGCTTTCAAATAGTGATGTTGTATACAAACAACATGCATGAAAGGGTTAAAAATGATAAAAAAAAATTTTTTAGATAAATTAGTTTATTAAAATATATACATATTTACTTATAATAATGCTTAGCTATAAAAACAAAGAGCAAATTTACGTCTCATTACTACTAACTAGGAAGTAATCGCTGGTATATTGTATTTTACCAAACATTTTTTTTAAAGAACATACAAAATAATACTGTCTATTGTTTTGAGTTCCAACCGATTTCTTTTTTCGGTAATATTATTTCCACCTAAGGAAAAAACACATTCGGATGCTGCGCTACTAGCAGGAATAGACAATGTTTTCATAGCTAGTTTTGATAATTTGGGATATTTGATTGAATTGTTTTTCCACCATAACGTCGAAATCCTCTGTAACCACTACCTTTCAATTGCAGTAACGCTCGACTTTATCTCTTCCTGATTCCACTGTAACGGCTGACTTGTTTATTAGACTTGGGAAGAAAAAACTTAAATTTGAAGTAGCTGGCTTTGAAGAAGATGGTTGGAAAACTTGTGGTGAAGTACTTATCGGGAACCCAGATACTGATGACGTGTGTGTGTCTTTAATAAGTGGTTGCATTGCTGGTGTTCACTGACATGTGTGAGAGAATTCTGTCAAAACTTCAATATTCGGTTATTTTTTCGGTGCAAAATTCTTTTATATTGTTTATTTCATTTGACTGTAAAGATATTGTAGGAGGATATAAAGACGATGTTGCTTTATGTAAAATAGTTAAAATTTAACTCTATTTCTGCGACATTATATTAATCTTCATTTTTATTTCATTATAATAATAAGTTCAGTACAACAAGCTTAAGTCTTATCTAATAGTACTGGTAAGGTATCAAATATAGGTTTCTTAATGATAAACAAACAAGAAATTAGAATAAAAAATACATATATGTACAAAATTTAAATTTACAACCATTATCAAAATTCATAAAAAACTGATAAAAAATAGGTAAAATTATAGTCGATTACGTCGAATTGACAATATTAGAACCGCGAAAAATGTGATTCAATTGCAGATCTAAATTGCATTGCATTGCTTTTCAACTGAATATTTGATGGAAGTTGCTTCCATAAACGAATAGCCGTTATATAAAAATGCCTTTTACATACTTGTTTCTAATATCTTATAGTATTTATGTTATAACCTCTACTCAATATTGAAAATTGCAGTATATTATATAGATAAACGGGCTATTTAGTTTAAGCAATCTTATGGAGAAAAATGAGAGAAAGACATTTCAATAAGGTTTTCATCGACATATGTACTATAAATTTGATTTGAGAAACTTAAAACGCTGCTATATCTGCCTACTCCAAAAATATATCTGGCAATGTTATTGTATATAACATTAAGTTTACGTTTGCTACGCGAGTTGAGACTCTCGAAAAGTTCGCATCCATACAAACGATTGAGAAGTACATATGTTTTCGCCAAAAGCAAACGTATACTGAGAGGTGTAAGATATTGAGACCTCTATAAATGCATTAAAATTCCATATGTTTTACCACACATAGCATTTATATGGTTAGTCTAGGAAAGCTGGTCATTAAAAACTACGCCAAGATTATTAGCACTTTGAACAAATTGAATTGTATATTAACCAATGAGGAATGGAGGCAGCTTATTTAACAAACAATCCATTTTTCCAATTATAATCGCCTTAAATTTCCCCGCATTCAAATAAATACCATTAGCCTTAGCCCATTTATAAATATTGTCACGATCGCTATTTAATTTATTAATGAAATTGTGAACATCATTTTTATCATTTTAAAGCTAAACATCATAGGCATACATTTTAATACTGCAGTGAGTAATCCGAGAAGGTAAGTCATTGGAGTACATTGAGTGTAATAAAGGGCCAAGAATTGATCCCTGCGAAACGCTTCTTATAACTGAACAGCTTGTTGATTTGATTACCACCATAATGAACTGCTTGACTTCTGTCACACAAATATGTAGATAGCAATTTAACAGCGGATAATGAAAAATTAGATATGTTTCTTAGTTTATGACAAAGAATACTATGATCTACAGAATCGAAAGCTTTTGTGTGATCAAGTAGCACCAGAAATAAAGTCATATTTTGATCTAGTTTAGCCCTCAATTTCTCAGCAACATCCACTACCGCAGTAATACAGCTGTGTTTAGACCTAAAGCCAGATTGTCTGCTGGTCAATAGAGAATTGTCATGTATGTAAGTGCTTAGTTATCTGCTCGTGTACTAACCGTTCAAACACTTTAGATAAATATAGTAATATTGCTATGGGTCTGTAGCTTTAGGTATTGGTGTTATCTTTGCAAACTTCTACATTAAATGAAATTCTGAAGTTGTGAGAATGTATTCAAATATAACCTCTAAAAATTTAGAATTCACTTTATCACAGCCAGATTTAATACCAAGGAAGGATCTCCGTACTTTCTTATCATTGTATGTAGATTCATAATAATCGTTATCATTGCTCAGAACTCACTCAGAGCTCACTGATAAGGACACCCATGTTCCGAATTTCTTTCCATTTTCTTTTCAAAGGTAGAGCAGATTTAAATTTGTCTTCATAGAACCTGTATTTAGCGGCTCTTATTCTTATTGTATTCTTAAAAATCTGTCTCAGTTTAGGCGTTTTAAGCTTCTTGCAACGTTTGAAAGCATTGTTTTTCTCATTAATCAAGACATGGCCGCTCGCTAGCCCTTAACATTTTCATTTTAATCGAAACATATTTCTCGTATAAGTGTTGAATATTCTTGTGTAAAAAGTATACAAGTTCATTAGCAGTAGGTATGGTGAATACCAAGTTCCAGGGTATGTTTCAAACGATAAAAAGTCAATGCTCTTAAAAACGCGAAATGTTATTTTCCTTTCCTCCAAAGAAATACTAAAGTAGTAAGACAAGAAAAGGTCATGACTTGAGAAAAAAGATGCAGATAATTGATCGCAAAATATAAAGCATTAAAGATTTTCAGTAAAGAAAAGATCAAGAAGAGTTGACGAAGTTGAAGTAAAATGTGTAGGCATTCATTAATTTTTCATCAGCCAAAATATTCGAAGTAAAGTCTCCAGTTATAGTCACGTCAGAATATTCAAGGGCAGATAAATTGGTGATCAGAGACTCAATGTCAACATTGGGTCTGTAGACAGTTGCCAGTAACAGTCTTTTCTCATAATTAAATATTTCAATAAACAAGTATTCCGTCTACAAAGTATTGTCATAATTTTTTTTCTAATACATATAGTCTTATATTTAAGCGATAATTTAACATAAATTGTCACACCGCCGCCATGGGAATATCGATCTGAACGAAAAAGTCAGTATCCATTCGGCTCATATGTATTATCAGACGTATTAAAATGAAAGCAAGCCTTCGAAATGCATATAACGTCTATATCGGAACCTTCAAAAATATAGCGAAATTCGTCCAATTTATTCTTAAGACTCTGTACATTGATGTCTACAGAAAATCCGCACTAAATTTAGAGATTATAACCAGAACCAACATAATCGTTAAGGTGAGAAATTATACTTAAATAACGGAGCGGAGCTGTTGAATCCAATTATATTTGATCGCAAGACGTTTTCTTAGTTAGTATGAAGTGATAGATTTCATAAAGTAATGGCGCTCATAAGGTGAATGGAACCTGACCATAATAGGTAAGTCGGGCTTTGGTAAGGTTTTAGCTGAGCTCCTGTTGCCCTAAAAATTTCCCTTAAAACTCCCACGTAAAGCTAAGATTACACGATTGCCTCAAATACAACAATCTGATAAAATTTTTATTGTGACAAATTAACGCACAATAATAAATTATCTCAATTAAAAATTCTGTGTTCACACGGTTGTCTTATTTTATACAAAATTTATTGTCACAAGACGGCGCGAAACGGTATATTGACAATAATTGTCCTAACGCTGTCAACGATTGTTGTAGCTTACGGCAACTCTGTGAATCAGCTGTTGTGGTAAATTAAATTTATATTTTCTGGTGTTCAAAATGGTTCGTTCTTTAAAAAAAAAAGAAAATAGGGTCCTCTTTATTTATATTGAGGTCATTTAGTGAACAAATAAAAAAAATAAAAGAAGTGCGTGGGTCATAGATTGGCTCACATGAAGGGCCATTGGTGGTGCATATGAAAAAACATTTCAATAAATTTAAAAATAATAATTCACCTAAATATTTATTTACTTAAATAGAAATATAATTACAATATATGTTTGATCCTCTAAAGTAAAGATGATTTGTTCTCTAAAAAATTAAAAATTACTTCGGCTTTAATTATCGTGTGTCCGCTTGATAAAAAAATAGTAAAAATAATGAAAAAAGAAATGGTAGAAGTTTGTGATGCAATTTGCATATAAATAATTAAAAAATGCATATTTTAAGGGATGACAATTATAAATACCGTACAAACACGTGTTTTTTCAAAAATAAATCAATTAAAAAATAAAAATTGGTGAGTATTTTCTTCTTCAATTGCCTCAAAATAATACAATAAATATTGATGTAGTTTTGGCATTTATATTGGTGCATGATTGCCTTAAAAGCTTTCACACGATCGTCGCACTAGGGCTGCATTTGTTCGGGATAAATAAGAACAATAATATTATGAGTTGCCGTATGAGCCAATAAATTGTATAATCACACAATTGGCACCAATAATTAGTGTAGTCTATATACACTAATTATTGGTGCATTACGATAATCGTGTGATCCTACCTTAAGGCAGATCTAATTTCTGGAGGGTGGAAATTAATAGTTTTCAGCTGAAGAGTTATCAGATTCCATAGATAGATGTTGTGTCTTTTTTCTTATTTTCAGGTTTAGATTGGCTTCTTAATTTGGTTAAATACATTTGTTATAATTTGTAAATTAATAATTAGCAACACTAGTACATCAAATTTAAAAATAGACACAGCTTGTTTTTTTATAAATGTTAGTTGTTGTTGGTAGTCGTTGTTCACAGTTTCTATAATTGTTGTTGGCTTAATTATTATGTATGTTATTTTGCTCTCTGCTTTAATATTCCGCTTTGTGTTGTCTGTATATGTTTTGTTTTTGTTTATATTTTATTTTGTTATAATTTTATATTTCGAGTTAATATTTATACACAATTTATTTTACAAATTAAATAAACCGAGCACAAACGCGTCTGCACAGATCGACTTCAGTATATCATTATGAATTATCTTTGGAGCCGCGATTTCAGCTTTTTCATGATTTTGAACAAGGCAAATCATTTTTATTTTATTAAGGGATTGTATAACGAAACATAATGTAGTAGAAGCACTCGCTTGAAGGGTTTCGAAGTCCTTGCAAATTTCTACTAAACCTTGGAGGACAGAATAATTAAAATCTTACATACTCCGCCTGTGAACATTATCCGCAAGAATTTCATTGATCTTTGCGTAATTTTCAAAAATTGGCTCGAGAATTGCGAAATTTCGAATTCCATATTGTAGGACAATTGCTCTTCAAAGTTGGTTCCAGCATGTGCTGCTTATTGGCCTTTTTAAAGTATTTTACTACTTTTTTAGCAAGCATTTGTAATACCTTTTAATTTATTTGTAGATTGGAAAGCATCGATTAGGATATTAGAAAATATGTAGGCCGAACAGATTAGTCTTGTGAAATCCGTTAGTGCCCTTAAAATATTACTTCTGCGATCAGTTACGAACACCTCATTTAATATATCAGTCACATCAAATTCTCAAAAAGGCTGCCTATTTTGTCTTTTATGTTAACTGCTGTATTAGATATAAAATCCATACATAGGTAATATCCAAAAGTTCGAAATTTACTTGGAAGTGTAAAGTGGCACATAAAAAATTTCTATTAATAAAATCTTCGCTTCACACATCAATTGTAACTGCAGCGTCACCGTTGGTAATAAGATTCTGTATGTTTTATTCCTTTTTTTCTCTGTGGCCATTTATAGGGTTTTTCGTGACAATGTCATTGCGCTAGGAATAAAGCTGTCGAAATCAACATATTCACCATACTTTTCACCAATTTGTAGCAACTTTTGAATTAATTTTCGAAAACTGGGGCCTTCAACGCTATAGCAAAATCCATTAATGTTCTAAAGCAAGCATTTTTCTCTTCAATATTTAGTTGATTTGGTGTACTGTCATGAAGCTGTGAATGAACGCACTTATGCTTAATTAAATTTGATGTTTGCTTCTTTACAAATTTGAAAATCTTTCACCACTTTTGGCAGTATTCTCTGTCTTGTGAAATAGATCCATCCTCCTTTTTAATTTGAAGAAAACAAGTCCATATAACACTTTTCCTAGTTTTTCTTAGCATCTTGTATACTCCTTCATTTATTTTATTTAAAATAAAAAAAGTCTATCATAAGACTTGATATAGTGAAGGGAAAGTGTGAGACACTCAATAATAGAAGACTACAGACAGCTACTGGGAAGTCTGCCACCGTCTACGGAAAACTAGGTGAAGGTGGCTATAGCCAACATCAATGTAAGGCATGTTTTTATTGTTGCCGATATTGGGGCAACAGATAATGATCTGGCGTAATGTAGATATACCTCTTAACGTATGATACGAGAACAATGTTCACTCTAGGAAATTAGTTGCTGTCACACGACAAAAATTACCACCTCAGACTGAATCAGTGATATGGGGGCGTATGGAGGGAGATTATGAGGACAACTGCTTGTGGGTAGAAGATCCGTAGAAACAAAGACAGACTTGTTATCCAAAAAGGCCTTCGTTAAATCAACAAACAAAGAATAGTCCCAAAAAGTGTTTTCAATCTATCAGGCCGCGAAAAAACTCCGAGGTAGGCCAATGTGCTCCAGTAGAGGCGGTAATAAGCAGCGAAAAATTGCGGCACCTGCCAATATGTCAGCCAAGGACTAGCAGCTATTTGAAGAAAATGTAGGGAAATGGATAGCAGGTCTAGCAGCTCCAGAAAGAAATAAAGCCAAAAAGCTGCTAAAGAAGTACGCCTGTGTTTTCGCCACGAAAAATAAAAATTAAGGTAGAACAGATATAGACAAATATGAAATTAATACTGGCTTAGAAAAACCGATAAAACAGGCACCCAGAAAGAGGTATATTTCTGGCGAAGAGTAAAGAGGTTAAGAATCTGGTGAATGAAATCAAGAAAAGGGGTGTAACTGAACCATCATCGAGTCGTTGAAGCTCACCTGTAGTCCTAGAAAAGAAAAATGGTAATACAAGATTCCGCGTAAACTACAGGAAGCTGAATGATGTCACTAAAAAGGACAGCTACCCGCTACCAAAAATTGATGATATGCTCGACACGCTAGCTGGAACGAAGTGGTTCTCCACATTGCATCTACAAAGCGGGTATTGGCAGGTAAAGATTGCAGACAAGGTTAAAAAGAAAACCGCTTTCAGCGCGAACGGGGGCTTATGTCAGTTATAAGTCATGCCATTTTGACTCTGCAAAGCACCGACCACATTCGAGGGGCTTACGGAGTGCGCACTAAAGGGGCTGCATTGGAAGACTTGCCTGGTGTACCTCGATGATATAATAGTGAATGGCAGAACTTTCGGCGAACACCTCAAAAACCTGGCAGAATTTCTGCAACGAATATGAAAGGCTGGACTAAAATTAAACGTGAGAAATGTGCATTGTTCCAAAAACAAGTAAAATATTTGAACATCTTGTTACAGCAGATGGTAGAAGTAAAGTACTATTAGAAGTAAAGTACTAGACTCTGCACATATTACAGGCGCTTTGTGCCTAACTTTATAAGAGTGGTAGCGTGCTTGCATGAGCTGTCAAAAAATCCAAGGCGTATCATTGGGGTGACTCACAAGAAAAGGCGTTCCAGGCATTAAAAGACCTATTGTGTGTAGCACCGGTTTGGCGTATCCAGTAACAGGTCAAAAATTCATCCTCGACAGTGATGCCAGTGGATGTGGTATTGGTGGTAGTCAAATAGTCAATGGGACAGCGAAATTCGTAGGCTATTATAGTCACACACTGTCAAAGCCCGAGCGTAACTTTTGTGTGACCCTACGTGAGCTACTAGCAGTGCTGGAATGCATAGAACCATAAGTACTTATATGGCCAACATTTTCTGCTAAGGACTGATTATTCTGCACTGGGATGGCTGCTGTGATTCAAGAAACCTGAAGGGCAGCTGACAAGTTTTATTGAGCACCTCCAAACTTATGACTTCAGCAATGAACACCGAAGAGGTATAAACCACGGAAATGCTGACGCTCTGTCACGCCGGCCTTCTAATTTGGAGTATAAATATTGTGTGAAGGCTGAGAAGAAGGAATCCATCATTGATATCCGGCTAACGTAAATAGATGCAAACGAAGACTGGTCAGGAGCCCAAAAGAGTGACCCAATATTATCAGAGATTATAGCAGTAAGAGAAGATGTCAGACGGTTGAAGTTGATTAAAGGATGCTTCTGTTGCCACTGGGAAAGTGCAGATGGCGAAACTTCATCCAGTCTAATGGTGGTGCCTTCCTCCAAAATGAAAGAGGTCATAAAAAGGTTTCATAATGAAGGCAGTGGAGGGCACCATGGACGACTCTTGAAAAACTTAAACTACGTTTTTATTGGGCTGTAGGTCAGCAAGCAGTGGCGGATTGGATAGCAAACTGTATATAGTGAATTGCAGCTAAAGGTTCAGTAAGAAGAAGACGAGGTCAGCTGCACCAATATAATTCGGGCGTACCTTGGAGCAGATATCAATGGACGTAGCAGGCCCTTTTCCTGCGAGTAATGCCGAAAATCGTTATGTTCTCGTCGTGATGGCTTATTTCAGCAAATGGCCAGAAGTGTATGCCATACCCAACCAAGAGGCGAATACAATTGTAAATGGTTTTGTGAACAACTGGGTATGCCGATATGGGGTTCCAATAGAGCTACATTCTGATCAGGACAGAAACTTAGAGTCTACTATATTAAAAGAAATGTGTGAGATATACGGTATTAAGAAGACTCGAACGACGCCCCTTCACCCACAGTCTGATGGAATGGTAGAACGATTTAATCGAACCCTTGAGGAATACTTGCGAAAAGTAGTGAACGAGCAACAGATGGATTGGGACAAATACATTTCGAATTTCTACTGGCGTACCGATCAGCTGTCCATGACTCAACATCTAGATTATCAGGCAAGATTATATTTGGGACTTAGCCAAAACTGTCGGTGACTTAGAGTTTGGTGTTAAGCCTACCACAAAGAGGGATACCACATGCGCTGGAAAACAGGAAAACCTCAATGAACTTCACAAATTTATGTACACATGTATAAAAATGGTCAGCGATAGAATGAAAGCTGGATATGATCGTGCGGTGAATACTGAGGGCTTCCATGAGGGACAACTGGTTCTACTCTACAACCCACAGCAGAAGAAAGATTTGTGTGCCAAGCTACAAGCTAACTGGAATGGGTCATATAAAGTAGTCAAAAGGTTAAACGATGTAGCATACAGAATAAAGAAAAGCACTAGCCCGAGATACGAAATGAATGTGGCACATCTAGAGCGACTGAAGAGCTATGGGAAGAAAGATAATGAGCCTATTCGAGACGTAAAGACTTATGTGGGTGACAGTGTTACGAATAAAAACAATGCCTAAAGCAAAATACATTAAATTAGTACAGTGGTTGTCTTAGCTATTAACTTTATTATGGAATTCTATTGGTTTGTGTCAAGGCTCAGTGAATGTGCCACACCACATTACCTGTGCTATTCACGGTGTTACGGCTTGCGTATTCAACTTTGTTACCATACCGATTTTGAGTGCTACATTTAAAATTAACTGACATAATAGAAGATTTGAGAGGGTTTAAGACTTTTCCAGAACTTTCCAAACTGTATGCATTGAGGTATATAAGGCAGCTGTTTTGCCTATGTGAGTTCAGTTATAGTTTTAAAGTCACTGTGTAAAGTTCTAATTTAAAAGACATAAAATAAAGTCTTGCTTAGGCGAAAATAATTGTAATTGTGTATTAAGTGGAAATTAATAAAGTTGTTGTGTAAAAATAAAGTGTAGAAAATAAAAGCCTATAAAGGAAAACTTTATATTCGCTGCATTTATTCTATTTTGCGCAATTTAAAAAACTTATACGTTTTAAATAGTTAAAAAGGTAACAATATTATATCGCAAAAATCACATCACTTTTTCAAAGGTTTGGTATTCCAATGGACTTTTTGGACAAAGATCCCAAACCTAGGAAAATGAATCTAGCTTTAATGTTGACCTTAATATCGTTCAAAATATGAAAGTTGCAAATGATTCGGCAAACGAGCAGTTAAGCTAATGGAAGGTTTTAATTTATGAAAAAGAAAAGCAATTGGTAGTTCAAATTGTAGCGGATTATCGGAAACTCTACCTTGATGTGAACAAATGTTCTCTTTTGAAATCAAATAACACTAGTCTACAAAAAACAAAAAATTTTCTCGCCTTTATATAAAACTATATGAAATATAATGACTTTGATGCGCTGAACTCAAATCCATTTTCAGTTTTATTCAAGCGGGCTAAAATTTTTTTTTATGGGCGTGTCAAATTTTTCGCCCAAATATGGTAGTCAATATATTTCATCATAACTTGGAAACGACTTGACCGATTTTGATGCAAGTACCACCAAACGCTTAGGAAAAAAATTTTCTATAAATCACCTGAACATCATTTTTTGTTTGTTTTTAATTTTCAACAGTTTCGGATTTATTCACAACTTAGCCACGAAAAAAATTTTTTGCGCAAAATTATAGCACCTTTTTTTAAAAAACTCATAAAAAAAATTTCAGAATGAAAATTTTAGATGTTAGGCATTTGAATTAGGGCATAAAATGTTGAGAATGGAATAAGCTTTAATCATGAAAATCGGTGGGCTGTTGCTGATTTTATTCAAAATTAAATGCGGGTACCTAATTTTGACCAAAATTAGCGGAAAAATGTTTCCTTGAAAAACTAGCGGTAGTCGTTTTCTTACAAAATTAGAGGAATTTTTTTTCTTTTACTTCCAAAAACTTATGCAAAAATTATTAAAATATAATATTTGCATTTAGGCATTTAAATTAATGCCAAATATGTAACGAATAAAGGGAGGTACCTAGCTTTGACAAAAAATTTGTAATACATTATTAGGCAACACAAACATAGTGAAAGGAAATATCTGGTAGGAAACAATACATACTCATATATGATTTTTTTTCATTATGTATATTAAAAAAATAATAGCAGCTGTGCAAAACATGTGCCGTCTATCAATATGGGCACTTTATTTGAATTTATGTGGAAAAGTACGGAAATTATTTAAATGGTACCAATAAATTTCTTCAAACTTTCATATTTAAGTTTTAAAAATTGATTTTATTGAACATATGTATACTTTCGAAAGCAAATACACACAGGCAGACAATTTTGACATAACATAAGTGAAACAAAATTGAGAAGTCAGATGACAAATACATATCGTGTAATACCACTTTTAGACTGGCATAGCCTACGAGTATTTATGCCTGTACATTAATTTCTGTGGTATTTTATTGTAAGAGGTTATATGCCTTAGATTTATGGTACCATTGCAGTTATTAATGGTTATTTTTGGTTTAAATCTTTTCTGTTTTGTTGCTGGCTGTTGAGTTTACGAATATTAATTATTCGATAATTGATCTGACATCTGTTCCTGGGATAACACTTGTTTTAAGCTAGAAACTACTTCAGCAATGGAAAATTTTACATCATTGTCAAGTTTCTATAGGTTCAGAGGAGTTACTGGCCACACTATTTTAAGTTCAACCGATTTTATTAGTTCTTTGGCCTCTTTCAGTGAGATGTCAATAATACCCTGATTTATTGGTTTGGTATAATGTTCCCTAAAGCGTTTATTGCCTGAAAAATACACTACAATGCTTTCCCCACCCTTTTCATCCTCTACAAGAATTGCATCCCCTCCAGCGCTTTCATTAAGTCCCATTAAGTCGTCGGTAAGTTCGATGTAGTCCTCATTCTCCAAGTAGACGTTTTGTATGGCCAAATTTAAATTTGTATCGAGCAAAGTTACTTATGGCTGCCAGAAGATCTTGTTCATTTTCGCATAAAAATTCCACTCCCGCATCGATATCCTTATCATGTTTCCAAGCCTGCAGTTGTTGTTTTCTGATGATATTATTCACTTCCAGTTGCTGCATCATTTCATATATCAATACGGCAAATTTTAGTTCAGTTAATTATTCTTGGACATTTTTTAATCTACGGAGCAATTTCTTTTACAAAATTTTGCACAAATTTAACTACTTACCTGATTCAGCACATTCTGTCACTGGGCCATTTACATTTTTCTTCTTTTTGTATAAAATCCTATTCTATAAGAATTTTTTCTTTATTTTCTCTTAAGAACAGTTTCTAGTTTTGAGTATTTTGTTGTTCTGCGAAAAATTTCTTAACAAATGAAATTTTGCATTATATAAATTAATATGTAATTTCTCAAAGGGCACATCTCGCATATTTTGGCAAATGCGTTTTGTCGAATCAATGAGTCCCAAATGCTTCCCTGCACCTACTACGGTTGAAAAACTAAACTCCCTAACATTATTTCTACTTTAGACGTCATGGCAGATAGGTCACAACTCTAAGAGATTACTGTTTAAACAAAGAGTACATCAAAATGCAATGCAGCACCGCTTTTTTAAACGCGCAAGGCCGTTAGTTTTTCTTCTTATCGAGCTTATAGAGCCAAAGTACCTGTTAATTATCTGAAAACTCTAAACTATTAATTATCTGAAACTTGTAAAACTCAAGCAATACATATTGGCGGAATTTACAGAATTTTATGACGAAATACTGCAATTTCCAACTACAAATGAAAAATAGCTTCTTGAAGAAGATTTTTGATAAGAGTATATTATTTAATTTTAGTAGAAGTATTGCCTTTAATGGTTTTATACATAAAATGAAATTTTCTATAAATTTATATGGTTTTTTCGTTAAGTTTTTTATACTCGATATCATAAATTTCGCAAAGGCACATCTCATTAATTTAAAAGATATAAACGATCATATGTAATAAAGTCAATATCCAGATACTTCTCTAATTTTCGGTTACAAATTAACTACAAAATATAATCCGTATAATATTTTTTGATCTATTATACTTCATTACAAAATAATTTTTTTTTTTTTTTCATTTCCTGTAAACTTTAAATACTCGGACATGTGCCCTTTTCGAAATTGCATATTCAAATATAAACGTCACTTTTCCAAATGCAAATGTTAACTTAAAAACGTGAACGTCATTCCTATCATCTAGTTTGACATAATTTATAATAAAATAGACTGTGTAAAAAAATGGATTTTAGGTACTTCAGAAAAATAGTTATAAAAAAATTTTTTTAAATTAATTTTTAAAAGTTTTGTTTTTTTAATTTAAAATATTATAAACAAAATAGTAACAAAAGTTTAAAATTTTGCTCATAGTTTTTATTTTTGACTGCTTTGAAAAACACTTATTTGAACAAAAATTTTAAATTTACCGAACTTTGAAGGAGTAGTAAACAATATTAAATATATATAAGTATATTTTTTATTTCAATTTTTAAAACTATGTTATATTTTCAATCAAATAATTAAAATTAGTACAAGCTGTGTCCTACAACTTTAAAAGTTTTGAAATTTTAAATATTTATGATTTAGAGAATTTTTCATAAATATTGCTGATTTTAAGTAGCTTAAGTCAAATTAAAATAATTTGGATCATCAATTTATATATGATATATAAATAAGAAATAATTCAAATAATTATTAATCCTAGAATGCACCGTTATTTTTATAAGGGTAATACTAACGCTACGTAAATTTTCGTACTATGAAATATTCAAGTAAAAGGTTTTTTTGGATGCTTTAATGAAAAATTTGTTATTTTCTTTCATATTTTATATTAGGTCTGTTTCTTTACTTCTTGGGTAAAGTTCGGTAAAATGAGAGTAAATACCAATTTCTCTCAGTATGAGACAAAAACGCACAAAAGTACGGTAACGCAAAAAATCACAAATTTTACCACATATATAAACGTATTTTTTTTAACAATTCAGTGGACATAAAAACTGGCGCAAAGTAAATCTATTTAATGTTTATTTTATTTCGCTTAATTAAAGTAAATAAATTAAACAAAATTGGTTTATAAATATTATTTAAAGGCTTTAAAAACTATTTTGTGAACACAATTTGCAAATGTACACAAAACACAAATATGTACCATAAATTTAGCTTATGCGTTACAATTAAACAAAAAACGAACAGTTTTTTAAATAAACAATGAACCAGAATTAAATTGTAGTTGTTAACAACAAGTTCTTAAACCTTTTTTAATTGAACTTCTTTTAATTTTGTAAAAAATTTGCTTTTTACTTTATTACTGTTTATTTGTGAAACAGCTGACTGTTGTTTTCCTGCACAAACTATCCCGAAGAAAAAGTACGGGATGCTTCGTACAGGAAGAAGAAGAATTTTACTCTCAAAATCTCTCTCATTTACCCAATTTTTGCGTACGGAAACACTTTTCGGTAAGATTGGGATCCCAATGTGGAGTAAAGAAACAGATCTATTAATTAATAATAACAACAACTAAAAATAAATCTTTCGGCTCCAAAGCTTCTCTCGCTGTGATAAATTAAAAAAACACAATTTTCTATAAGAAAACAAAAATGGTCTAATGCACAGAGAGAAAAAACACATTTTAAAATCAAGTACGAGTCTCAAAAGATTGGGCTACACCCATTGTTATAAGGGCAAATAGCTAGAAAATTACCTGACTTGTTTTCAAGGCCGTGTACAAGATCATATCCCGCACTGAAAAAGTATGAAGAATCAAGTTAATAAGTCATGAATAAGATTAATACTTGAATTCATTATTATGGTAATATTTGTTTTTAGAATATAATATCTTCAGTGTCAATTCAACCAGCTTTTCGAACGCTGCCGAAAAAATTATTTCTTAAACCTCAAGATAAACTTCTTTGGTAACTATTTCATCCAAAATCCTTATTTCACCAACTCCTTTGTTGCAGATACAACACTGTACCCTAACTGAATTTTACTGTAAGAATTATATTTTCGTTTTCCAGTGCTGTTAAAGGTTTTCACTAAACTTTTCCTCACCAGGAACATAATGTCATTCTTGTCATCTAAATATTTTTGTAATATTTTATAGCAATGAGGGGCGCTTTTTTCCTAGCCACTGTGGAGGAATATTTGTGCTTTTATATCCGATTTCGGATCGTTTCATGTGATACGATTCACGATAATTAATTTCCACTGGACAAACTAAATCTCTTCTGTGGATTGTGGTTCATAGTACTTTTTTTTGGTACTTTGTCAAAATTCTCAAAGTCAATTTTTTTTTTGTCGGCCTGGTGGCTTTATAACTCGAGTATTCAAAGTTCTTCAGCGCGGAATATGATTTTGTACACTACCGTAAAAACAAATCAGGGAGTTTTCTAGGTGATTTGCCTTTAAAGCAATGGATATACCCAAATCTTTTAAGCCTCGTGTTCCCTGAGTCACTTATTGCATGTTTGTCTAATTTTTTATTGCTAAACGTGACGTCTCTTACGTACGATAGGTTAGGTTAGATTAGGAGGGAGTGGCAGCCTCGTTGAGACAAGGCACACTTGAGCACACTATAGCGGTTCGTTGTGATGCCACAAATGAAGCAAACTCCCTGTACCAGCGACCAAGCGCTTATTAACCGGTCTTGACGGTCAGCCAGAGGCCCTATATAGAAATCAAGTCGGAAACCAGCCCAACAATTTAATGAATCTGGCTATAAGCACGACATCAATGATCGATAGCTCCGATAGACTATCGAGAAAGGGCGAGGTAATAATGCAATGCCCGTGAGGATACACATAGAGATGCTCCCACGATCAAATTTAAAAAGTTGATTGATATTCAAGCATCCAATCTGGGTCAGGCGTTCCAGCTGCAATAATTTCGAAGTCGGAGAGACACCCTTAGATTGAGCTTTTCCAAATAATTTCGCACCCTACCCTGTCCTCACATTTAGAGCCATCAGTATAGTTCTCCACCGCATCGCCGAGGATGACCGAGCCGGAAACCCAGTCTCTTCTGACAGGGATCACGTACTGAAATCCCACATCCAGCACCGGTCCGGATGGGATATAATCAATATCATCCAAAACTCGGGGTTCCTCGTACAAGATCGAAAAGTGTCCCGATGTGATAATACGCCACCGTGACAGGGCGTTATATCTCACCGTTACAAATTTTGCCTGTTGTCTGACAAGTATACCCGAAAGGAGCCAACCAAGCATGACAAAAAGTGCCCTCGTGGAGGTAGTACGTAACGCCCCTGTAATCTGAATTGCCGCAGACCTCCTGACCTTATGCAGGAGCCTGATGTTGCGATGTTTATTGTTATCGAATGACGCTGGGTTTGAGATCACATCTAGCCCCTACTGCTCTCCTACTGCAGGAGGTCGCACAAGCCGCATTACGAGCTCTCTCAGCCAAGTTAGCCTTCCAACTTTTGCAAAGGAAGATCATCAAAGAAATCGTACCTGAAAATAAAAGTGTTCTCAATTGTCAACATTTTCAATGCGTGCCAAATCGATTAACTTTATTTTTAAACATTATTAGACAGTAATGTTAAAACATTGCATTGACTCTAAATTGTATTATATTCAAAACAAACTTCTCTGATCGTAAATTGTAATACTATTAAAAGACAAAAATACCCATAATTTTAGTACTAGCTTTATACAAATTTTAAAACTTTTCTTATTAAATTTCTTTTTTACTCACAATTCTTTTCCACTATTTTTTATTTATACAGTATGCGACAAAACATATGTACGAGCTTGTACTTATTATCATATACCTTCATAACATATAAAAACTCATTCGAATTTTAATTTGATTTATTAATTTATAACGATAATATGCTCATTTTATTAAGAAAAGATAGAAACAAAGAAAAACAAATTTTTAACACGAAAAATTTATGTTAAAGATACAAAACCGCTATTTTGCATGCGTTAAAACAATAGCACTATAGGGATAGTTTTATAGTTAAATTACCAGCGACAAAAGTCTTTCAATAACAAAAACGATCATTTCAACATTAGAGGAATAATTAGTGAAAATTTGATCGTCTTTATAGTCGTGTCGAATCTATCAAACTCTGTCCCTAGCCAATAATATATTACAATATTCAACAAAAATGACCATGCGAAAAGTATGTCTGTATATCAGGAAGGTCTATCACAAATCAATTAAAATTAAATGTTTCAATTAGATGCATCCAAACACGATCTGTAGACGGTGGATTAGTATCTAGTCACAGTCCAAAAAGACCATTTGCTACTGCAAACAGAAGTCTTTCAATAAAAAAAGGATTATTTCAACATTAGATAAATATTTATAGAAAATTTGATCGTCTTTATAATCGTGTCCAATCTATCAAGCTCCGTCCCTTGCCAACAATATTTTACAATATTCTACAAAAATGACCATGCGAAAGGTATGCCTTTATATTAGGAAGGTCTATAACAAATCAATTAAAACTAAATGTTTGAATTGGATGCATTGAAGTCCAAAAAGATCATTTACTACTGCCAAAAACAGATTGGTCAGAATTTAATTTACAAAGAAGTAATTAAACTTAGGTATACTTTTAATGGAATAGCGTAGTCTTCTCTGATAAATCTAAGTTTAATGTGAGCCGTTCTTATGGGTTTAGCCTGTTAAGTTCAATAAAAGGACAACGTCGAAATTCTCGGTAAACCAAGGACACGGTAAGACACAAAGAAGGATGTGTTATAGTCTGGGAATGCATTTTTATCCATGGAATTGGGCAAATACACAAAATAAAGCAAGTAATGGATCGATTTGTCAACAAGGATATCTTGGAACACATACTGATACCGCATGCAGAGGAGAAAATACTACTTGACTGGAGATATCAACAGGACAACAATACAAAATGCACAGATAAATTAGAGTGCTTTGTAAGCAAACAAATCAATGTTTTGAAATGTCTAGCGCAATCGCGAAATCTCAATCCTCCAAAGAATTTATGAAGCATTGCAGATATTAAAATAAGCCGCGATAATTTCAGAAATAAGGACGAACTTTATTGAATGAATGAATGAAAATTTCTGGTGAAACATTGTCGAATCTACTCAAGTCCTTAACATGAATATGTAAAGAACTTAAAAAAAAAATAAGAGCTGGGCAACTAAATATTAGTAAAATTAAAATTTAAATGAATTTATTGAAGACGTGCTTATGTTTTGTGGCATTCAAAAAAATTTGTTCAACGTACAAAATGATTTTTTCTAAGTTAAATATGAATTCTCTTTATTTTTTTTTATAAATAAATAAAATATTTTAAAATCCACAAGTGTTTGCTTTTGTTATTGAGGCATTTTATATTAACCAGATGTTCGCGCATTAGTTTTGTTGCATACTTATACAAACAACTGTTAGCTTTTTGGCTTTGTTGAAATTTTTGTTATAAAGTCACAGAAATTGTATAAATCATACCAAAAAATAATTCTTCGCTTAAAAATCGCATGCGCATATATCTTTACGCTTTATTAACATTGACCGCAAAAAAAGTCAGAAGTAGTAAGATATTTGTCTCACCTACAAATAATTATTAATACTTTTAGAGCTGCCAATTGTCCATATAGCAAAAATCGCCATTTTAGAGGCAAAAAAAGTCAATCGTCATTTTGTCAACATTTTGTTAAATAATCGTCAAAATGACGATAAATCGTCAAATCTGGCAGCTATGGTTCGTTTAACTAAAAATCGACTCTTAGCAAATAAGACGGGTAACAAGGGCGACTCTCTTGGTGTCTTAGTAGATATATATTTATTTTTATTTACTAATCTCCCAATTATAAGGTCTTCATTCATTTTGGGTGCAATGTGTTGTGGAAATGCCCAAGGACTTTAAGAGGGCTGACAGATGCCTTTTTTTTATTAAATATTCAAATTCGGCTTTTGCAATTTTTAACTTTTCGGGTGATAATCGGCGAGGTTCAGCGTAAATCGGGGGGCCACTAGTTACAATGTGGTAGTATGTGGTGGCGTGCGCATTTTTATTTTCAGACATGGTGAGGATACTTTTTTAATTTTGCAATAGTGCCTGGAACTTATTTTTTGTATTAATAACTTTAATTGTGGGTGTATTGTCAGTAGTTGGTTTTACAGTCGTATTCAAATTCGTTGTACTATCAGTTAAACAGCCCGCTAAGATTGCAATGTTGTAAAAAATCGGCCCTTATTATTGCAGTATTTACTTTGGCTACCTGAGCAGTCCATACAAACTCGCGACGAAAGTTGAGGTTAAGTTTTATTGTTTTCTTTTCATATTCGTTTATAGGTGAACCATTTTCTGCAAATAGTGTTCATATAGATGGAAGATCTAAAGCAAAAATTTTCTGAAAAAAATTGTGGCTTACCATTTCTTTTCTTTATCCATACACGCATGTCATATGAGTACATATTATACACATGAGTACTTAGTGTATTCTAAATACTTTTCCATACCCATTGATATTCATAATTGAAATGCATGAGTATGCGGGCACACAAGTGTCTTTATAGTTATAGCGAACAACATGGATACAAACATGCTATTTAAGTTATTTAAGATGGTTGTGTACAGACATGATTGCTTGTAAGTAGGAAGTGGAATTATATCTGTATGTTATTAATGTATGGGTGTACAGAACACCCAAAAATATAGATAAGTACTTAAGTATAATTTGTTTTTGAGTGCCTATTGTCATTCTCTAATCCCTATGATAGAAATATTGTATTGATATCTATTACTAACTAAAAAGGAAGTTTTACGATTGGATATTATTGGATTTGATAGTACGGTTCCTTTTTATGTTAATGATAATCTGACACCGGATATTTATAACATTTTGCAGCAATCCCATCGCTTAAACAAAAGCCAAATTATAACTGCTGCATTTATAAATAGAGGTCGCTTCTATATTAAAAAGCATGGTGAGAATGATCCAATACACATAGATGACTCCAGAATACTGTATGGGATGTTTCGTCCACCAGAGGCTAATTAATTATATGTTTAATATGTTAATTAAATTTGTTAATTTCATGTCTAAAATTTTTATATTTCTCCGAATAAATATGTTTCTAATTTTATACCATATTATATCCAATATGTACTGCAAAATATTTCTTAATAAAAGTCTAAAATTTCTCTCATTAAATCTAATTTATTATAATTTTACTGGATTTTAGATGTTAACAATGATTTTACAATTTGATGATGATGGTACCACGGTCATAATACTTTCTAAAAGCGCTTACGGTTTTAACATCCGCCATATAAACGCTCAGAGCCGCCACAAAAAAATTGACGAATTCCGGTCTATCTTTGAGGGGTCGGAAATGGATGTAATTCGTGTATCGGAAACCTGGTTTCGTATTGATGTTAATGATAATTATTAGCATCTAAGAGGATATCGTATATTTGATATAACAGAGTATCGAACATTGGTGGTGTAGCAATGTAAGTTAAATCATCGACTGATACTACCACCAATAATGAAATACATGTATAAACGTAATAAATATTTTATTAGATAGAAGCTTAGCAGAAGATATGAGTGCTATTAGTTTACATTTAATAAATAACTCGACTCCAACGCATTATACTTCTAGCACTATTACTTTAGTTGATTTATGCTTTGTTGATAATCCCAATCTAATGCTTATATTTGATCAACTCTCTGCCTTTGCTTTTTCGAAACACGATCATCTTTTCCTTTCAGACTTTGTAGTGATTAAGTTCAGAGACTTTAGAAACATTGATTTCGCTGCACTGGAAATTGAGTTACAACTATACCATGAAGTCAAACATTTTGATGCCTTCTGTGGATGAACAGCTCATTTGTTTACATAGTAATATACAATATCTGTTTGAAAAATATGTACAAATCAGAATAAAAACCATACGAAATGGAAAGCCGTGGTTTAACAACGAAATTAAGATCTTAATTAATGAAATGAATAATGCATATTACAGACGGAAAAGGTTTCGGACGACTGAATTGTACAACATTTTGAAAGCACGTAGAAGAGAAGCAAATCTAAAAATCAAAGCTGCAAAGTCTAGTTATTATGCAGGAAAATTTGTGTCAGCTATATGCATCAAAAAAAAAAAAAAAAAAGAAATCAGAGATATCCGGTCTATGGGAATAGCCAATAATAATATTTTATTCCACAACACGATTGATGTAAATCAACTTAGCTTGGAATTTTCAAATATACCAACAACTGATGCTGACCTGGAGTGTTACAATTCATTTGAATCCTTTTGTACTTCTACTAGCATGATTGATTCAAATTTTGAGTTTAAAAACGTCACGCAAAATGTTAAAAGTATTCTTAAACTAAGTCTAATTCTATCGGCAATGATGAAATTCATCTGAAATTTATAAGATTAATTTTGCCATATGTAATTGCAGACATAACACACATTGTTAATCTAAGATAATACCTGTGCCTAAGCAAGATAAAAACTACCGCCCAATCGCAATATTATCATATTTGTCTAAAATTTTCGAAAAATTAATATATATGAAGTTGACTCTATGTTTGTATGACGATTTTGTGCTATTCGAGAGGAAATCTGGTTTCATGATTGTAGCAAATGAAACAGTATCTCAATTCCTAGAGGTGGAGGGCTCAATTCTTGGACCACTATTATACACAATTTACTCTAATGATCTGCCTTCAAAGCTTAAGTTCTGTAATGTGCAGATGTATGCAGATGACGATCAACTATACATTACTTGTTTGCCGTTTGAAATTACGAATTGTATAGATAAATTAAATTATGACTTAAAGAGTGTGTCGACGAATGGTCTTTGACTGAATCCAAAAAAGTCAAAGGCTTTGATGATAGGCAAGGTTAATTTTATAACACAGTTCACATCGATTCGGATGGCTGAACAATGTCAATGCGGCTTGTGGAAAAACGCTTCTCATGTTTAGAAATCTTTGGCTAACACAATGCTTTACACCGTTTAAAGTTCGTGTGCTACTCTCTAAAATCTAACTCATACCCACATTACTGTACGGATGTGAGCTCTTTTTTAGTTGAGGTTCGATAAGAAAGAATAAGCTGAAAATCACATATAACAATATTGCTAGATATATTCATGGTCGTTGGAGGTATAGCAGGATATCTGAATTTTCATACAAAATTTACAATATATCTTTTGAAAATTTGCTGTAATGATGCAGTGTAATATACTTACATGAAACACATATACTAAAAAACCTCATTATCTTTACAAAAAACTCATTATCATTACTCTGAAACTTAACAGCGTTAGATACCGTAGACAAAAATCTGACATACACTTTGATATATATATATATATATATATATATATATATATATATATATATATATATATATATATATATATATATATATATATATATATATATATATATATATATATATATACAGTTATGAAGCACTGCTAAGCAATTCAAGACAGCAATGTTTACATTTTTTAACTGATGATTATGTCCTAAATGTATACATATTAGTTTTTAGACTACTTTAAAATAGTTGATTTGTAAGATTGTTATCATATAATTTTTAATTTTTGTTGTACCCTTGTCTTACCAGTACTATTAAATAAGATTATATATTGTTGTGCTGCATTTACGTTTTAAAAAATAAATAAAAAACAGCTGAGCTGCCAAAAACAGTGTTTCCACAAAGTAAGTTGCTAAAAAATCACCTGATATATTATTTGATTTCAAAAGAGAACATTTGTTCACATTAAGATCGAGTTTCCGATAATCCGCTACAATTTGAACTATCAATTGCTTTTCTTCTTCATAAATTAAAACCTTCCATTAGCTTAACTGCTCGTTTACCGAATCATTTACAACTTTCATATTTTGAACGATATTAAGGCCAACATTAAAACTAGATTCATTTTCCTAAGCTTGGGATCTTTGTTCAAAAAGTCCATTAGAATACCAAACCTTTGAAAAAAGTGATGTGATTTTTGCGATATAATACGAGTATTGTTACGTTTTTAACCTACTTAAAAGGTATAAGTTCATAAATGCAGAGAATATAATGTTTTTCTTTATAGGCTTTTATTTTCCACGCTTTATCTTTACATAACAACTTAATTAATTTCCACTTAATACAATTACAATTATTTACGCCTAAGCACGACTTTACTTTATGTCTTTTAAATTGGAACTTTACACAGTGACTTTCAAACTATAACTGAACTCACATAGGCAAAACAGCTCCCTTATATACCTCAATGCATACAGTTTGGAAAGTTCGGGAAAAGTCTTAAACCCTCTCAAATCTTCTATTATGTCAGTTAACTTTAAATGTAACACTCAAAATCAGTATGGTAACAAAGTTGAATACGCACGTTGTAACACCGTTAATAGCACAGGTAATGTGGTGTGAGCCTTGACACAAACCAATAGAATTCCATAATAAAGTTAATAGCTAAGACTACCACTGTAATAATTTAATGTATTTTTCTTTAGGCATTGTTTTTATTCGTAACACTGCCACCCACTTAAGTCTTTACGTCTCGAATAGGCTCATTATCTTTCTTATCATAGCTCGCCAGTCGCTCTAGGTGTGCCACTTTCATTTCGTATCTCGGGCTATTGTTTTTCTGTATTCTGTACACTACATCGTTTCCCAGTTAGATTGTGGTTTGGGAGATAATCCTTTCTTCCACTGTGGGTTGTAGAGCAGAACCAGGTGTCCCTCATGGAAGCCCTCAGTATTCACTGCACGATCCTATCTGGCTTTCATTCTATCGCTGACCATTTTTATACATGTGCGCACAAATTTTTTCATTGAGGTTTTCCTGTTTTCCAGCGTATGTGGTATCCCTCTCTGTGGTAGGCTTAACACCAAACTCTAAGTCACAAGGCAGTTTTGTCTGAGTCCCAAATATAACCTTGGCTGATAATCTAGATGTTGAGTCATGAACAGCTGATCGGTACGCCAGTAGGAAATTCGGAATTAACTCACATATCCACATCCATCTGTTGCTCGTTCTCTACATTTCTCAAGTATTCCTCAAGGGTTCGAAAAATCGTTCTACCATTCCATCAGACTGTGGGTGAAGGGGTGTAGTTCGAGTCTTCTCAATGCCGTATATCTCACACATTTCTTTTAATATAGCAGACTCTAAATTTCTGCCCTGATAAGAATGTAGCTCTATTGAAACCCCATATCGGCATACAAAGTTGTTCACAAAAACGTTTACAATTGTATTCGGCTCTTGATTGGGTATGGCATACACTTCCGGCCATTTGCTGAAATAATCCATCACAATGAGAATATAACGATTTCCGG
Source organism: Wohlfahrtia magnifica (assembly GCA_023159175.1). Lineage (NCBI taxonomy): Eukaryota > Metazoa > Arthropoda > Insecta > Diptera > Sarcophagidae > Wohlfahrtia > Wohlfahrtia magnifica. The sequence goes on along the minus strand of JAKWBJ010000108.1, from coordinate 73,803 downwards.
CATTACTTACAGGAAAAGGGCCTGCTACGTCCGTGGATATCCACTCGAAGGGTGCGCCCGGGTTATACTGTTGCGGCTGAACTCGGCTTCTTCTTACTGGCCGTTTAGCCGCAATACACTGGATACATATTGCTATCCAATCCGCCACTGCTTGCTGGCCTACAACCCAATAAAAATGTAGTTTTGGTTTTTTAAGAGTCGTCCAGGGTGTCCTCTGCTGCCTCCATTATGGAACTCATGTAAGACTTCTTTAATTTTGGAGGTAGGTACCACTATTAGGTTGGATGCAGTTTTTCCAACTGCACTCTCCCAATGGCGATATAAACACCCATTAATCCACTTAAAACTGTCCCATTGTGCCCAATACGGTTTTGTAAGAGGACCTTCTTCTTGTATTTCATTGCGAGTGGGCCGTCTGTCCTCTTCCTTTGCTACTATAATCTTTGCAAATATTCAGTCACTCCTTTGCGCTCCTGACCAGTCTTCGTTTGCATCCATTTGCGTTAGCCAGATATCAATGATGGATTCCTTCTTCTCAGCCTTCACGCAATATTCATACTCCAAATTATAAGGCCGGCGTGATAGAGCGTGAGCATTTCCGTGTTTTATACCTCTTCGTTGTTCAATGCTGAAGTCATAAGCTTGGAGGCGCTCAATCCAACGCGCTAGCTGACCTTCAGGATCAGCAGCATCTCAGTGCGGGAGTGATCAGTTCTTAGCAGAAAACGTTGGCCATATAGTCCACTGCTAGGAGCTTACGTCGGGTCACACAATAGTTACGCTCAGGCTTTGATAGTGTGCGACTTTAATAGCCTACGACTTTCTCTGTTCCAATGACTATTTGGCTACCACCAATACTATATCCTCTGGCATCACTGTCGAGGATGAATTTTTCACCTGTTACTGGATACGCTAAAACCGGTGCTGCATACAACAAGTCTTTTAATGTGTGGAACGCCTTTTATTGTGAGTTACCCCAATGATACGCCCTAGATCAGGGGTTTTAACATCCTTCCCAGAATGAGTTTGTTCCCTTCTTCAAGAGGTATACATTGTAGAAGTTTTAACTTCCTATGTTAAAGGGGATTATGTTAGCGCTATGTGATGGGGCCAAGTTTTTAGAAATTTCCTTGGATAGGAAATTTGATTGAATGGAAAACATCCTATCGAGGATGAATAAGAGATTCAACGCTTACTATGCGGTTAGAAGTGCCATTGAAAAGAAAAGGGTCTTCTCCCTGTGACGGTGAAGTGGATTTATGACTCCATAGTTATACCTGTCCTTACTTATGGTGGAGAGCTTTGGAAAAGCCAATCGGAGAAGGTTTCTTGATAAGGTACAAAGGCGCTTTGGGCATATATGGTGCTTTCAAGAGTACTCCTCAGGCAGCGCTGGATATTATCCTGGGCTTAAACTCTCTGGAAGTTACGGTGAAGAGTAGCACTGCTAAGAGCTCCTTTAGGATTTCGGAAGGAGGCCTGTCCAAGGCTCTCGATTTTGGACATTCTGGGCTGAACTGCGCATTCGGTGACCCGTAGGCGTTCTACAGACTACTGGGTCAGGCAATGAGACTGCAGGAGGAGCCCTTAGGCAGTGAGTGACTTGGCTGCTGACGGAGATAACGTCGTCTTTTATATACACAATCAGGTGGCTATCAAGGCGCTGACTGGATGCCATGTCAGCTCAAGGCCAACTGCATTGTGCAGCAGTACCCTCACGTCGCTCATGTATGTGTGCATCGTCAAGCTGTGCTTTGTTCCGGGGTACAATGGCGTGCGGGGAAATGAGACTGCAGATAAGCTGGCGATAGCGGGCGCGGCTTAGGCCATTGAAATGCCGGATGAGTCTGTAAGACCACCGCTTCATTCATATTCATATCCTTGGCTGACATATTGACAGGTTCCGGCAATTGTTCGCTGTTTATTACCGCCTCTAATGGAGCACATTGGCCTACCTCGGAGTTTATCGCGGCCTGATAGATTGAGCACTTCTATCGGGACTATTCTTTGTTTGTTGAATTAAAGGAGGCCTTTGCTGATAACAAGTTCGTCTTTATTTCTGGTGACTCTACTACGCACAAGCGGTTGTCCTCACAATCCCCCTCCATACGCGCCCATATCAATGATTCAGTTTGGGGTGGTAGTTTTTGTCGTGTGACAACAACTAATTTCCTAGAGTACACATTATTCTCGTATTCTACCTTAAAAAGTATATCAACATTACGCCAACTCATTATCTGTTGCCCCATATACAAAGTGATGCCATGGACTATCATAAAATCGGCACCAACGATATCCTCGTCTACAATATCAGCAACAATAAAAACATGGCTTACACCGATGTTTGCTGTAATCACCTTCACCTCTAGTTTTGCGTAGACGGTGGCAGACTCCACAATAGCTATCCGTAGTCTTATATTTTTGAGTGTCTCACAGTTTCCCTTCACTACATCATGTCTAATGATAGACTGCGTCGCACCGGTGTCTATAGTGAAGGTGTGTGGTCTGCCATTAATGTGCCCGCACGCTGTAAGATTGTGGGGCCTTCGCTTGTGGAAGCTAGCTCTTGCCACTCAGCGGTAGCTTGTTTTAGTTTACCAGGGAATCTTTTGTTGTTTGCTTGTAGTTAGACCGTTTATTGTTTTTTGGTGGTGAGACGGATCTGGACCTTTTGTGTGGCGCTTTACAGTTTCTCTGGAAGCGACCGCTTTTTTCGCAAATAAAACATTTTATTTTTGACTTTTGTTCAGCTAGAAGCCGCTTTATCACCTATTTCATTTTGTTAATTTCATCACCTTTCTCTGCCACAACTTCTATATTACGCACCTTGTGTATTTGTGGCTTTGATAACCTGCGAGCGGTGTCCTGCACTAGTGCGAACGCCACAGAATCCTCAAGGGTTGTCTTTTTTATTGCACATACAGTCAGCTTAACATCGGAGTCTCGTATGAACTTCCATTGCAAAGGCTTGCAACGATTCATTAGGCAAGTCCCATTTGTGCTCGTCACCAAATTTGCGCTGTTTGTTTCTGAAGCTGGTTGGAATGGTTTCTAGAATCTTTGCTACAGAATCCTTTAACACCAGAATTAGTTCTAGAGCCTTCTCTTCATCGTCCCGTCCGTTTCTGCTGGCTACAGTATCGAACTGAAATTTGAATACCGCCAAAGGTGTAGTACCATCAAAGCAAGGTGTTTTTATTCTGCTAAAAGCTTTTGGTATAATACGCAATGGTTAAATGGAGACTATTGATTTTCTCCTCCATTACATTTAATTTTTTATCAACAGTTTTCTCAAAATTTTACATTCTTGTCTTTACTACATCTACCTTCTTGCGTACCGTCTCATATATTTCTTGTAACTTTTTAGTCGTCGCTCTAGAAGTTTCACGAACCTCAGCCAAAAGTTGTTTGTCCGCTCTAGAACTTTCTCATATTTCGGCTCCACAGGTTCCTAGTACCTCAGCCAGAAGCTTCTAGTTATCAACTTTAGAAGTCTCTTGTGCCTCAGCATTAATTTAACATTAATTTTTTCCATAAGCTTTTCGTTCTGTACCTACATTTTTTCCATTATAGCAGCCAGCAGCGAATTAACGTTTATACTGCTTGTTGTTTTAGGGGCACTTATCCCAGGCTCTTTCTTATCTTCAAGTTCATAACTTTTAATAATAACTCCGCGCCGATGAATTCTGCTAACAACCGCTTCTGTATTTCGGTCTTGCTACCAGTTGTTAACAGCTCCAATTTATTCAGTTCATGTTTGAGCCTGTCCACTTTTAATTCTTGGAATATCATTTTTCTCCATTTTATTTATTTGGTTTTTATTTATTTCAATTTTAATTATTTTATTTTATATACGCAATCTCACTTCTGACACCAATGTTACGTTTCTAACTTTTTTTAAAATTTTTTTTTAAAAATTATATATATTACTTCCCATAATATTCCCTGAAGGAACACGGGGACTTCTCTCTGTCACTGAGCTACACCCGAATCTATTTTAAGGCTCATTGAAAGGGACCTACAGTTTAGTTCTATGTTCGCACGACACACTTTTCTCGTCATTCGCTCTCCCTTTCATAATACAACCCCCGATTACGAAATGAATTACATAAATTTCCATACAAAATCTTGAGGGAGAATCCCTCAAATTGTAAGCAATTATATTTCTATTACCCTGTGTATTACTTCAATTTCAATTGCATCACTAATTTTTGTAAAACTTAGATCAAAAGAGTTTGGCATACTTCTTAGCACTTAATGAAAATGTTTTAATTATAAATCTATAAACAATGCAAATTTATTAAACTGACCTCTATAAAATATGCTGTCAAGTACAAAAAATAAAATAAACGAAATAAAAACAACAAGCAAAACTATGGCCGCTCGGTACATTGACTAGTAATCCGAAGTCTCATGCGAACGTAGCATAACGCACCAGTTACTGTTATGAGGTGATACCACTGTTGAAAAAACGTTTTTTTTTTTTCAGATGGTCTGACCTGGTATTGAACCGATTGCCTTCTGGTTGGTAGGCGGGTGTCTTACCTACCATACCACAGCGGCACACAGTAAAAATTTTAGTATTAAAAATATAAGAATAATAAAGATTTTTTACCTTTTTTAGAGTATTAAAAAAAATTCTAAAAAGGCTTTATTAAAAACTTATTAATTTTGAAATATGTGTATCAATGCTTTTAAACTATTACCAGGATATATGTATATAAACAATTCACTTGCTGCAGAAATATATAAAATGTAATTCCACACAAGTTTTTTTAATCACAATGCTTGTAACTAATCATGGTAATTACTGTAAGTCTAATAAAATTATAGCAAAAAAATTATATCACTATCGCATTATAAAGTAAATAAAAAAATTTATTTTTTGATTATTTCCCCTTCCATTTATCCGAGGCCCATAACTCTATGCAAAACGTATTTTTACTCCAAACCACACATTTTAGGAGGAAGTTATGGTGTCTAACTTGAAAAAAATCTCTTCTATTAATCTAAAGACCACCCTAACACTCACTTCCCTTGTTGTAGAAAAGCGATGTTGGAGGAGCCGAAAGGCTTATGTTCGGCTACGGTGACGGATGAGGAAAGAGTTTTGGTGTCTCATGTGGTGGTATTGGACAAGGTGACATTGGCGGTCGAATTCTTTAGGCCTTACAAGTCTTATGGCCCGGATAGAATTTTTCCGCCTAATTTGCAGAATGTCCTCATTTCTGCCCTGATATTTCCTCCTAAGTGTCTTTAGAGTTTGCCTTGGTCGCATTGTATCTAGGACGTGAAGAAGGGTGAGGGCGGTTTTAAAACTGAAAGCCGGTACAGCTTGCCATTCCTCGCCGGGTGATTTTAGATCGATCAGGCTGTCATCGTTTTTGGCGAAAACGATGGAGAAAGTGGATTGGACAGTTGCCTTCCAGGGCCACACAACGAGTATAACGATTTTATAACTTTTCGATAACACTTTTTTAGTACAATTTCACTTTCTCGTCCAAATAGGTCTCAGTTTCAGAGATTACTTCATCATTAATTTTTTTCCAGCAAGCATTCTCAGATCTGAAAACAGAAAACAGTCGCTGGGGGCTAAATCTGGAAATTACGGTGGGTGGGTTAGCACTTTGAAGTCCAATTCATTAAATTTTGACATCGTTTTCATCGATTTGTGGCACGATTTGTGTGCTCAAGCGGTACCAACTTTGAACAGAGCTTTCGCATACCCAAATGTTCGTGTAAAATGATGAAAATATTATCATCTGATATTTTTATAATGTCAGTTAGCTCGTGCACCTTCACTTTGCGATCGTTCGTAATCAAATTGTGGATTTTTCTATGTTTTCTGGAATAACAGAAATCATTTGTGCTGGTAAGACAACGTTTAATTTTAGCAAACCACTTCTCTACCATTTGTCTGGCTGGAGCAAAGTTCAAGCCACTGTTTGGTTTCCACTGTTTTTTTTTTTTTTCAATAACAAAAGTTGCTTCAAACAAAATGCTATATCTCACGAATCAATAGTCAGATTGCTGTTAAATTTATACACGTATCGTTTGAAGGTTAGTACTAAATAAAAATCATATGGAAATAATTCTAGTAACGCCATCTATGTGTCATCCTACAGACTTATTACATGACCTGTTAGTTTGTTATGCGGAGGATCTGGTGATTCTTTTGACGGGGAGGTTTTTCCCTACCGTCAGTGAATTCATACAATGGGCGCTTAGCAAGCATTCTTCCGGGGCCTCCATCAGGGGTTTTAACATCCTTCCCAGAATGAGTTTGTTCCCTTCTTCAAGAGGTATACATTGTAGAAGTTTTAACTTCCTATGTTAAAGGGGATTATGTTAGCGCTATGTGATGGGGCCAAGTTTTTAGAAATTTCCTTGGATAGGAAATTTGATTGAATGGAAAACATCCTATCGAGGATGAATAAGAGATTCAACGCTTACTATGCGGTTAGAAGTGCCATTGAAAAGAAAAGGGTCTTCTCCCTGTGACGGTGAAGTGGATTTATGACTCCATAGTTATACCTGTCCTTACTTATGGTGGAGAGCTTTGGAAAAGCCAATCGGAGAAGGTTTCTTGATAAGGTACAAAGGCGCTTTGGGCATATATGGTGCTTTCAAGAGTACTCCTCAGGCAGCGCTGGATATTATCCTGGGCTTAAACTCTCTGGAAGTTACGGTGAAGAGTAGCACTGCTAAGAGCTCCTTTAGGATTTCGGAAGGAGGCCTGTCCAAGGCTCTCGATTTTGGACATTCTGGGCTGAACTGCGCATTCGGTGACCCGTAGGCGTTCTACAGACTACTGGGTCAGGCAATGAGACTGCAGGAGGAGCCCTTAGGCAGTGAGTGACTTGGCTGCTGACGGAGATAACGTCGTCTTTTATATACACAATCAGGTGGCTATCAAGGCGCTGACTGGCTGCCATGTCAGCTCAAGGCCAACTGCATTGTGCAGCAGTACCCTCACGTCGCTCCTGTATGTGTGCATCGTCAAGCTGTGCTTTGTTCCGGGGTACAATGGCGTGCGGGGAAATGAGACTGCAGATAAGCTGGCGATAGCGGGCGCGGCTTAGGCCATTGAAATGCCGGATGAGTCTGTAAGACCACCGCTTGGTCTCTTAGGGAACTTAATAGATAGCTAGGCCCGTCGTAGAATGGAAGAGTTATGGAGAAGCAGAGGAGACTGCAGGCTCCTCAGGCTACTTTGGCCTAAATTTAACCGCTCTAGGACGGAATGGCTCCGCAATCTGAGGACGGAATCTCTCAGGATACTGATAAGTTTTGTGACTGGGCATTGCGCTCTGAGGGAAATAACGGGGATATAGGAAACGGTCACCCTAAGCTTCTGTCGAGCTTGCGACGATACGGGGAAGCCAGAGACTGTGAAGCATATCTCTGCCATTTCCCGGCTCATCATGGGCGCAGACTCAGATTGGTGGGCCATTGCTTTTCAGTGGCTTGGGCGAGGTGGCGTCAATTAGGGTATGTGACCAGAAGGGTTATTTATCAGGTTTAGGTTGGCTCATTAGGTGATGTCCGTTGTTGCTTGTTTTTTGAAATTTAGTTCTTATCTTTGGTATACTCATTTTTAACTCTTTACTTCCTTTCTTCTCTTCCCTTTTCCTTTCCTTCTTCTTTTTTCTCTATTTTTCTTTTCCAGGGAAGGTCTTTTAAACAATGGGCCCCTGTGGTCTCTGGATGAAGTACTTCGGTACCGCCTTTCTTACCTACCTACCTATCACTAATATTTCTCCTTCAAAGAGAAATTACACACTTTAATTTTTTTATTTCTAATTTATAATTATTCAATTGCTTTATTATACTTTTCATATTCCAGATTTTCTTTAAGTTCAATTTCTTATACTATTGTTACCTTTTAAAACGTTTGATTTCTTTTTAATTGCGTCAACATAAAATAAACACCACGTTGTTGTTGTATTACAGTTTTAATTTCCCCTTTTTTTTCTCTTTCAGTTTGTATTAATACAGCAACTTATTTATCTTGCACTTAATATTCATTTATACAACACTTTTATTTACGCCTTTATTACAGCAAAACAATAACTAACTCACCATAAGTAATATGCCACCTTTTATAGCAATTCATTATCAATTTCGAATATTCTAGTAGTTACAACAATTTCCTATGTATCTACGGTGAATTCAAAAGATGTAAAATTATAATACACAAAAAGTAATCGAACATGAAGGCGTCGTTAAACATGCATGTGGTAGAATTCTTGATAGTACAGAGAATTATGGCAGTGACATAAACCAATAAAATTTATAGCTAAAATCTCACCATACAGTCCCTGATGTGGTGTAGTTTCTTTTTAGAAATTTTTACTTTCGTAACATTATTATTTTTTTTTTTTAATTTCAAATTTTTATATTTTTTATTTCATCCAAATCAGAACATAATTACAAATTACATATAAAAGTTTTCTAAGACCACGCTGAAGTTGACCAGAGCCTTAGAGGAAACTGAACCAACGACTCACTACGTATTTGTTAATAGGGGCTCTCACACACATTATTAAAATTATTTAAAATGCTTGGGAAATTTTCAAATTTCCTTTTTAAATTTTCGCTTAAATTTTTTAGTTACATTTCTTTAGGAATCAAAATTAATATTTTTCGTAATTAAATATATACATATACTTTTTTTAATATTTTAATTTCCACTCTTTTACTTCTAACTTTTATAATTTTCCATTTCAAAATTCCACACTATTTTTTAATTTATTTATTATTTCTACTTTAGTGATAAATTTTTTTATTTTGACCTATTAATTCTACATTGAAAAGTTGTTCTTTTTTGTTTAATACGCTCAATTTATTAATAAGAATATTTTAACTTTGATTAAAATTTTTTATTTTAAATTGATAGTTCTATCGAGACTATTGAGAGTTTGTGTCTCTCGTACAACTATCGAAAAATATCGATAGTATATATTTTTGTATACCTGAAACTTAAGTGGAACCTGAAAGAACTTTTAACACAAATGGACTGATAATTTCAAGCAAGAGGAGCAGAGCAAAGTCGAGAAACTTAAATACTCAAATTTTCTTACACAAAAATGGATGGATTTTTTTGAGATTTACCAGGATTTCATATCAGTATAGCAAGAAATTAAGTTTTCGAATTGATTTTGATACTAAACTGATATATGAACAATAATAATACCAAATACATAATTACATGAAAAAAATGTTATATTCTTTAATATGTATTTTGTTTTTGAAACGCAATTCTTATTGGTTCTTGTACAGCGCTTAAATCTATTGACAAAGTAGATTTTGCTTTTTATAGAAAATCTATATAAAATCTACTAGATTTTGATATAAGGTTCTGTTCGGATGATTGTCAGATCTAACAGTATTGTCAGTCCTGGAAATTTTCTGACAACGACGTATCATTTGCCCAAATGCGGCAATTCTGCATGTTAACGATTCCACTGAGGTGAAAGTGTGCCTCGACGGTGGGGAGTAGACTTCAGCTCTTGAGCCAATTGTAAGTGTGTAAATTCGAATCTTTATTCAAAATTCGGATCAGTGGTGTTCAATTGTTGGGCACGACAATGAGTCGAAATTTGCGGCTTTTCTGCCACACTATCGGGAACAACAGCAATGTTTTCCGCAGAACCAGCTGGGCGAGCATGCACAGGTGTTCCCACATTTCCTACAGATTCTGTTTGCTGAAATTTGCACACAAATCTCCCGATTGTGAACACATTTGGTCAATTATGCAGATCAAAAAAATCCCGAAGTGCACGAAATGCATTTTGATGTGAACGCCCATTTTCGAAAAAGGCCTCAACAATCTTAACGCGCTGTTCAATTGTGCACCTCTCCATGATTAAATTTGTCAAACACTAAAACAAATAAATGTCAAATTAAGTTGGGCAAAAAACTTAACATTAAGGTGCGACTCACAATTAACACCGTTTATCACGTTGTGGTTGATTCACATATATAGCCAGTTTTAAGTTTAACAAACTATCGATAGTTACCGATGGTTTCTAAAAAACTATCGCCTACTATTGAGTCGACACTAATTGAACTGAATTTAAAAGATCTATTTAAATAAAAAGAACCTTAAAATTAATTAAACTAAAATATTTTCAAAAAAAGCTTAGGTTAGCTATGAGGGGATATGAACTTGGTATACGTGCATTCGCAACACCTGTATGCAGTAATTGTCTAGTTGCAGTTTACTGTATGCAGCTGCAGGGATCGTGTTACAAAGATTTGTAAAATTCTTTGAAATACCACAGGTTAACTTACATCCATACATATACACATACAAATACACATTCATTTTTATATTTAGGGTCCGCCATCTAACGTTTTTTTTTTTTTCAACTAGTGCTTATTTCGTGAATGGTAACACTTAGCTCATGTCTGATTTGACAGATAATTAGTTTTATCCTTCCGCTGAACGACTATGGTTGTGTATACGCTTGAACAACTTCGCTAAGTGGGCCTGCGATCGACTTACAGAAGATGCCGATTTTGCCAAAAAAAAAAATCATCTTTTCAGATGAAGCTCATTTTGATCTTGGCGGGTATGTCAACAAGCAAAATTGTCGCATTTGGGGCACAGAAAACCCGCACGCATACATTCAAAAGCCGATACACCTAAGACGAGTCACTGTTTGGTGCGGATTTTGGCCCAGAAGCATAATTGGGCCATTTTTCTTCGAAAATGAGCAAGGAGTGGCCGTTACAGTCAATGGCGATCGTTATCGGGCCATGTTGAACGAATTTTTGTTCACAAAAATTGAAGAGGAGGATATTAGCAACATTTGGTTTCAACAGGACGACGCTACGTACAACACAGCCGAAGCTACACTCGATGTTTTGCGCCCTGTTTTTGAAGATCGCATTATCAGCCGCAGAGCTGATGTCGTTTGGCCACCTCGGAGCTGCGATTTGATATCGTTGGGCTATTATTTGTGGGATGCCGTCAAAGATAAGTGTTACGCCAACAAGCCAGAGACAATTGACGCTTTAAAGGACAATATTCGTGAAGCCATTGGTGAAATACAGCACAATACACAATCGATAATGTGCTTAAAAATTGCACCGATCGTGTAGGCTACTGCATGGCCAGCCGAGGCAGCCATTTGAATGAAATTATTTTCCATTATTAACCGAAAGAATTGTACTTTCAAATAAAAAAAGAAATTTGAGAAAATATTCAGTAGTTTTTTTTAGCATTTTTATTCGGCGGACCCTTTATAAGATTTGATATATATTTCTGATATATCGTATACTCATATCAGGATATTCTGATGACACGGCTTTTTTAAACGTCGAAAATTCGCAACCCCACTGGATTTAGATTCAATATAATGTATTTGAATAGATTTTGGATTTGTAAAGCTTATTCATGGTTCATTCAATAATTGAAGATAATGAAGAAAAAATACCTTTGGTCATACTTTTTTGTTAACTCTGTGAGTTATTATGTATTTGGATTCGAAACCAAAAACTTGTGAATTCGAAAATTTATATATGATAAATACTTTGAAACGTTCAGAAGAATATTACTTGTTAATTTAAGACTGGGTGTAATGAAATGAAATGTATATACTTGTGTATGAACTTAAATTACATTTCAATAAAACAATAAATTATAAATTATTCGAAAAGTTCAGTTTTTCGAATCGAAATACATACCCGCGTGACACATGCATGCAAATATTTGCTTATATTTTTTTAATATTTACGTTTTATATTATTTGCAGAAGTTAATGAAAGCGTTAACGATACCCAACAATATGCCATCAAATCAGATAACGTGGCCATTACAAAGCCACCAGTACATTTAGGGTAAGTTTAATTGTACTTTTTTTATATTATTTGCTTGTACGTTTTTTTTTTTTTTTGTATGTAGATTTTTGGTTTCATTTATGGTGGACGCTCGTGGTGGATCTATGCGTGGTTGTCGGCATAGCGGTGTACGCATTATTGTTCCTTCAAAGTCATGTACCCAACCCACACGTATTACCTGTCGTTATGTTAAACCGAATCGTGTACATTATCCACCACCATTGATGGAGGGCGAAGCACTTATTAGCAGAATTTTAGAATTATCACCAGTGGAAGCAAAATTTTTGGGGTAAGTTTTTATATTTTCGAGCTTCGTCAAAAAAACTAAAATTACAAATATTTTTGATTTTGTGCCGCGAATCCCTATAAAAGTTTTTGACTTATATTATAATTACGGTTTCTCCATTCCCGGGAAACGGGAAACAAAACTTATTTTCATGGTAATCCCCGGATAATTAAACTAATTGCATATCCCGCTTTCCCGTGATCATTATGCGCGAAACCCGGGAATTCTTTCATATATAATAAAAAATGTGAAGATGAAAATATTTACGTACATATGTATGTAAAACATTTTGTGTAATAACACCGCGTAAAAGTGTAGAATTTAGTATTACAGAAATTTAGTCGCCACAATTACATATGTATATATAGTCCCAAAATTATGAAAAAATTTGTGAAATACAGCAGCAGATATCGGATATAAGAAAGTTAAAAAAATGTCATAAAATTATTTCTCACTTGCGCTTTTTTTGTAAACAATTATTGTGCATAAGAAATCACTTTCAAAAAACCCTAATTATAACTCATACATATGTTGTATGTTATTATCGTATTCGTCCTTTAATTGTAAACAAAACTGTAAATTTATTATTTGTTTAACTTTTTAGCTGACAGAAGTACATGTAGGTGTTTGGAAAGTGGAAAGGACGTTTATAGAAGTTTGATTTGACAAAGATATACATATGTATGTACGTTATGCTTGCTATTCACTAATAAATCGAGTACATATCGGTGGTCACCGGTCACTATGAGAATCACTACGTGGAAATATTCGGTTATCGGAAATAAGTCCAAATGTTTTGTTAGAACACATTCTGTAGCAATACTGTTTGGCTTAAAATTTTTCAATATGTTAAATTTAATGGTTAAATATAATTTATTATTATTAAATTTCTATAAATAAATATAAAAATATTTACTTAAAGTTTTTTTAAAATATTTTTGAATTTTTATAGGCCGGTTATTTTAGAAGTTCCACATTTTGGATCTTTACGGGACAAGGAACGTGAAATAATTATATTGCGCTCAGACAATGGCGAAAGTTGGAGGGAACATACTCTGTATGATAAAGAGGAGTCTGTACTTGAGGTAGTACAAGAAACCATGGAAGCTGAATTAAGTCCTTTAGAGGACTTACACACAAATCGAATCATACGCATTATAACACGTAATTTTCCACATTTCTTTGCTGTAGTTTCACGTATACGACAGGAAGTTCATGCTATAGGTTCCGATGGTGGTACAGTATCGTCGCAAGCCGTACCCCAGGTTCAAGCAATATTTCCGCCAAATGCATTGACGAAGAAAATTCGAGTCGGTCTTCAGGCACAGCCAGTTGACTTAAATGGCTGTTGCAAGTTGCTGGGCCAAGGTGTGGCTGTATCGCCAGTTGTTACGGTTGAGCCTCGACGACGCAAGTTCCATAAGGCCATAACTCTTAGCATACCAGCGCCGAAAGCCTGCACCCAGGGTATGGTAAATTCACCCTATACTGGCAATGTGCCTACATTACGTTTGCTTTGCTCTATTACCGGTGGTCAAAATCGGGCTGTTTGGGAGGATGTTACCGGTTCTACGCCTCTAGCATTTGTTAAGGATAGTGTGACATTTACAACAACCGTGTCGGCTCGATTCTGGCTAATGGATTGTCGTAACATTGCCGAAGCTAGCCGAATGGCCTCTGAGCTCTATGCGTACATGGCACTTGTACCATTTATGGCTAAGTTCGTTGTATTTGCCAAGCGCATATCTCTCAATGAGGCAAAACTTTCAATATTCTGTATGACCGACGACAAAGAAGACAAAACATTAGAGCATCAAGATAATTTTACCGAATTGGCAAAAAGTCGTGATGTAGAAGTTTTGGAAGATCAGGACATTGATTTAGATTTTGGTGGTAATTTAGTGCCTGTATTAAAAACTGGTGAACGACTTAGCCTTAAGTTTAAAGCCTTCCGCGAGAATCGTCTTTCTTTTATGGTGCATATAAAAAATCCGGACGAACCATACGCACGCATATGTTTCATGAATGAACCTAAAACTGGTCATGGTGTGGCTTTGAAACAACCAATATGCATACTTAATATTGCACTACAGGTATCCGATGTTAACTTGGCCTCAACAGTGGTAAACGTCACTGCTGGTAGCCAATGTAGCATTAACAGTATTAATTTTATAGACAGAAGTCTAAATCAGCGCGATCAAATCAATGCCAAATATAAAGAAAAATATAATGGTCGCGAAACGTTACAACATAATGGCGCAAATCAAGTACTAATTAACGAAATAATTCACAAGGCCGATATGCATCTATCAGACATATGTCAATTGCTAAAGAATGATTGGATACTGTTGGCCAAGGAATTGGGTGTACCCGAGACCGATATCGAGCTTATCAATGCTGAATATGCGGACGACAAGAATCAAGATCAGCAAGGGGTGGTTATGTTACGTCTATGGCTACGCCAGCAAGGCAATGCAGCTACCGGCAATAAACTTCAAAAAGCTCTTACAAAAATCGGACGTAATGACATTGTCAGTATATGCATCGATAATGTTGAACCCGTCACTGATGATACTGAACGAACACAAGCTGTAAAGCAACTATTCAATGATGGTTTAGAGGGAATCAGCAATTTTATTAATGAAATTACTTTTACAACCCAACAACAGCCAGCAAGCAAAGCTGATCGTATCGAAGTCATCGAAACTCCAATTGTTAAAGAAAAGTTTATTAAAAAAATAACAAAAACTACAATTCCTATTGTTCAATCCAACGAACAAGTACAGCTACTAAATCTAATTCATCAACTAAAAGGTAAGATTTTAGATCCAAAAAAAAAAATTAATCAATAAAACATTAAAAAACCTTTTGGCTGATGTTGACAGTTGACAAAACTTTAACCGTTCTTCTCCACATATAAAAAATTTTATACTTAGTATGAATGGAAGATGCCTTGCCCATTTATCCAATTGCACCCATTTTTTGACAGATGATTAGTATAGACTACGAAGTCATTATAAAAAAAAACAGAAACTTTCATATCAGCCCTTCTCAATATATACAAAATTCAATTTTTACTTTGTATGGTAGGGACCATGCCCACTTATCTAATTCCGCTCACTTCTTGATTGATGAATTGTATTTAACACAAAGCTCTTTCGACCAAATTTAGAGACTCTGGCTGTTACCAATCTGGAAGTATAGACAAATATATATTTATTTTGCATGATAATACGAAAAGCCTTATTTGGGATTCTCTGTTCATGTAGGTTTCACACCTACCACACAAGGCCGTATATTAAGCCCAATACTAATTTTATTGTATCCTAACCATGTTCATGATGAATTCCATGGCGGACTAAATGTCGTGAAAACTTTTCTCTACGTTGATGACATTGTTATATAATTTATCTGATTCCCCAACGCAGATGCAATTTATGGTGGATGCATTATAAAATTATTGTTTAAAGTGATGTTTGACAGTCAACTTAAATAAAGAGATAATATTTCAATCGGTAACAAGAATCTCCAGTCTTTTAAATTGGGATTATGAAAACACTGAAATCGTGAGCAGTTACAAATACATTACTTGGTGTGGACATTTCCAATAATTTATCATTTAGAAAATATTTCAAAAATAAGTAGGTTGCATAAAAATTAGTAATAAACACAGCATGGTTCAATTATATCAATCAAAAAATAGTAAACTGAAGATTTGTCATGCTGCCGCTCGTTTAATCACGTTTTATGCTGCGCAAGTTTGGTGCTACGTAAAATTTGATGAAGTAGAAAAACTACTTCGATTTTTTATCAAGAAAATGCTACATTCACCAACTACAACGCCTAATTATATGATTTGTTTCAAATCTGGTTTAAACTCTATATTGCTCTACTCTAAAAATGCACGTTTGCTACATAAACAAGGTTCTCAGTATGAGTCAAGACAGATTGCCACTCATTATAGCATAGGTAATTATAGCGCGAAACGTCTACTGGGCAGATTACTGGACCAATCTTTGCAAACATCTGCAGTTTACCATAATACCAATACACCTCTTAGCAAACATTAGCCAAGGTAGAGCGTGTGGCCGTTTCACTTCAAAAAATAGCTCTGATGGTTTTTTATCGCCGAGCGGAAGTTTAGATAACAGGCGGTTTAAGCGGCGTGGTTCATTATCAGTAAAGTGATTTATTATTTTCTCTATGATGTAACCATACCCCTTGGCGGGCGGCATAGAAGCAACAACATCTGCCGGGTGGACAATGACATTCGGATCGAGGGCTGCTAAGATAGTCGGTCTTTTGTTTGCCTGCTGTTATGCCTGATGGAGTAAACTAGAATTCCTTTGACATGAATTATGCGTCAATATTGGTACTTAACATGAGCGAAACTGGCAATCGGGAATAAATTACGGATATATTGCCTTGCGTGTAGTTGTAACCTCAGTAGAATGCCGGAGATTTGCTAGAAAGGTCACCGCACCCAAAAACAATCTAAAATTCTAACGGTAATTTTTTGTCTTTAACGTCAGGGGCACCCATTTCATAATTTGCTTTTTACCAATCTGCCTGTGTATTCCAATAATCAAATTATCAAAAGTAATTACTTTGTATTTTTAAAAATTAACTTTTTTTAATACAAACAATTAATTGGGTAATATCCAGTACAACAAATGTATATTTTATTTAAAAAAGAATGACAAAATTGAATTACATAATTCAAAATGGTTGTTAGTGATAAAAAAGATATAGAAAAGGATTTTATGAAAAAGTAGTCAAGTATCCAAAACTACTCGGTACTCGATTTAAAACAGAATCGTTGCAAAAAACTGGGCGCCACATCATTTCTTCCTCTGGAGCGGACTCACCTAAACCTTAACGGTATCTGAAAGCGCCTACCACTGGAGGTAGCCTTAGGTTGGATGACTTTAAGTGAATAGCTGACCACTGGTGTTTGTTGCTGGCTTGCTGGAATGTGTGATGACTGTTGCTGACCAGCTGGAATGTCCGGATATTGTTGCTGATTACCTGGATTATCTGGCATGTTGCTGATTAGCTCGAATTTCTGGTATATGTTGCTGACTAGCTGGAATGTTTTTTAATTCCGTGCTCGTCACAAAAGCTGGCTTAATTCTGTCTATACTGATGTAGCTATGACGACCTCGTATGGAAATCCTAAAGTACTTTTCAAAACGTTTTATAACTAAATAAGAACCATCGTACGGGTGAGTAAGTGATGGTCGGACGGCGTAATTTCGAACGAAAACGTGAGACGAGGACCAAATATTTTTAAATTAAATGTTGGTGGAGTTGGTCGACCTAAGCTTTTGCATCGCTGGTCTAAATTAATCAACAAAGTCGCTGTCAGACATCGTGATTTTTGCTGGTTGCAGAAATTCTCCTGGAATTGTGAGCGTGGATCCGTTAACTAATTCTGCGGGCGAAGCGGTTATGTGTAGTTTAAAAGCGACTCCTAGACCGAGCAAAACCATGGGCAAATGAAATACCCATCTAGCAGGATTATGACAATGTATTGCCGCTTTGAAGGGTCTGTGTCATCTCTCAATCATTCCATTCGCTTGTGACTGATATGGTGTAGTGCGAATATGCGTCGCTCCGATTGTCTTTACTAATTTGGTGAAAATCGATGACTCAAATTTGCGACCGCAGTCTGATGTTATTCGCATTGGAACACCGTATCTAACGATCCACTAGGACAAAAGGGCCCTTACGACGGACTCTGTGTTCATACCGGGAATTGGGGCTGCTTCGGGCCATCATGCAAACCGATCGAAAACTGTTAAATAATACCGCTGATCTTCACATAATTGAACTGGTCCAACGATATCAATGTTGATATGGACCAAGCGTTGTCTAGTCAGCTCGAATTTAGCAGTGGTTGAGCAAATATGCTGTTAAGCGTTGACTTTACAGGCGATTCCGAACAAAACGTGAACAATCTTTTCCAGCAGACCAACAAAATATGGTAGTTGCCAGTTTGATGGTGGCTCGAACGCCTGGATGTAACAAGTCATGTACTGTAGCTAAAAATTGTTGTCGAAACTCCTTGGGAATGAAATGTCGAATATGCGATGATGCGGTATCACATATGAGCTTAGTATCACAGCCTGGGATTGAAAAGTTTTAAATCTAAAGAATTCTTTTCGGTACCGGAATTTTTTAGCATTTGCTAGAGTTTCTCATCATCGGAAATAATCAAGTACGTAGCTAATTGAATCCACTCGAGAAAGTAATCGGCTGTCGCGTTTTCTATACCCGATGTATAGCGGATATCCCTAGTAAATTGGCTGATAAAATCGAGTTACCAAATTTTGCATGGCGAAACTTTTTGAGTTTTTGTTGAAAAGCGAAAATCAGCGGTCAATGTTCGGTAACGGGGTAACATCTTCGTCCTTCTATTATGTACCGAAAGTGGCAAACAGCTTGGTACACTGCTGTTAGCTCTCGGCTGCGTTACCAGAAGCTTTGGAAAGAAAATCGGGATTTGGCCAAACAGAGATCATAATTTGAAGACAAAAATAATCCAGCATTTTATTATAAAAACATAAAAGTAATAACATTCAAGTTTATAAAAAAAAACAGAAGCATGAACTAAACCAAGCATGAACTAAAATTAAAAACATTATTAGGCTGATTTTTTTTTTGCTATTTGGTTTTTCATTATGAAAAAAAAATTCGTCATATGCCATTAGTAGACTAACAAACAAACAACACTTGCAAATCTTTGAATTTTATAATTACAATTCATGCTGTGTGAGGAGGAATGTGTATCTTCAGCGAGGACGCTAATTATTTGGTTTAATGGATACGTCAACAACATAATTTCCGAATTGGAAAGCAGCCGGAGGCAGCTCAAGAGTTTGGTACAGTTTGTGGGCTGGCGGCAACATTGGAGCGTACTACTTTAAGAACGATGAAAATCCCAAAGTTACAGTAAATACATTAGGTACCATGCGATGATTACCGACTTTTTTTCCTAAAATGAAAAAAATTGGATTTGGTTGACATGTAGTTTCAACAAGATTGTGTCTCATGTCACACGCACGCGACACCAAGAACTCGTTAAGAGGCGAGTTTGGTGAGCAATTCTCTACACGATTTGAAGTAGTTCATTGGTTGCCAAAATCATGCAATTTGACGCCACTACACTAGACTCTCGTACACAAACAAGTCAGCCACAACTTCAACTCTTTAAGACAACATTACAGCCGTTGGTGAGATAACGGCAGAAGTGCTGGAAAAAGTAAAGTCAGAATTGAAGTTGACGGATGTACCACCTACGGCGTAGCCTCGGGCAACATTTACATGAAATAACTTTTAAAAATAAAATGACATGAATTCACTTATCGCCACACACACATATTTCATTCATTTTTAAAAATTTTATGCGCTTAAAATATAATCTAATTCGATATTTGGTTTCATTTAAATTGGCTTTTGAGAATATTCGCCCAAAAGTTTTTAGAAGAAATAAGTAGGAAACCTTATTAAATTTTTGACAAATTTTTAAAAAAAAGCTTAAGCTTTTATATTTGTAATTTTTAAAAAGTCAAGCTCTTAAAAATATAAACCCTTAAATATATATATATATATATATATATATATATATATATATATATATATATATATATATATATATTTATATTTGATTTTTCGGTAGGTACATTTCAGATAACATCAATTACATCTCATTTTATATATATATATATATATATATATATATATATATATATATATATATATATATATATATATATATTTTGATTATATATATATATATATATATATATATATTTCTTTCATTTTATATTATATATATATATATATATATATATATATATATATATATATATATATATATATATATATATATATATATATATATATATATATATATATATATATATATATATATATATATTGATGTTCTCTGAAATGTACCTACTGATTTCATGAGCTTTTAAATGAAAGGCGAAGTCAATACCAAGGTTACCGCGAGTTACTGACATTAGAGTGATGAACACCTTTATATTGCAAAAATTTTACTTGAAAACGAAAATGTTCGCCTTTTTATAACTCAAAAACCACAAACCAATGCATGCGTTGGAAAGGTTTACTGATGGTTTTTTCAACTGGGCGTTGCCACGACCACACACAAGTTTTACATATATGTTTATATTTATAAAACGGTAATAGTGAGAGTTTCTTAGTTTTGCCCAAATATCTCTGGCACCAATACAAATCATCAATCAAAAATTTATCCGAATTGGATAAGTGGGAGAAGCACCTATCATACAAAGCAAATATTGATTTTTGTATGTCATTGGAATGGCAATAGTGGAAGGTTCTGAATTTGGTCTAAATAACTTTGTAGTTAATACACATAATCAGTCGAAATATGACCGAAATTGAATAAATGGGTGTGGCATCTCCCATACAAATAATTTTATATATTGATTTTTGTGTTTTTAGAGAACGATTAGAATGGAAGGTTATAAATATGGTCTAAATGACTTCTTAGATAGTAAAAACTATCACTTACAAAGTGGGCGGAATTGAATAGGTTGGCATGGTACCTCCTATATATATTAAATAATGATTTTTTGAATATTTTGAGTTAGATTTGAAGTCTCTAAATTTGGTTCAAATAACTTGGCAGTTAATACAATCCAGAATTAAAAAAAAATATGTAATTTTGCATGTGTAGAGAACGGTAACAGTTAAAGCTTTCTTCATCCACATCAGTCAAAATGCAGGTAAAACACAAAGGCTCCCAGCAACGCGGGAAGGATTACTCTAGTGTATGTATAAAACTTTAAAAAAAAAAATATATATATATATATATATAAAAAAATATATATAAAAAAATATATATATATATATAAAAAAATATATATATATATATATATATATATATATATATATATATATATTTTTGACAATTTTATAGTATTTCTTAAAAAATGCTATTTGAGTTACTTCCTAATGCCTGGAAACAATGATACATTTTTGTGTAGATTAGACACAGGGTACATAGCAAACAAAAACAATAAACTACAAGTTGATTGGACAAAATTTTTTTGTTTTAATAATTAACTGTTGATTTATATTTTTAATTTATTTTTCGAAAAATTATATTTTGTTCATATTTAAAATATCATTATTTGATATTAAAAATTGTCAATGCATATTTTGGTAAAAAAACTTATCAAAGATATGATAAAATCATCATTGTGGCAACACTGGCGCTCGGCCATATGTGGAGTATTCCTGTTGTGTACTTAGTAATTTATTTGAGTGAAAGGGTATAGGCTGAAGACATCCATGGTCTTCACATTTTTGTAAAGCTACTTCTGTGTCGAAGTCCCACTTTAAAAGCGTACGATAGTTCCTTTTGTTACCTACAATAAGTTGTTGTAGATTCATCTGATATGGTATTGCATTTGGTAAGAGTTTCCTGTAGAAGTTAACCATCGCTGTGAACCTGAACCACCTTTGGCTTAAGGAACTCGCGTATTGCCGCCACTTTCACTGGCTGTGGATGCATAGAATCGGCGTTAGCAACGTGACAAAGAAATTTAATTTCGCTTTTTCTTTAAGTTAATAACAAGATGGTTTTCACGAAGGCGGTAAAAGACCTCGGAAAGGTCGAGTCGATGTTATTCCATTGAAACAGATGGTGCACAAATGTCGTTAATATAAGAAAAGACAAAATTTAAGCCACTGAGTACTTAATTTATTAGCCGCTGAGAGGCTTAGCCCGCATTACAAAGTCCAAACGTCATAACCCTAAATTGAAAGGAGTGTTAATGGCGGTCTTTGCTATATCGTCAGGATGAATTGGAACTTGATGGAAAGCTTTTTGTGGGTCTGTTTTGGAGAAAATTTTCTTATCCCCGACATTTGTGGTAAAGTCTGATAAACACGGCAGTGGGTAACGATCCGGCACTGTCTGAGCGTTAAGTGCACATTGGTCTTCGCACGGTCTCTAAGTTCCGTCACGTTTCTAACTATGTACAACGAACCAGTTGCTATTAGACGGCCGGCAAATAACAGCTTTTATTAAAAATTCTTTCTTAGCAGCTACTAATTTCTCCGGCGATAGACGTCTTGGATGACAAAAGTTGGATTGTCCTGTCGTGTTAATTTTGTGAGTTATCGAGGATTTTGTCGTAGAGCCATATGGTGAAATTCGTGTTATATCGGCGAAGTCTTTCAAAATCAATCAGTAAATCATAATGCTTAATTAAATCACATCCAATAATCGGTGAGGTTACATCGGCGACAACAAACGACCAAAAAATCGCGACGTAAGCTAAGACCAATTTCAACACGTTTTTTGTCGATTACTGTAATCGGAGAACCGAGCAAAATTAAAAAAAAATTACAAAAATGAATTAATTCAAAATGGTTGTTGGTGATAAAAAATATATAGAAAAAGATTGTTATGAAAAAGTAGTAGACTAACCAAAACTATTCAGTACTCGATGAAAAACAGGATTGTTACGAAAAACAGGACGCCACATGTATTACATGCATTAAGTTTCTAAAACCATGATCTTTACTGTCAATTTAATTATGTTATACCGTTGCTTACTTCAAATTTTTCATCTCTCATTTCTAGTCTTTTAATTAAAGCCGAAGGTGAATTACTGAAATTAAATGCCACATCCTTTATTTATTGTTACTAATCTTATGGACAAGTGCACTATCTACGATTTAAATGTATCGGAAAGTATATACCACTTTATTGATGTCTGTTCAAATTATAATGAAATCAGATTAAAATGGTTCGGACAATATCAGTTGGGCTGAAGCGCTGAAGATTTTGAATCGATCAAACTTTTAATCCTTATATAAATACCCAGTATCTTCTATAAAGTACCGTAAACTTATAATTTAGTATTTATGTATAATTTTTTATTTTTTTTTGTAAATATTAATTTTTGAACTACCATTGTTTAAATCTGTTTATATATATATATTTTCACCTATGTAGTATAAAAAGTTATAGAATTAAATTACTATTTAGTATTTTGGCAATCTGGCTCGCAACATTCATGTTGTGCCAAATATAGATAACAGAAAAGAAAATTGTAAACTAATGAATTTATACGTACATATTGTTACGAAAATAAAAATACAACACTCCATTGTGGGATTTTGGTGTATTTTGTGTCACCCTGTCAATTTCGCAGCACTGCCACATGGACCATCTTTACGTTATATTTGAGTTGACGGATATGAAAATAGAAATGATCCTTTTCAAACTGTAGGTAATTAGCTATATAAGGAGCATGCTTTGCCCACGGAGTTTAGTTATCGTTTGACTGTAGAAAGATAAAGACGTGTTAAAGCGGAAATAAAAGTGTTGTATAAACGAATATTAAGTGTTGTATTAAGACAAACAGTATAAATGTTATTGTTTAGTAAAATAGAAACTGTAAAAAAACAAAATAAAGCGCTGTATATTTTATGTTAACGCAATTTAAACGAACTCAAACGTTTTAAAAAAGTTAAAACGTAACATTGGTGTCAGAAGTGGGATTGCGTACATAAAATAAATTAAACGTAGTAAAATGAAATTCCGAAAATTAAAAGTAGACAGGCTCAAACGGGAATTAAAAAAATTAGAGATGCCAACAACCGGTAACAAAATCGGACTACAAAACCGTCTGTTAGAGGAATTTCAGAGACGTGGCATAGACATCGATAATCACGAATTTGATGACGAGAATGAGCCTGAGATGAGTGCCCCTACAACAACAAGTAATATAGACGTTAACTCGCTGCTGGCTGCTATGATGAAAAAAAAACGATAAACTTCTAGAGCTGATAATTAAAAGCTTATGGAAAAAATTAATGTAGTAGCTAAGGCACAGTAAACTTCTAGAGCTGATAATGAAAAGCTTATGGAAAAAATTAATGTAGTAGCTGAAGCTCAAGAAACTTCTCGAGCTAATAAAGAAAAGCTTATGGGAAAAATAAATGTAGTAGTTGAGGCATAAGAAACTTCTAGAGCTGAAAGCCATAAATTTCTGGCAAAAATTGAAACAAAACTTGAGAAAACTTCTATTGAGCTACTAGAAACCTGTTGAGCCGAAATACGAGAAATTTCTAAAGCGACAACTGAGAAGATGCAGGAAATGTATGAGACGGTCAGTAAAAGAGTAACTGGCGTCGAAGTAAAAGTGTTAAGTTTAGAAAAGACTGTTGACGAAAAATTTGTTGTAATGGAGGAGAAAATCGACAGTCTCCTGTGCGAAAAACAAGAAGCAGTGCGTATTGTATCAGAAGTTTCCAGCAGAATAAAAACACCTTGCTTTGATGGTAGCTCATCCCTATTCGTATTCAAATTTCAGTTCGATACTATAGCCAACAGAAACGAATAGGACGGTGAAGAGAAGGCTCTGGAATTAATTTTGGACTTAAGAGGTGCTGCAGCGGAAATTCTAGAAACCATGCCAGCCAGCCGCAGGAACAGCTACAGCGAATTAATGGTGGCGCTACACCGTAAATTTGGCGATAGGTATAAACGACGGCTGTATCGTATGGAATTAAGGTGCCGAATGCAAAAGGCTAATGAATCATTACAAGCCTTTGCAATGGAAATGGAGAGGTTGATGCAGCTAACCTATCAAGGGGAAATCACCCACTAGTAAATCATCTCAAGACCGAGAGATGATCTCAGCTTACAAACTCTGATGGTAAAATAGCTGTATGTGCAACACAAAAGACAGCTTTTGCAGATACTGTGGCATTCGCACGAGCTCAGGAGACAGCTCGAACGATATCAAAGCCACAAATACACAAGGTACGTAATCTAGAAGTTGCGACAGAGAAAGATGATGAAGTCAACAAAATAGAGGAGGTGGTAAAGTGGCTACTAGCTGAGCAGAGGTCAAAATTGAAATGTATTAATTTTGGAAAGAGTGGCTACTTCCAGAGAAACTGTAAAGCGCCACGCAAAAGGTCCAGATCCGTTTCACCACCGAGAAATAATAAACGGGTCAACTACCATCAAACAACAAAAGAATCCCCGTTTAACTAAAACGAGCTAGCACTGAGGGGCAAGAGCTAGCTCCCACAAGCGATGGCCCCACAATCTCCATATCAGTGATGCAGAAAAATAACAGCAATCTTACAGCGTGCGGGTACATTACCGGCAGACAATACAACTCCACTATAGACACCGGTGCTACATAGTCTATAATCAGACCCGATATAGTGAAGGTAAAGTGTGAGGTACTCAATAATATCAGACTACGAACAGGTACTGGAGAGCATGCCAGCGTCTACGGAAAAACTGAGATGAAGGTTACTATAGCGAACATTAATGTAAGCCATATCTTTATTGTCGCCGATATTGTAGACGAGGTTATCATTGGTGCCGATTTTATGATAATCCATGGCGTCAATTTGAATATGGGGCAACAGATAATGAGTTGGCGTAATGTAGATATATCTCTCGACGTGGGATACCAGTATCAAGTGCACGCCAGAAGATTAGTTGCTGTCTAACAACAAAAACTACCACCTCAGACGGAGTCGTTGATATAGGCGCGTATAAAAGGAGATTGTGAGGACAACCGCTTGCGGGTAATATAACCAGCAAAAGTTAAGGTGGACTTGTTATCAGCAAAGGCCGTCGTCAAATCTAATAAAAAAGGAATAGTCCCAGTGATAGTATTCAATCTTTCAGGCCACGAAAAATTCATTTGTGAAAACTCCGAGGTAGGCCAATGTGCTCCAGTAGAGACGGTAATAAACAGCGAACAATTGCCGGAACCTGCCAATACAGCAACCAAGAACCAACAGATATTTGGCGAAAATGTAGAGAAATGGGTAGTAGGTCTAGCAGCTTCAGAAAGAAATAAAGCCAAAAAGCTGCTAAAGAGGTATTCACCTGCGTATTCACCTGCGTATTCAACTCGAAAGATAAAAGTCAAGGTAGAACAGCTATAGTCAAACATGCAATTAATGCTGGCGAAGCGAGACCGATAAAACAGGCACATAGAAGTATACCTTTGGTAAAACGTAATGAGGTTAAGGAGCTGGTCAATGAAATGGTGAAGAGTGGTGTAATTGAACCATCATCAAGTCCTTGGAGCTCAGCTGTAGTTTTTGTTAAAAAAAAGATGTTGTCTGTGTAGACTACAGGAAGCTGAATGATGTCACTAAAAAAACACAGCTATCCGCTACCAAGAATTGACGATACGCTCGACACGTTTGCTGGAACGAAGTGGTTCTACACATTAGATCTACAATTGGCATTGGCAGGTAGATATAGGCGACAAGGATAAAGAGAAAACTGCTTTCACTGCGAACGGTAGCTTGTGGCAGTTTAAAGTTATGCCATTTGAGCTTTGCAAAGATCCGCGCCACATTAGAGCGGCTTATGGAACGGGTACTAAAAGGACTCCATCGGAAGACTTGTCTGGTTTACCTCGATGACATAATAGTGATGGGCAGAACTTTCGACGAACACCTCAAAAACCTGGCAGAAGTTCCGCAACGAATATCAATGGCTGGGTTAAAATTAAGCGTGAAGAAATGTGCATTGTTCCAAAAACAGGTAAAATATTTGACGCATCTCGTTACAGCAGATGACATTTCAACGGATGAAGATAAAATACGAGCAGTAAAGGACTGGCCTAGCCCCCAGAATCTTCATGAATTACGTAGCTTTTAGGGACTCTGCACATATTACAGACGCTTCGTGCCAAATTTTTCGAGCATGGCAGCAAGCTTATATGAGCTCACCAAGAAATCTAAGGCCTATCATTGGGGAGAGTCACAAGAAAAGGCATTCCAGACCCTAAAAGGCCAATTGTGTGCTGCACCGGTTTTGGCGTAACCAGGCCTTGGTGAAAAATTCATCCTTGACAGTGATGACAGTGGATAAGGCATTGGTGGTGTACTTTCATAGGTGGTCGATGGGACGGATAAAGTCGTAAGCTACTAAACCGCACATTGTCAAAACCTGAACGGAGTTTTTGTGTGACTCGACGTGAGCTACTGGCAGTGCTGGAATGCATAAAACATTACCATTAGTACCTATATGGTCAACATTTTCTGTTAAGAACTGATCATGCAGCAGCCATGCAATTAAAGAAACCTGAAGGACAGCTGAAACGTTGGATTAAGCACCTCCAGGCCTATGACTTTAGCATGGAACACCGAATTGGCATAAAACATGGAAATGCTGATACGCTCTCGCGTCGGCCTTGTAATTTGGAGTGTAAACATTGTGTGAAAGCTGAGCGGAAGGAATCCATCATGGATATTCGGCTAACGTAAAAAGACGCAAACGAAGACTGGTCAGGAGAGCAAAGAGTGACCCAATATTGGCAAAGATTATAGCCACAAAAGAAGAGAACAGACTGCTCACTCGCAACGAAATATCAGCAGGATACCCCCAGGATGGGCACATGTGACAGTTTGAAGTTGATTAATGGATGCTTATATCGCCACTGGGAAAGTGCTGATGGTAAAACTTCATGCATCCTAATAGTGGTGCCATCCTTCAAAATGAAAGACGTCTTAAATGAGTTCCATAATGGAGTCAGCGGAGGACATCTTGGGGTGACAAAGACTCTGGAGAAAGTGGAACAACGTTTTTATTAGGTTGGATTTCAGCAAGTTGAGGCGGATTGGATAGCAAACTGTACCCAGTGTATTGCAGTTAAGGGTCCAGTAAATAGAAGCCGAGGTCAGCTGCAACAATACAACTAGGGCGCACCCTTCGAACGGATAGCAGGCCCGTTTTCTGACAGTATTGCCGGAAATCGTAATGTTCTCGTGGTGATGGATTATATTAGAAAATGGCCAGAAGTGTATGACGATTCCAATCAAGAGACGAACACAATTGTAAATGTTTTTGTGCACAGCTGTGTATTCCGCTATGGGGTTATAATAGAGCTACATTCTGACTATGGTAGAAATTTCGTGTCTGCTGTATTTAAAGAAATGTGTGAGATACACAGAATTAAGAAGACTCGACCAACGCTGCTTCACCCCCGGTCTGATGGAATGGTAGAACGATTTATTCGAAGCCTGAAAGAATATTCGTATTGAACGAGCAACAAAAGGATTGGGACGAACACCTAACGAGGTTTCTACTGGCGTACCGATCAGCTGTCCATGACTCAACATCTCAATCTCCTGCCAAGATTATTTTTTGGATTGAGCTAAAACTACCTGGTGACTTAGAGTTTGGTGTTAGGCGTACCACAGAGAGGAATGCCACATATGCTGAAAAATAGGTAAGCCTCTATGAACTTCATGAATTTGTGCGCTCACGAATTAAAATTGTCAGCGATAGAATGAAAGTCAGATATGATCGTGCAGCAAATACGGAGGGCTTCCATGAGGGACACCTGGTTCTACTCTACAGCCCACAGCGCAAGAACGGATTATCTCCGAAGCTGCAAACTAACTGGGATGGACCTTACAAAGTAGTTAAAAGGTTAAATGATGTGGTATACAGAATACAAAAGAACAATAACCCGCGATCAAAAATGAATGTGGTATATTTAAAACGACTTGCGAGCTATGGGAAGAACAATAATGAGCGTATTCGGGACTAACAGGCTTAAGCGGGAGGCAGTCTTACGAAAATAAAAGTACAACACTGCATTGTGGGATTTTGGTATATTTTGTGCCACCCTGTCAATTTGGCAGCGCTGCTACATCGACCATCTTTACGTTACATTTGAATTAACGGATATGGAAATAGAAAATGATTAATATTTCCTGAACCTAAAGGGCTGCTTTACCTACACTTCAGTTAGTTATCTTTTGTCTGTCGTAAGATAGAGACGTGTTAAAACGGATATAAAAGTGTCGTATAAACGAATATTAAATGTTGTATTAAGACAAACATTGTAAAGTTATTGTGTAGTAAAATAAAAACTGTAATCGGCTATGGCTCGATATATAGCTTTTTACTCTAAAATTAACGATTCTTTGATACAAATTAAATTTTTTACAAGTCATGCGCAATTTTTTTCAGCACAAATTGAATTTTATTCGGAACCAATTAAACTTTTTTCAACACAACTTATATTTTTTCACTTTTAATTAAATCATTTTTACTTCAAATTACATTTTTTTAATTTCAAATTAATTTTTTTTTATCTCAAATAAAATTTTTTTTTTTTGTATACTATAAAATTATATTAACATTTCCTTAACTTGCTATTTAAAATATTCAATGTAGCGGCTCTCCAGATGCAGCTAATAATTGTGATAATTAGTGTAAGTCCACATTACATATTCCACAGTTAACACCAATATCTTTATAGCTTTCCTTAAAGAATTACTTAATAAATTAGCAGAATTTAACATCACAGGTGCCTGGTTGTTCCTTGACAATGAAAAGATGCACAAAACTCTAGATATAAAGGATAAAATTGCGGAGTCCGGGCATAACATAGTTTGTCTTTCTCCATACTCTCTAATGCTAAGTTCAATAGAAACTTTGTGCACGAAATTTACTAGCTGATCCTGAGCGTAATATGGACTCAGTAACTACAATTAAATAATCCGTGGAGCCAGTAACACCTTCTGATTGTAACAATTGTTAGCTAGATATGACTACGAATTTGTCATTAGCTGCATGTGGAGAGCCGCTGTAGTAAATATTTTAAATAGCGAGTTAAGGAAATATTGGTTTAATTTTATGGATAAAGAATTAGTTGTTTTTTCGTGGTGAACAGACGTGTTTATTTTGAGCTACGCTGTGATTGTAAATTATTCCAGGAAAAAAGCTATAAAATCTCTGTTTTCCTTTAATACAAAATATTAATAAATCATTTACCCAAAATACAAGACAATAATAAACATAACAAAACGAATTATTGTTAAAAAAAACATTCTTAAATACATTAAGCTAGATTACGTAGCAAAAGCAAATATATAAGACAAAGAGAAAAAATAAATGAATAACAATAACAACAGTAATCAAATATGGATAAACAAACAGCATTTACTTCGCAAAAATATTCAAGAGAATCTGCAATTTAATTCACTCCAAAAGATGTTCTATTTCTACGAAGTGACTCTCTTCAATTAGCAAATGCTAACTCTCCACTCCGGTTTTTAAACATATTGGATAAGAGATTCAATAAATTAACTGAACAGTTACAAACAACTATGAAAACAATGTTTCGAGAATGTGAAAATCGTCGCTTAAGTGAAATAGATAGAAAATTAAGTATAGCGATGAGTGAGGTAAATAATCTAACTGAGAGAGTATAAAACATACAAACAGCTGTAAAAGAAAGAACAAACACAGTGTCGAGTAAAATTGTAGCACTATCTGACGAGAATGAAAAGTTAAAAAAGGAAATTTTGTTTTTAAAAGCATGTAAGACAACAAGTAAATTCAGTTGTTGCGCATGATATACGCATTATTGGTGTTCGCTTTGTAAAGGGTGAAGATCGTTTTGATATATGTATATTCGAAATTATGCCAAATATCATATATCGTGTAAATACCAAACGTATCTGCAAAACTCAAATAACAACAAATCTAATAAAGAGCGAAATGATTCTGATATTATAATTAAATTTGAAAGTCCATATGATAGAAATTTTGTGCTAAAGTCTATTACTAATTACTTAAAATCTAACAGTGAAGTCTTACGATTGAACAATATTGGCTTTAAAAGTACGGTTCCTTTTTATGTTAACGAAAATCTGATATCTGAAAATCATCGCATTTTTCAACGTTTGAGAAGAAGTAAAATTTTATCATCTGTTTTTATTAATAGAGGTCTTGTTTACATAAAAAGAAACGGGTAAAATGATCCCATACTCATAGAGGATATAGCAATGCTGCATAGGATGTTTCGTCTGCCAGAGGGAAATTAGCAATATGTTAATGATATTTAAATTATCTTTGTTTTGTAAAATTAATATGTTTATATTAAAATACTATTTATTATGCTATATATTTTGCAATATTTATTATAATGTAAATTGTAATTACTATTGTATGTACTAATTAATTATAAATATGTTAAACTTAATATTAATGCTTGCATTGCAAATAAAATATTTTTTCTGATGATGATGTTACAACATGATGATGATAGAGTAGTTCATTCTGGAAAAAAAATTTTTTCACTATGGTCAGAGTACTTTGTAAAAGAGTTTGCGGCTTCAACATCTGCCACAGAAATGCCCAGAGCCTACACTGAGAGATTGATTAATTTAGGTTGATATTTGAGGGATCGGCAATAGACGTACTTGTAATTTCCATTTCGGAAACCTGGTTTCGAATTGATATTAATGATAATAGCTATCATCTGATAGGGTATTGACTTTTCCGATGTGATAGAGTATCAAATGGTGGTGGAGTAGTAATATGAGTCATTATTTCAGGAATTTGCCACAAATTCACAAAAAGTAGAATTTTTATTTCTAGAGTTTTTTAGTAGCAGTCAAAAACTTTTACTGGGTGCAATATACCGACCAAATAATAGAGTTAGTATGGAGCCATTATTGAATAAATTATCATCTTTTATTCTTGGGTATACAGATGTTATTTTAATTGGGGACTACAATGCTAATGTTCTATTTGAAACTGGTTTGGTTTATAATACGAGAGCCATTGGTATGCATTTAATAAACAACTCGTTTTTTTTTTGACCAACTTTCTGCTTCTGCATTTTCGAAACACGATCTTCTCTTTATATCATATAATTTCCAATCAATTAGTAATGAACAAGCGATTACATTTAGAGATATTAAAAACATCGATTATACTGCACTGGAAATAGAACTAACAGCAATACCATAGAATCAAACTTTTTTATGTCATCTGCAGATGATGATGGTTACTTTTTTGCACCATAACATACAATATATGTTTGAAAAATATGTTAAAACCAAAACGAAAAGGATAACACATGAGAAACCCTGGTTTAACAATGAAATTAGAACCCTAATCATCAACAGAAATAATCCATACTACAGGTGGAAAAGATTTAAGACCACTGACCTTTACAACTTTTTTAAGGCATGTAAGAAAGAGGTAAGTTTAAAAATCAGAGCTGAAAAATCAAGCTTTTAAGCAGGAAAATTTCAAACAGCTATTTCTACTAAAAGCAAATGCAAAAATATTAGTTCTATGGGAATAGTTAACAATAATATTGCAGCCAATAGTACTATTGATGTCAATCAACTTAGTGTACAGTTATCTAAAATACCAAAAACTATTGCTGAACTGGAGTACTACAAATCGGCTGATGCATTTGGTATCTCTGGTTGCGCCACTCAATCAAATTTAGAATTTAACAACGTTACACAGGCAGATGTTGTAAAAGTATTCTTAGTATTAAATCTAATTCTACTGGTAATGATGGAATTTATCGCAAATTTTTAAAATTTATTTTGCGGTATGTTATTTTAAATATAGCACATTTATTAAATACAATAATTATTACCTCTATTTTTCTTGCAATGTGGATGTGCGAAGATTAAGGTAAAAATTTTCGACCCATTGCAATCTTACCATACCTTTCTAAAGTTCTAGAAAAATTAATTTATATGCAGATGACTGAATGTTTGTACGACAACGATGTGCTCTCTGAGAGGCAATCTTCTTTAAGACCCCATCACAGTTGTATTTCTGCGTTTTTTGACATTTCCGAGGAGTTGCGATCAAAAGTGGATAATAATATGATATAATTTTTAGTTTTACTTAATCATTCTAAGGCGTTTGGTACCAATGTACCATTTTTCAGATACTGCTGTTAGGCTCACATTGTCGTTCCTACGGGATAGAACTCAATTTGTGTGTCATAATTATAACAAATCAGACTGTTTTTCAATATCTAGAGGTGTGCCACTGTGCTCTATACTTGGTCCACTATTATATACAATTTATTCAAATGATTTACCATCAAGGCTGAAATTCTGTGGCATACAGATGTATGCAGATGACCTTCAGTTATATATTAGCTGCTTGCAATCTGAAAAACGTAATTGTATAAGTAAACTAAACTAAGACTTAAACATTGTATTCAAATGGGCGTCGACGAATGGTCTTTGCATCAAACCGAGAAAATCAAAGGCATTAATAATAGGGAAAGTAAACTCCGTACCTTCGGTTTTACTTTTTAAGATTGATAACGCGACTATTGAAATTGTACAAAATGCTAAAAATCTTGGAGTAATTTTTAACAAGAATCTCAATTTTTAACGCGGTTTGTGGAAAAACGTTTGCTATGCTGCGAAATCTTTGGCGAACGCAATATTTTACACCGTTTTATATTCGTATGCTCATTGCCAAAGCGTACCTCATACCCACGTTACTGTATAGATGTGAACTCTTAAGCGGAAATAAATTAAAAATTTCATATAATAATATAGCTAGATATGTTTATGGCCGCACAAGATTCAGAATATCTGAATTCTCGTACAATATTTATAATATTTCTTTTGAAAACTTATTCGCAAGAATAATTTTATTAAACATCGCACACTAATTTCTGACTAAATGAACTCCTGAATGATTTCATTTAAAAACTGCAATATTTACACATGTTAATTAACAATTTACGAGAAATATCTACAAATACTTTTAAATGTTAACTTCACATAATTATATACTTATATATTTTTTTGTCCAAACTATACTGTATCTATATTGTATATTATATATACAATTACATATATATATATATATATATATATATATATATATATATATATATATTGTATACTATATTGTATCTTGTACTATGTTTGCATTTAAATGAATAAATAAATAAAAAAAAATTAATTTGAGATAAAAAATGTAATTTGAAATAAAAAAATTAATTTGAAGTGAAAAAAATGTAATTTGAAGTAAAAATGATTTAATTCAAAGTGAAAAAATTTAATTTGTGTTGAAAAAAGTTTATTTTGTTCAATAATAAATAAATAGAATAAAATTCGATTTGTGATAAAAGAAATTGTTTTGACTTGTAAACAATTTAATTTGTATCGAAAAATCGTTAATTTGAGAGTAAAAACCAATATAGTATACTGTAATGTTTTGTAAAGGGTGGGCGAATTTGAGGTAAGAAAGTAAAATGGTTTTAAAACAAATTTCTTTGAAAAATTCAGTTTATTCATACCAATATAAAATATAAATATGGAAATTAATAATGGAATATGATGTCGGGCAAAAGTCCACCTCTAGCACGTCGGCAGACTTCCGCTCTTTTCACAATATTTTGAACTGCATTTTGCAATAAAGCTTCGCTTATCTCGTCAAAGCAGCGCCGAATTACATCTTTCAGAGTGTCAGTGCTTGTGGTTTGTTTACGTAAGCCCGGTCCTTCAAACGGACCCCGAGAAAATAATCCAGTGCCGTTAAATCACAAGAACGATGCAGCCAATTGGCATCACCAAATCGAAAAATTACCTGACCGGGAAATTTCTCATGCAATAACTGAATTGTTTGGCTGGCTGTGTGGCTTGTGGCGTCGTCTTGCTGAAACCAAAGGTCACTGATGTCAACATTAGCCAATTGTGGCCACAAAAATTTTGGTATCATGGTTTGGTAGCGCAGAGAATTCACGGTGACGGTGTTTCCTTGCTCATTTTCGAAAAAACACTTTGCGATGATAACGCCTAACCACAAACCGCACCATACCGCCACTTTCTTTGAATGTAATGGTTTTTCGAGAACTATTTGTGGATTTTGTGAGACTCAAATGCAACAATTTTGTTTGTTTACATAACCGCCTAATTGACAGTGGGCCACATCACTAACGATGATTTTGTTGAAAAATGCGTTGTTTTCGTTCAATTTTTCAAACAGCCAATTCACCAACGTTCGACGAAAAAATGGTCGGCTGGCTTTGATTCTTAAAGGGGTTGAATTTTATAAACTTGAAGATGAAAATCTTTATGCAAAATGTTACGCAAAGTTCCTCTGGTGATGTCCAATTGCTACGAACGTCGACGAGATGATGTTACAGGCTCATTCTTAAGACTTTGCTCCACAGCGGCTATTTTTGCATCACTACGAGTGTATTGTTTTAATCTAATGTCAGCAACAGGAACGTGAGCCTCGAACTTAGCGATTAAATTACGCACAGTACTCTCAAAAGGAGCTTGAATACGAGGAAAAGCTGCTCGAATTTTACGAAGCGATACAGTAAAATTTTATAGTAAATTTTCCCTTTAAATTAAAATTCTTTGTTCAAGAGTGTAGCCTTCCATAGTTAAAATTTCTCAATTTTTTACTAAATAAGTGTCGAAGGTTGACCGTAATTCTTGAAATTTATTTATTTGACAGCCAATTTACTTCCTAACCTTACCAAATTTATTTAATTTGTTTTAAAAATCAACTTAAAGCTAGATGTACAAATATGAAACCCTGTATTAATATAGAACCGGTTTCGAAATGTTAACAATGTAAAAAATAAAGTAATATTAGAGTGACCATATAAAATGTTATAGTTTAACAATAATAATTACAAATAAAAATTTTTATAAATTGTTTGACAGATATTTCACAATTTCAAGTATTTTAATTTATTTCTTTATTTCATTACTTAAATTTTTTTCTTTTCAAGAACTTTACCTCCAATGCGTGGTCTCAGGAATAAAAACACCGCCCCCGAACACTTCCTAAAATTTCGACCCGTACATATATACGTAAACAGAACAGGGTCCAATTACCGGCTGCGGTGAGATGCACACAGAAAACATTCTATTCAGGAAAGCATTGGGTGTACAGTAATCCACTTCACCAGGGATCGTATCCAAGTAACGCATGATGGCCGCTTGCCCATGACCCTTATCATAGACATAATCGCCATCTGCTTAGCATAATCAGGTTCACCGGAAGCCAGTTAAACAATACAAACAAGGTTTTCGATTGAGGATTGAGACCATAGAACTTTCTAATGGCTCTCGCCCGTGTATTCTGGAGCCAAGACAGCTTGGAGTCCAAGACTACTCCCAGATACTTAGCGCTATTCGCCAGCCCCAATTCCACCCCATGAATGTGCGGTAGGGAAAAAGACAGAATTTTCTACCAGTGCGTTAACAGCACCAGTTGCATCTTCCCTGGATCGAAAAATTAACCCGACACAGCCACAGCAACATCATCCGCATACGCTACAGTCATGAATCTCATAGAAGCAAGCTTCACAAGCAAAGTATTGACGGTCAAATTTTACAGGAGCAGTTATAAAAACCCCCTGGTGGTGTCCCTTTCGGCCACCCTATAGATGGTGGCAGACCCCATAGTGGAGACAACTAACCTGTGGGTCCCTATGAATTTAATCACGGACCAATGAACATCCAGTCTCGCCAGAGTCGACTTAATCACCTCTGGGGAGGTCATGTTTTTTAAGGCCTCCTCTATATCCAGAAATGCCCCTAATTCTTATTGCTTGTTCTCATGGGCACTTTCAATACACCAAACAAGCGAATGAAGCGCAGTCTCAACAGATTTGCCACTCGTGTAGGCATGTCGGGACGCAGGTAATAGGTCAGGTTCTATCGTGCTTCAAAATTGCAAGTAAATCAATCTTTCGTCAGTCTTCTGAAGATCAGCATGAATAACGCCATCCGGGACAGGGGATTTACATGGAGCAAAAATACTCAACGCCCATTTCAGCCTTCTTTCCGTGATAAGAACGTGGAACTCAATACGAAAATATGAGTTGCTCGCATAACGCTTCCCCATTGGGAGACTACCCGGGAAATGCACGCCCATTAACACATTTAAAGTCTCCTGTCCGCTTTTGGTCCAGCTTTCAAATGGCTTCTGAATGAAGCCAGGGACCGCCGCTGAGAATATCAGAATTTTCTGTAGCCAGCTTATTTCGGAGTGGGTTTCCACAACACTGCAGTGGGATCACCAAGACTCACGTTCTGCGCTTCTAATCTGGTTCTTGAATCTGAAAGGTGAGTGAAAGAACCAGTGGTCTTCTCGTCACAAGACATTTCCTCCGGAGCTGAATGCTTCTCGTCCTGAACCGGCTATTCTCTGTCTCCCAGGTCGACCTGTAGAAATATCGACTCGAAGCTGTAGTACATCTTTCCTCCTTTCTTCCGTAAAGATGGCAGAGACTATTCGTTCAACAAGATAAGAATTTTCCTGGATGAACCATCCGATGCGGAGACTCTGACAACGATTCAATAATGTATAGGAATCTCCAGAACGCTCCCATCAGCTTCTTTCGCACTAATTCCCAGTTTTCCCAGGAAATAGAGTAATCGGAGTCGCTCCTATCAATGACAGATAGCCCGTATGAAATGACCTTTGGCCGCCTCACTACAAGATCTATCAGATTACTTATGAGGCTTCAGACGTTTAGTCTGGCGCTGTTGGACTACCTACGCTCCTCCTCTTCTGAACGTTGCCGTTAAGGCGCATCCTTTGGTGCTAGAGGGGCCCAGTTGAGGGAGGCAAGTTCCTCAGAAGTCAAGGATTCTGGTGGCTATCTGTCCACGAAGCTGCACGTAGCTTTAGGAAGGCCCTTCTGGAGACTGTAATTCTTGCCTGAGAGCTTAGATCGAGAAATCGGAGACTTGTTCGCGTTTCCCTTGTTCACAATAAGCACTGGGTTACCTGACATACGAGATTCCCGGTTTAAAGGGCCGAAGCGAGTGTTTCGCCGGTCCCTTGCCGGCGCGGGCCATGATAGTTTTATAGGTGCTTGCTTCGGAATTCAGAGTCACCCTTCTTCTACCACTCCCTTTCGGAGCAGGTTTTGCGCATTTGGAAGGTCCAGGTTCCCCTTACATCTTTCTGCTTTAGGTTGGATACCAGTAGATCACAGACTAGCCTGACATGGTGTCCCATCGGATTAACCTGGACCTCAGTAACATTAGATTCACCACGATCCAAGAATTTTATCGTGGGAATAGGGTCTCCGGAGATTGTAAGGCCCAAGACCGTATACATGAGGCTCGATTTTTCCTCACTCATTTCGTACAAAAAACAGATTGCGTTTTATACATTTTATATTTATTTACGTTTTATACCGACATGTTGTAAATAGCTGCCGTCCCTCTGGGAGCAGACCAATATGGACAGAGGAATTCAAAATTTCAGCGGACCATTACTACTTGATGTCAAAAGCTGACTAGGGAGGGAAGAAGCGTCATCAAGAAGATACCGTCTGATAGCCGCCGCATAGAAGAAAAGTGAAAACAGACGCTATCGGAAGGGGGAGTAGTTCTTAGTATAGTGCTCGCCATGAGCCACTCTGGTATGGAAGGCCCTGCTAACACAGCCTCATGGATCCTTGAACATAAACCTTCGTATCGCGGCTAGATGACTTTGCATTTAAGGCTTAAAATGGACTAAAATTTGATCGTTAGGGTTTATAAAATCCTGAAAACCGAATTCGAGTAAAATTTCTTGCTTTAAAACGAAATCACATGTTTTAGTGTTTTCTAAAACGAATTCACATAAGTTTACTAGGTTTAAGAATGAGTAAGTTTAAATAACTTATTTTAAAAAAATTAAATTTTGTAGTATTTTTGCACAGATATGAAAAAAAATTGTCGGATGAACAAAAACACTGTCCAACACAAACCAAAGTTTCAAATGCATCACAACAAAAATCACTTTACACATATGCCATATGTATGTTAAATTTAAATGAACTGTGAAATTCAATTTAGTTTTATTTCAAGAAAACTTCTTTAAAAACAAATATTTCTTAAAATCAAATATGCAAAAAATAGTCACCGCTGTTTATAAAAATCCGGCTTTAATATTTTTTTCAATCAAAGAAAGCTTTTAAATAGGATTAAAAGTAAAAAAAAAATATTTGCAATGAAAATAAGTAGAAAATGTTGTTACATTTTTACTTTTAAAAACGTATATCTATTAGTTCGTAGATTGCAGATAAAATAAAATAAATATCGTGTTTGGTTTTTAATAAAAATTCTTTATTTAACACAGTTTCACTGCTCGTAATCTTTTCACGAACAATACCAATTTCTATTCGTAAATTCTCCACCTGTTTACAACTTTGTAAACAATAATAATTACTGAACAGATCTTTCTGCCTAAAGGTCTTCCAACTCAATCGTTGTTACAACTGCGGTTTGATCATAACTTTTTCAACTAGAGGCTAACTTTCCTTACTGTCTCTACTGAGTTAGCTCTAACTAAACTAATTTATACTTCATGACTCCCTTCACGAGTTAACTTCTTATAAACTTTCTTCACACCGAGTTCAAATCAATAAACTCTCTTCACGCTGAGTGCAAGCAGAAATTGACTGCTGTCCGCATAGATGTGCTTTTTTATTGCTAAACAAACAATACTTCGGAATCTCTCTAACCTTTCTATGTTTCAGGAGATTCTACTTCTCTCATTTACTTTCTTTTTGATTCTTATGAAGCAATGCGAATATAAACATCTACTTCTTTCAGTTCTTGCTTGTTATTGTCTGTTACTTGTTTTCTTTTCTGCCTGTTTTTGCTGTTGCCGTTTATTTTTATTTACTACATTTCTCTAATGTTGTTGTTGTCGATTTGGTTATTTGTAAACAGCACGTATAGTTGTTTTTGCAACTTTTGTTTATTCTTTTTGGCAATATAAATAACGACAATATATATCTGAAGATTTAGTGTTATTTTTCCATTTGGAAATATTTTACAATAGCTTGGCAACTCAACAATTTTATAGCATATGGTTTTGTAAAATAAATAAAACAAAAACTCTGGCTATTAAGATTAAATACCAATTCGAACTTAGCTTAGAGCATTACCAAAATGAGTGATTTGCAAAACACCAAAAAGGCATTTTTTCGGTTTTAAAAAATTGTCGTTTTTCAAATCCATACGGTTTACAGAACAGGCCCGTATATGCCTTTTGGCATTTTTCTGATCAGTGCAATTTAAAATTTTTACGTAGGAAATCATATAAAGGTGACATTTTTTCTGCAAAATTTTAGATAAACTTAGAATAATAATTGACCATGCCTATAAATGCTCTTAATTCCATATTTTTACCGGTTATCGTCTTGATATACAAAAAGATACGGTATAACTCTTAATAAATTCTTCATGGTCTTCTGGAAGATCGCTGCAGCTGTTTTTACACTAAATAGTAAACGCTTGTAGTATGTTTACATATGTATGTTCTCAGCCATACTTTTATACAAAGTTGGGATCGATGGTCGTGTCTTAAAAACTCGCTCCCACCGTTTACGTTAGAAGGAGGGAGTTGTGTGAGTGATAGCGCTAGATATATAGAATGATTGGTTAGAATACAAGTGGTGTTTATGTATGTATTGGTATTTGTTTTGTAGTTAGTTGTGTATATGATCGAAATTTGAGTATGCTTATGCTATACTTTTTTGTTAGGTATAATAAGCTTATGCCATTTTTATGTACCTTTTTTAAGCAGATCTGTAGGAATGCTTTAAGTTCCTTAAAATTATGCAATGTTGTTGATATTGTATATTATAAGCCAGAAGTAACTTTTTGGGCCATTACTACAACTTACCGTTAACTAAAGATGGGATGTTATCGGGCAGATAATTTGATCAAACATAGCCGCAAGTGTATTAATAATCATATTTATGCTAGACACTTGCTAGAATTTCATTATAAATCCGTCCGCAGATGTACTTAAATGTACATTTTGTTGATAGGATATATTATACTTTTCAACTATGACTTAAATTGTTTTCAATTCTTTTTTCTGTTTTTATTTTCAACTAGCATTGATATGATGAAATTTAATTTAAATTTTTTTTGTTGATATTATAAATAAAAAAATTTTAATTTTTCTTTTTTAAAGTTGATACTTTTGTTTGTCTTATATGTATGTGGTACATTACAGTCGGAATGCGCTACTTTCTAGTTTAATGTTATTAATGCTGAAAATTCTCAAGCATT
Source organism: Wohlfahrtia magnifica (assembly GCA_023159175.1). Lineage (NCBI taxonomy): Eukaryota > Metazoa > Arthropoda > Insecta > Diptera > Sarcophagidae > Wohlfahrtia > Wohlfahrtia magnifica. The sequence goes on along the minus strand of JAKWBJ010000108.1, from coordinate 32,768 downwards.
TTGAAAATGTATGAGCATTGATTTATTCCATATACAAACAGTTACTCAAAAAACTGTCTCAATGTTTAGCTAGTGCTAATAAATATAAGTACAACAACAAAGCTTAAGATCCAATCTTTATGATTATTGATCTAATTGCTTGTTGGTCTTTTACTTACAACTACAATTAAATATCTTTGTTCTAATGTGTACCGTTATCGAAAAATAAGCATAACGTATGTTTTAGGTCATTGAGATGGTTTTTTGAGTTTACTTGACTTAATAAAGTTTATATTTTTTAAGGCTTAGTATTTTGTATTGCCTCTTTTGGCAGTAAAAACTGCCTCTATACGGCGTGGTATACTGTCCACTACTTTTTTGCAGTTGTTTGGGTCAATGCGATTCCCGCAATTCTTCCAAATTTCCAGGCGTATCAAATTCACAATAATTTTTCTTGTGTTTGATAAAATCCATCAACTTATCAATATAAAATTCCTTCTTATAGCATTTGATTTTTAGCAAGGTCTCTATATGGCTATCTGTTAGATTGTTTCTGAATTCGTTTTTTATCTGCGACATTGATGAAAATACAGGAACGCAGATGTATGTGGTGCCAAGCATTGAGAAAAGGTTTAATATTAAATCCCTAACAATTGGATATTTTTTGGGGCAAACATTTTTCCAAAAGTTGACACCAATTTCCGTTGAAATAAATAAGTCTTGTCGCATCAGTGTCAATTCCTCTTCTATATTATGTGGTAGATTTTCTAACGAACACGTTAAAGGATTATTGAAAGATCATTATTTAAAGTTATATAAAGTTCACCAAAAGTAAATTTATTTCTTCTTTTTTTTCTACATTTGGAAATTGTTTAAAAATTTTTTAAATTTTTGGAAAATTGGATAACTCTTGGCATTGAATTTGATTTTTCAAAATGAAAAGTTTGCTTGAAAACTCATTTATTGCATGTATAAGTTCTGTCATATTTTTATCTCTGCCTTTTAATACAAGCTTTAAACTGTTAATGTGATGGGTTATGTCAGCAAGGAAGGCTAAGTGGTAGAGAAAATTAGGGCATTTAAAATTTGCTACAATCCTGTGATTGGAAGAAAGATCTTACTCCAGTCTAAGATTGAAAAGACGCTCTAAACATTTTCCTCGACTTAGTCATCTAACCTCCTTAAACATTAACACGTCACCATAACCTGCATCTATTTCTTTTAGAAATGCTATTAGCTTTCTGTGAGAAATTGCGTTGTGGCCTCCTCTTAGGCGGTTAATTATCGGCTGTTTTCATCGATTCTTTAAGACCTATACTTTTTGCAACCATTCTTAAGCAAATAATCATTTGACTAGTTTCGGATACGTCTACACTTTCATCAAAACACACGGACAAGTATTTAGCATTATATATACGTTATTTCGTTTCCCATTGCTTTAATAGCCCTATATCATTCGTCGGGCGTACTATTATTTCACGAGATAAAGGCATTTAATTTATAATATTCCCCATTTTTGTCCCTACTTCTCCAAATAAATATATTATGGATAAACATAATTCTTTAAAAAATTTTCTATCTTCAAAATAGCGACAATTTTTTTGCTAAAGCTAAACTAATAATATATGTAACTTTGATTTGATTATCAGTACTGCAATCTAAAGAACTACTCGTGTGTCTACTTTGAATATAACGATTTTTAAGTCGAAAATTTTCTTTACGTTTTTTTTTTATTAATTGGCTTCTATCATTTCCAGAAACACAATGCAATTCAGCATGTATTCTATCATAACATCGCTTAAGACAAGATGAAAACTTATTTTTTATTAATTGGTTACATACAAGGCATTCAGCTTCATTATATGTATTAATAGAAAATAAAAAAAAATTCCCACTCAACATCCCACATACTTATTAAATAATTTCTTTCAAAGTCCTGTAAAAAAATATATATTCATACAAAGTATAAATAAACATGCATAAATTTATGTATCTTATTATCAAACTTCTCAGTGTAATAAGCAAAATTTTAACTATCTTCTAAATCACGTGAAATTAAAAGAATACAAAAATATGCGATACGGCCCTTATTCTTTGGCAATAAGCAAGCGACTGAATTAAAATTGTGGCGCACACACATATTGTTTGTTCTAAATGTGGTTGCCATTAAAATAATGTAAACAAGGCGTATGAATTTTTTTATACAAGTTTTTGTAGCATTGTTAATTTATTACAATTTCTTAATCTTTTGATAAGAAAATAAAACAAAAATATGTTTCAGGATTTAAAAAAGCAATATCCAAAAATAAAGTTTGATATATAATTTGGAAGACTATGTAATAAAGGTTAGCGGTATTTTTGATTTTGGTACATTCCAAGAAAATTTTTGGTAGGAATATTTTTCTTTTAGAGCTGCTAAAGTAGTTGTAGTAGTAGAAGGATATAGTATTCACGAAGAGAATAAATAAACAGACGAAAAACTTTGTGTTCTGAACAATATGAACGAGCATCGCTGATCTATATATATATATATGATCATTTGTTTTATTGATAAGGTGTATGTATTTATAGGTGATATTTAAAAGTTTAATAGTTTAAATTATTTATTTGTTTAAATTTTGTATGCATTTTTGTTATCTATAAAAGAGGATATAAAGAGATAACTTATGCATAAATTAGTTTATGACTATTTTTCAAGAATGCCCACTCTGTGTGTGTGTTTGTGATGTGTTTTTATTCCAGTATGTTTGCGCTGTGTAAGCCTTATACTAACTGCGTTCTGCCTGCTC